>CM075853.1:76636245-77223966 GCA_037975125.1 Latrodectus hesperus | reverse complement strand
ACAGAAAATAGTATCCACATAAAAAAATAATATAACTATAATTATATATCTACTGTTAAAAATCTACTGGAAAAATGTATAAATACTGTTAAAAATGTAATGGAAAGATAATTTGAAATGTGCTAGTAAAATGTATATTGCTCAAATGTTTACTGTAAACTGTCCAGTTCACAATGGCCTTAAGGGATAACCCTATGGCATGAGTAGAGCTAATTATATTTAAAGATTTATATTGAAATTAGCTAGGAAAAAAACTACAGAAAAGATCTTTTTATAAACAATTTTTCCCCATAATTACAACTTAACCTGAAAAATAAATGATGAAAATTTAGAATTTGCAGCTGTAAGACGTAGGATATTAATTTTATTGTGATTTTATTTTCAAATATTAAATAAATACAACTACATTTACAAATATACATGAATTAATTTAATATAATTATATACATTGCAACATTTATTATCATGATTCTTAATAACTTAACAACAATAATACTTTTTATTTCAAAACAAATTTTATAAATGGCTTTCTACAAGAAATATGATGCAATTCTCTTATTCCAGTACATCAAATACATTTTTAGGACTGTAAAATTATAACATTAAGAATATTATTTTAATGTAATCAAGTATATTATCATTTAAAATAATTAAAATTTTATTTATATAAATTAATTTTAATAAATTATGATGATGCTTTCTCAATAAATAAAAAAAATTATAAGTGTCAAAAAATTATTTTTACAATATATTAATTCTTAAATTAAATTTCAAATTTAATTATATATATATATATATATATATATATATATATATATATATATATATATATATATATATATATATATATATAATATATATATATATATATATATTATTAGTTTGATCCAAATTTTATCGAATGGTACGTTAGTTTCTTCTTTTAATCTTTTTAATTTATAAAAACTAATTCCCGAAATTTGAAATTGAATTTAAAATATTTCACGTTTGCTTTGATATGCGAGCATAGTTTCAAGTTTCTAAAAAAATGTTTCAGTTTAATAAAAAATTTGCTAAAATTCACAAAATATAATTATAAATAAAGGCTAAAAATAAATAAAATGCCCGTAAAATATTAACATAAAATGTATTTTTAAAAATCCCCATTTTTACAAATGTTTTAATCTCTTTTAAAATGAAATATATTTATTCATGCATCCGCTTTTCAGTTAACTTTCCTGCATCAAAGTGAGGAACCGAAAAGTATACTTTCTTAGTTGCTAAGCAACGCAACGGGCCAAGCAAAAGCTTGGAATGTGTTCCCGAGAAAACTCAATGTCAATGTTAAAAACCAAAACAACGTAATAACAACTTAAAATTTCGTTGCGAAACAACGATTTTGGCTTTAAAGTTCCGGAAATTCTAAAATAGCGATAACGGCCTTAAGGCCTGTTTACACGGTCCGAGTTTCTCGTCCGAACTTCTCGGAACCCGTTGCCATCGCGAAATCGGAGTGTGTAAACACGTTCTCGGATGTCGAGCTTCCGATCTCGGAGAGAAGTAAAACATGTTCTACTTTTCCATCCGAGATTTTCTGCACAGCCAATCAGCTTTATGGAAGAGTGACGTCATCGAAGAACACGAAAATCGAATTATTCAACCCCAAGAATTTTCTTCGTCAAACAGTTGTTTTCTTTGTGGGACAGTGATAAAATGAATTGGGAAAAAGAACAAATTGAAATCCTAATTGAAGAATACAAAGGGCGTCCATATTTATGGAATGTAAATTCTGTAGATTACCACAACAAGAATTTCAGAAATAAAGGATACATAGAGCTGTCTGGTTTATTAAATATATCATCAGACGAAATAAAGAAAAAAATAAATAATTTAAGAAGCCAATTCTTATCTGAACAAAAGAAAGTGCTTCAATCACAGCGAAGTGGCACTGGTAAGTTAATATTTTATTTTGTAAAACATTAGTTAATTTAGAAATTCATTGCTTATGTTATATTGATATTTAAATATAATTCATTTGATATTGCAAAGTCATCTATTTTAAGAATTATTAAAAATATTTTCTTCTATTAAAAATTAGTAAATAAGATTTAAATTATTCTAATTAATCTGCATTTTCTGATGAGATGACTTTAATCAACTGTTCTACTTCTATACATTTTAGGAATTCAGAATGATATAAATAACTTGAATCTTAAAGCGTTTAAACAGGTTAATGAAAATAAATAAAAATGAATATAGTGAATCATTGTTCCAATGATTTGATAAAAAAACTTTTTGGCTTTAAAATAGTTTTTATGAAAGCATTAACAAGAACTCTCTAGAAAAAAGTTATGAATTGAAAACCAATGGAAATCAATTGTTTGCAAACTATTGTCAATTGTTCCAAGTAGATATAATTGAAAAATATAAATACACTAAGAGCAACTTATTGGCTTTATCAATTTTGTTAACAGAATATTATTATTTAATTAAGTTTGATATAAAGGCATAACTTTTTTGTCCAATTTAATTTAATGGCGAAAAATATTGCTTAATTCAGTAATACATACATTATTATGATTCAAATGGCCTCACTTAAATATTTTTTTATATCTTTGTAAAAATTGACTAGTGTTTTTGTTACAAATTATTAATCCTTTTCATATAAGTAAATTTTCTATTAGCTGAAAATAGTTTTTAAAATCTTTTATAAGACCAGTCTTATATCCAGTAGTTTCCTCGCTGTTATAACACAAGTAATTTATTTTAAGATTTTAAAAATCTAGATTTTGTATAATCAGCTAGATATTTTAATTAACAGCAAAATCAAAATTCTTAATGTATTCTTCATATCATTGCATGAGTTACTTTCTTGCATTATACCTCATTTTCCATAATATTGAAAACTTATAAATATAAATGTTTTTATTATAAGTGGGCAAATTATATGTTGTGTATTTTTATTTAAGCTTTTATAGTATACATTTGATTCTATTTTGTATACAAATACAACTGTGAAGGAATTGAAACATTTTATAAATGTACTGAAAATGTTATAAACATTAATATTTTACTTTAATTAAAGCAAGTTTTAGTTCTAAGATTTTAATGCTCTCTGCTATTTATTAAAGTAGATACTCCATGTAAAAGAAAGGAAAAATTATGTATAGATATTTCCTTTATATATATATATATATATATATATATATATATATATATATATATACATTTCATGAGACTTTTAAGCCTATTTATTAAGTTTTTAAATTAATGTCTGATTTAATTAAAGTGTTTCATGTGTAATTAAAAAAAATAACATTTATATAGATACATTTTTTTCTTAATTTATTTTTCATATTTTGCTGAAAATGCAGACACACACACATACTGATTTCTGTATTTCAGATTTATTAAAAAATAAATGCAGTTTAGTGGAATGATGAACTTTCATTGTAAAAGTATTTACAGTTTTCATTGCAAAAATGATTAATATAGACACGTGATTGCAAAAATGTTTAATATAGATTTTAGCCATAATTCAATAAAAACATGTTTCCAAATGAAACCTAATCTTTTTAAAATGTCACTCATTAAGAAAGATCTATTTTGAATTTTTTTGCTTTGATCTACAGTACCATAAGTTAAAATATCAATAATTTCCTATCACAAAAATTGTTTTGACAATCTATTTTGCTGTTTCAGGAGCTGATGATATATACATACCAAAATGGTGGTGCTATGAAATGTTATCCTTTCTAAGAGAAAGTGCCACACCAAAGGAAAGCACTTCAAATCTTTCTGTAAGTATACAAATTTTTCAATCTCTAACTTTCTTTCTCTTTAATAAACACATTCAAATACTTCATTTAATGGTTCATTTTTTATATAGATTGAAGTAGATCCAGATGATATTCAATATCAAGGAATTTCTGAAACACCTCCTTCAAAACGAAGAAAGAAAGCTAGTATAAGTGAAGAGTTGTTTGCTTCTTGTACTGAAGCACTGTCTTCCTTGCAGAGTAAAACTGATGACAAACATGATCATTTTTGCAAATATCTGGCGGAGGAGATGAGAGGCATTGAGCCAGAGAGAAACGCAAAATTAAAAATGCAAATCATGGAACTAATTATGCATGCTAAATATGATCATTAATGTAAATAAATTTTATCAGTATATTTTGATTCATTTTTGAAAATTTACCTATAATTACACAGTTACCATATTCTGAATATAATAAGTTTTGAAATTTTAAAATTCATTTAAATTTTACTTAGAGAGAATTAAATATTGAATAGTTTTTTTTCCTAAACATAATTTTCTGAAAATGTGGAAGGTTTAGTTCATTCAACTGTTTATAAAATTCTATAACCATAAGTCTTAATATATTGTAATGATTTTTACATTTTAATAATGCAGTTTCAGTATTTAGCAATTTTAAATTTGTAAATGGCTGTCAAAAATTGTGCATTCCTTGATTTAAAAATTATTTAACTTCAACATATAACAAATTTTAAGTTTGCACACAATTTTATTAGAAAATTACACAAGGACATTCTCTTTATGCTGAATTTAAAACATCAGGATATATGGAATTTAAATAAAATATTTAGGTGAGGTATATAAGTATTTCAACAAAATTCATAGAATGCATTGAATGAAATGGTTTAATATATGAATACATTACAAAGTTAATATTTTAATAACTTATAAGATTAATTTACCAAACCAAATTTTAAAATAAAAGTGTCACTTTAAAAAATTACCAAAACTTAAATTGTCAAAATACAGATCATTTTACACACTTTTACAAAATAATATATTTGTTCAATGAATTAATTTTTTAATTCTTTTATATTTTAGACTACAAAATAATTTATTGTCATAAATAAAGGGTTGTGTGGTGTAAGCACTTTCCACACTCCTGAAAAAGCCATAATGAAAGAAAATAAGATTAACAAGTGATACAACTCTTGTTTTTTTATGAAACTAATAAAATGTTTAATCAAAAAAATTTACAATAAAAAATAAATTTTTATTTACAAAATAGCACAATTTCACAAGAATTTTTCTTGCCAAGGTACCATACCAGTACTATTAAAATAAGTCAAATATTCTTCTCTGATTTGCCGTGCTTCAGTTGAGGAGAAAGAACTTCCTTGTCTTACACAGGGTTTGAAACCCGCATAATTATGTTCTCTCCACTCAGCTGAGCAAACTTCCCCAGTTTCAGGGCATTCTCTTAAGAAACTGTTCATCGGAGCATATATATTTGCTGATGCTGAACTTCGCCTCAAAAAATTATGCAATGCACAGCATGCTAATACGACTGCTTTAACTTTTAAAGCATTTAAAGGGTTACAGGTTTGGAGCACTCTAAACCTTGATGATAGAATCCCAAATGCATTTTCAACAGTTCGCCTTGCACGGCTCAATCTGTAATTGAATATTCTCCGATGCAGAGTGAGATTTCTAGATGGAAATGGTTTCATTAAATATGATTTCAATGGGAAAGCCTCATCAGCAACCATTACAAAAGGTAATTTAACTGTTCTCCCAGGTAATTCTTTTGCTTCTGGCAGATTTAGAGCAGAATTCTCTAGAGCAGCAAGCAAAGAAGACTTGGAGAAAACAGTGCTGTCTGAAACTCTCCCATTCGTACCAACATCAATATATATAAAATTACAGTCAGCATCAACCAATGCAAATAATATTATGCTGTTGGCATGCTTATAGTTGTAGTATGTTGAGCCATACTCTCTTTTATTTTTGATTATAACATGTTTTCCATCTAGAGCTCCAATACAATTTGGGAAGTTCCACTTCTGTTGAAACCCTTCTGCAATTTTTTTCCAATCATCTGCATCTCTGGGTACCTAAAAATAAATAAATAATTATTAGAATTGAAAATGAGAAATATACATGTAGAGAAAAAATGAAATTAGAGAAAACTTTTTCCAATGACTGAAATATTTTTCTATCAAGTTTTCTTTTAGCAGATTACCATTTCTATGTTCTCAACACAATTAATGTATAAATTGAAAATCAACTTTAAAGATTATAATTTATGGTTAAAAACAAGAAATAAATTCAACTGATTTTTCATTTTTGAAAAATGTATTGCATGTTAAATATATGCAATAATATAATTATAGGATGAATTATATTTCATAAAATTTTATATTATATAATAATTATGTGCTATAATCAATAATTTAGTAACTAAGAAAATGCAAAAGAAAAAAAGAATTAGAAATTAACAAGTTAGGTTTTCCTAAATTTTTAAACTGTTTTGTATTTGATGATTAATATTCATCAAAAAATATGTATGAATATATAAAATGAATATGTATGAATACATAAAAATATGTATGAATATATAAATAATAAATAAATAAAGATAAATTTCCATATTATATAGGAAACATTTAATTCACAACATTATGTAGATTTAAAACAAATTTCACGACCTAGTGGTAAAAAGGATTAAATGTTAAAACAGATTAATATTTTTAAATAATAAATTAAGCAAGCTCACAAATATAATATATATTAAATTAATTATCCTGAATGCAATATAAGTAAAATTAATTAAAAATCATGACAGTAAAATTACAGTTTTAAAAATTAAAAAAATATATAAACATTAAAATTGCAGCTTTTTAAAAATTACTAGAATAGAATTTATTTAAAACATTCATTATTCAATATTAACAGAAAAGAACCAAATTAAATTAACAATTTCAGCATTATGACAAATTAGTAAAAATGCCCCCAGATTATTAGCAACTGCCAACATGGAAAAGGAAATATCTAATTATTTTGAATGGTTTTTCGAAACTACTGATCTGATTTCAAATGTTGCATAAGTTATGCATGAAAATATCAACTTTTTATATAATTATTTTCATAAGTAATATTTTTTGGAAGCAATTTGAAATAGTTAATTTTTGCTTAATGAATATTGTCATCACTACAAGTGAAAAATACAAAAATGAAATTTTAGCGACATTTATACTTACCTTAATGAATTCTTTTAAAACTTCATAAATTGCTTCACAAGTTTCTGGAATGATAGCAGACAAGCTGCATCTTGTTATGCGAAACAAGTACTCCAGAGATGCATAAGAATCACCTGCAAAATATACATTAATTTAGTTTAGATATAAACTTAGAGAAAATGCAAACATTCTTACTTAGAATATATAATTTCAAAGACATACCTGAAGCTAGATATCGTAAAGTGACAGCAAGCCTCTCTGCAGAAGGTATCGCTTCTCGCATTAATGTGTCTTTTCTTTCAACATATGGTTTCACCTTATTTAGTAAGAAATCAAAACTGTCTTTATCCATTCTTACAAAATTTTTAAAGGCATAAGGATCTGAGATCTCCAATTCTTTTAAAAGGCAGTGGTAAGCACCAAACGATGGCCGATTTGACAGCCAAGGTTTAGTCCACACTGATCTATTATTATTTTTATTTTTTCTTTTCGATAATAATGAAGCAGCAGCCACTACCGTCATTATTGTTACGATTTTTAATTCCTCATTCATATTAAAAATAGAGATTAAATTGAACAGCAACAAAGGAAGCGAAATAAAACAGCAACAAATGAAAACTAAAAAAGCGAAACTACGATAAACGTTAAAATATCGAATCCGAGAAATCGGAACGTGTAAACACCACTCTCGGATCGATCGGACGAGAAACTCGTTTCTCGGTCTTGATGACGTCATATTGCAAATTCGGACGAGAAACTCGGACCGTGTAAACAGGCCTTTAAAGTTACAAAACAACGAGAACATTTTTAATATTCCGGAAGTAACAAAACAACGATAACGACTTTAACGTTACAAAACAACGAGCACAGCTTTAACGTTACAAAACAACGAGAACAGCTTTAACGTTACAAAACAACGAGAACAGCTTTAACGTTACAAAACAACGAGAGCAGCTTTAACACTACAAAATAACATAATGTGGAAACGTTCTACAATATCGTAACGACTTTGAGAAGTTACCATTACAGGAACGATTTCAGCAGTTAAGGAAAAGAAAACGTTATCTTAATAACATAATTTTTGAAGAACGCGTTATTTATTAAACGGTTATTTGTTGATAACGGTTTTTAAATAACAGTTCCATTAAATAACGGCCATCTTTAATAGATACAGATTTGCCAAAGATTTTGTTGTTTATAATTCATTAATTTTAAAATCTCAAACTTATCCATTTTACTTTTTACCTTTTGAAAATGGGTCGTCATGCGCAGTTTATTGCTAGAACAGTATTAGTGAAAAATGGAAATGTTGATGCAGCTGTAAGTGTATTGAACAGAATAATGAGCTATGAAGGAATATTCGCCCAATATCGACTTAAACAGTTTTATGAAAAGCCATGGCAAACCCGTCGTCGGGTGAATATTCAAATTTGTCGATCAATTTACAATGAAGATATGACGAATAAAATTTCTTTTACAATGAGAAAGAATCGAGAAGAAGCATGGCCTGGTTGTTAAACTATATTAAGTGTACGAAGTAGATGCTGATATTGCAAAAGGGTTTCATAAAAGTTACTTTAATTACTCGTCATCATTAATATGTTAGTAGTACTCTTATTGTATTATGTATCTTACAAGATCTTAATATAAATTTGTAACATTACTATGCTTCTGACACTTATTGAGTACAATTGAAATATGATTGACTTTCATATGCCTATCAAATCTTTTGATTTCTATTTGCTAAATGTAAAATAAAAATAATACTCTTTACCAAGTTGTCGGCTATTGATTACTTTTGCAATTCTTATATAAATAGATTATTTATAAATACACAGTTTTACTATTGTACTGTTATTTTTGTATTGTAAGTATACTTAATTATTTTTTGTCAATTTCACACTGCTGTGAAGGATTTTTCTTTCTCTGATAAAAGCAAATTTAAAACTTAATCATTGAATCATAAATTCTGACTCTTAAATTTAAGGCCCTTTTGTGTAATCAAAATACATCTCTACTATTGTTTTTAACATGGAATCAAAAAGCTTATCTTTTCCATTCGATAATTTATTTTGGCCACGTGAATTCTGTAAGATGTAATGAGACTATCAATAGAGAGTGAAATATTTCTTGTTTACAACTTTTTATGCTGCACTTGCATACACTTTTATTTGCACATAAATTAGTTTTGTGTCCATTAATACATATTTGAACAAGACAAGTACTGAAAAAACAAAATGATATCTTAGTAAATTAAAAGTCAACATTTTTTGCAATGATTAAAAGATTATAATATACAGAGTATGCAAATAGAAGCTGAATTGAAAAGTATTGCTGTCTGGTTTTGTTTTTCAAAATTTGACAATCGATCAAAGGGACAGTAAAAATCAAGTAGTACTGAGAAAAGTTTGGGAAGTAATTAATTCAAATGTATGAACCTACCATACTTCTGAAAAATTTGCTTTTAGTTGAAGATTTTTAACTAGATTTCAAACTATTTTTATGAGAATATGTAAAATGATAAAATTGTAAATAGGCTATGTAAGTGGGGTGTAAAATGAATGGAAAAAGACTATTTTTTATTCAGCATCTATTTTCAGAAAAAAAATTAAAATTCTTCGTTTATTTAATTGATTTACAACTTTTAAATGGGGTTTACACATATCCTTAAAAATCAGCATTTATAAAAATTAATTTAGATTTTACAAATTTTTATTTTTTATTTTTTTTGAAGTGATAAAATAATATTTCTTTGATCTATTCTAATTTTAATTGAAAATTACTTTTAGTTGGAAAAAATACATATAAGCAAAATTTCACAATTTATGATTAAAAGATGTAATCAAGATAATCAAGTTTCTCAAATACTTATCTGTTACAAATCTATTTACATCTCATTTGTAGCAATAATACTCAATCGAATTTTTACATATTTAAGTATTTATACATATTTAAACTTAGAAGTTTAACCAAAAGACTATGCAATGTTTACTTAAATTCATATTTGCATTTTAGTTAATGCATTGTACATATATTATGATATACAATTACTGAAACTATGAATTATCATTTTTATTTTTAAAGAGGACGAGGAGAAAAATTAACCAGTCAAACAAAATTTTACATTGTTATATATATAATTGCATTGTTGTATATGTAGATAAAAATTAGTCTTTCATATTTAAGATATTTAGTCTTTGAAACTGTCTAAAATATAGTAATGAATATTCTTGCTTATAAAATTTATGGAATAAAATAGTAATTCAAGTTATCCTATAATATAAAAAAACTTAATATTTTCAATATAAAAGTTACAGAATTTTTTTGCAGGTATTTTCTAATGACATAAGTTACTGAATTACTGTCAAATTGTTTTAAGTCACTATAGAGCAAAAACAAACCCACATCATTGTTGTGATTCATGTTAAATAGGTATGTATTTTATTTAGCAATAAATGATTTTGATTATTTAGAAAATTTTGGATTTTTATTCTGTTTAATCACTTTTACTTTAAAATGAAATTTCTATCAAGGCATAATGTTGAGACATCTTATGTGAATTTCTTTATTAAACCTCACCAATTATGGATTACTAAGTGGCATGACTCATTAAACATATTAGAAGTTTATATAAGGAATGTAATTTGCTTACATATATAGCAAGTATTTTTTCCTCCAGATAATCATACCAATTCTAACACATATTAGGTGGTCTTGTTTACAAGAACAAATAATCTGACACATTTCCCAAGAAAGTATGACAAAAAATCAAGAACTACATTCCTGTGATGATATGCAGTCAGTGTGTTAGCAAAGAAACAGAAGTGATGTGTTCTTATCCAAAAGTATCCTCTCTGTGATAATCTCAATAGAATAAAAAGAAACCGTGTTAAATGTCATCTCACTGAATAAGAAAGAAACATACTCTTGTTTTATTTAATAATTATGGGATTAATGCAAGTCAGTTTTGTGAAATTTTGTAAAGAAGACAGATTGTCAAGCACAAGGCTTTTGCTGAGCATAAAGGCCTCTTAGAATTGTCTATATATGGTTTGTATTTTAAATACAACAGAGAGAAACTTCTTAATCTCTCTTGATATATCTTTCCATGACAACAAGCAAAAAATGTAATAAAAGCTATCTATTAATATTGGTGCTCCAGTGCTCATCGTGGCCCAGTGTAGGGTAACACTTTTTCTGAGCACAGGCTCCTGGGTTCACTCCCAGCAAAA
Organism: Latrodectus hesperus; assembly: GCA_037975125.1. Classification (NCBI taxonomy): domain Eukaryota; kingdom Metazoa; phylum Arthropoda; class Arachnida; order Araneae; family Theridiidae; genus Latrodectus; species Latrodectus hesperus. The sequence continues at coordinate 77,212,756 of CM075853.1, read as the reverse complement.
AAAAAAAAAATGTTGTGCTTCTGTCCCTAAGCATGAATGCAGTGGGCACATATGGGATTTTTTCAAGGTGTTTTTGTTGGAATATATGAATATTAAAATGTCTCAATGTTTGTTAGGCTGTCCACTAAGTAATGTGAAAATATTGTACTTTAAGAGACAGCTTGTATTTTGTAGCTTGTAATTGTATTTTTTAAAGAAATCATTATCATCAAAGTGATCTTTTTATGTGTTTAATTGTATAGCCAGTATTGCAACATTTCTATCCTGGGAACAGATTTCTATCTTTAAAAGTTTTTTTAAATCAGCTTTTGAAAAGCCATTCAGTTAAAGGTACCATTTAAAGCTAATTTTGTAGGTAATTCAATGGATATGGAGTGATGTTTATCATCTTCATACAACCCATGTACCTTTATACACTGGTCCTTATATCATCCAAGTAAATCTGAAAACTATTTTTCTTGAATTGATAAAGCTCCAAAAATATATCTATTGCTATTAGTGGAGTTAAAAATTGCAAATTTTATTTCATCAGTAGATTTAGATTAAAAACACTGAAATTTCAGTTTGGAATTCATTGCTGTCCACTATAAACTATACTTGAAAATATGTAAATGGGCTTTGTGATCATGAAATATAGAAGAATTATAGCAATCGTTATCAAAATACTAGAAATCATCCAAACACAAGAACAGTTTATATATGTATACACACACATACATATAACCCTAGCTTAAGACACCTCATAGATTTTTCTGGGAATCGCCAAACTTTCAGAATGCAATCAAGCAACTTATCGCAAAGCAATTAACATAGCATTTTTAGTTATGACACTCTTACTTTAGCTCCTAAAGCTTAAATTGAGCTCAGACATTAGCTAATAATAAATTAGTTTATACACATGAAAGTGAGGAAAAATTTGTGCAGCATATAGAGCAACTCATGGTGTAGGTGAAAACACAAAGGTATCTTTAATGAGCAAATTTAATCTCTTTCAATATTGAAACTACAAAAAGATAAACATAAAATAGTACAAATGATTTTCTGATGAATTGAGAAAAGTGATTATGAATATAGGTTCCAAAAAAATTTTTTAATTAACTGAAAAAATATGCTAGAAAAGAACCTTCAAATGAATAGATTTTGTATTTGTAAGGTAATAGGCAAATTATTAATACATACACAAACATGTATGGACAAAAAGTAAAGAAAAACTCGATTAAGAAAGCAAGTTTCTTTTGATAGTAGTAGATGGAGACTTTGAAAAAGATAGGAAATAATTTGCATAAATTACTTGATTCTTGAAACTTACTTAGGATTTCAAATAAAATAATTAAAAATGTTACCAAGGATGACTATTATATCAATGTATCTTAAAAGAAAGCCTTTATTTACTTAACTGCAGACAGGAGCTACACTTTATTAAAGCAACTTTTGAATTTCAAAGCAAACTCAAGTTACTTAGAACCAATGAAAATAGGTTTTTATAGGTGATCCTGTGTCTGAAAGATTTCATAAATCGAATGATGTACTGACCATTACCAATAAGTTTCTATCATCTTAAGAACACAGAATGAGGTATAGTTTAATATACAAGTACGTGAGAAAAAAAATTTAATAAATAAAGAATTCTTTGCTCAATTCAGGAGAAATAGTATTTTGATATAATTTGATAAAGAAAAATAATTTTATTTCAAATTTGTCCATAAATAATTTCAACACATTTTAAAAATTTATTAAATTCTAAATTGAAAGAATGCATCTTTTAAAAGATCCAGTAAAATATTAGTTTATATACATTTTGGTACTTCTCTTGTAACTGTATGTTTTGTTTGTCTGAATAGTATTTTTTTTTTGAACAAGAGGGCTAACCAAACTATAACTCACAAGAGAGAGAGTTTCAGGAAATACCAGCACACTAGAAAAACATGCCATTTGATAATATTTAATTTTTTATAAGACGATTTATAATTTTTATTTCAATGATAAAGCATAAAAGATAAGCCTTCCGTATTTATCATTAGTATTATAGAAATGTAAGTTGTGCAGTAACAACGTGCTTCGGCTAGAATTAGGATTCATGGGTTTTTTTTAATTAATGATTTGCATACAAATACAGCGATTCGGTTAAAATATTTTTCAAATTTTTTTATACAGAAAATGTGTGAATCTTACATTTATTTTTTTAAATTCAACTATACAAAATAAGAAATCTAATTTTTCCCCCTTTAACTTGTTTTACGTAACTGCTGTCAGTTATAGCCGGAAAAAATTGCAGAATAATTTTTGGATATGGTTAACACATTGGTGTAAAAAAAAAAAAAGATTAAATAGTTGAAAAGCAAATTTTCATTGATATTAACAATTACCTTCATGACAAATTATACTGTTGGCTACATTATTCAGGTGCATAACATCAGCATACTAATGATGTTAAGAGTTCTCATGATTTAGTTTCAAAGCATGGAGGCTTATCTTTTTAGTTATATGTACACACATTTATAAAAAGCTTGAAAGTATTTAAGTCCTAATTTTTTATTCTAGAGGGAATGTTAAGGTTAATGTTGCAGTATGTCACATAATTATAAAATGTTTTTCTAGTTTTTAAAATGAAGTGAAATAATTTGTTAAAGTATTTTTGCTTGTAAAAATAAAAAACAATTACTTCAAAAAAACGTTATGTTATAAATTTAGTACTATTAAATAGTAATTGACCTTTGTATAACAGCATTGCTTAAAAATAAATTATAAATATCTGTGTGTCTTCATATTACTGTAAAATTTTTAGAAAGACTTTTATTATTTAATATATACTTAAATGTTGTGAAAATAAAATTTGAAAACTTAACATGATTTAAGTTCTTCAGAATGTAATATATTTCATGATAAATAATGTACAGCTTACAATTAAAAATTTATGAAGAGTTAAAAATTCAATATCAATGTTTATTAAGAAGCAAATAATTTTTTTAATAAAAAAAGTATGAAAAAAAGATTAAGAACTTTACTCTTTTAAGAAACACACAACTTGTTACACCTCAGGGTGTTCAAGTCAAGAATCAAATTCTATTTGATTCCATTATTCAATTTGAAAAATTAAATATCTAAGTAACGAATTTTTTATAAGTTCAAATCAAACACCAGTTTTGTGACTAGTGAACAATATGTGTTTAAGTAATGAATATAAAATAAACACACACATATTGCAGCTGATCAATAATACTGGAAATAACTAAAACCCTTAATTCTTTCAGATGTGTAATATCCTGTTCTCTTAGCTTTTCTTACTTTATATACTTATCTTTCAATGTAAAATGATCAATTATGTACACTATGAATTCAAACAATTGATAATGAATACAAATTTTTCTTGATAAGGATGCAATAGCTATAATAAGTCCTTATTTAAGTTTAATATCTGAATGAAATAAGTATTTAATATTACAAAAAAAAATTAGTGTCAAAGAACTAATCAGTATTTTTTTTTAACCAATATTTAAAAAAACTTACAAGTCACTTTAATATTTTAAGAGCTTTAAATAAAAAATTTCTTTTAAGAATTAAAAAATGCTCCTTACATTTTAATGTTCAAAAATCTGAGTTTGACAAAATATGAGTTTCAATTTTGTTGCCATTAAATCCATACTATAAAAATTTTGGAATGGATACAAGTTTCTACATGATGTATTAATATAAAAAATGTTAAAAAGTTTAAAATAGAAAGAAAAATATTTAAAAAATTAATAAAATTAGTACTTTTAAAAAGAAATTTTAAAATTGATTCTGTTAAAGAATTTGTGTATTAAACATATTGAAATTTTGGTTGAAACTAATAGAAATTAGAATTTTATTATAACGCAGCATCAAAACTAATAAAATTCATTGATTCTTAGAATATGAATAACAAGATATTGAATTACGATAAATAATAAACTATAGATAGTCACTTCAACTTTTAAATCTATCAAAATTATTCATCACAAATGCAGAAGCCCAAGCATTTCACAGAATTCTGCACAATTAACAACTGCACACCTCTATACAAGTAAATTTTCATACAAAATAATAATTAAAATTTTTGAAGCTGTTTCATAATAAAATTTTGTAAGCAAGCTAGCTTTATAGAATTAACATATTTTCATGATATACAATATAAAATAAAAAAATAATTCTTAAAATCAAAATGCCTAAAAGGAAAAAATTTTGAATATTTTTCCTGAACATATTTCATTAAACAGAAAAATTAATGCTAAACTTCAATGAATTCTTGTTTTTCCTTATTGAAATTTTGATGCAAAAATAATTTAAAGTAAATTTTTTTAAGAATTATATTTTCAAAAAACAGCTAGATATAATATATATTACTAAAGCATAACAGCTGAAATAGTTAAACTCTTTGTACAGTTTACTTTCATCATTTACAAAACTCTCAAAGCAATTTGCTGACATCAATGCACAAATCTAACAAGCTCGTAAATAAAAACATTAAAATCATCAAATTCCAAATTTTACAACATTTCCATAAATTTATGCAGCATATTTTAGAAATTCATTAATTCATCACAGTTAATTTTACAAATAAAAAACTTTATTTAAAATTCAACTATCAAAATAAAAACAATAAGGAATAAATATTTTTAAATCCTTGTAAAACATTAAAGTAATACACTAATGATAATTTTTATATAGCAATACTGTTTTAAAAATCAGATTTTATGGAGCATTATTGAAATATTGATTTCTATATAAATGTAAAACCGAATTTTATAATATATTTTAAACATAAAATTTTAAAATATCTTAATAGACAAAAATATTTTTCTTGCATTATGTTTTTTTATTAGGAAATTTAAAATCAATCTAAGGAAAGAAATGGAACATCCTAGACTTGACTTTCATAGAAGACTTTTGCAAGAAAAGAATATTTTCAACAAATTAAAAATAATAAATAGCAGGTAAGTTTTGGATGATTATTTCCCAATTATAAAACGAGAAATTTTCATAATATATTAATGTTTTTCTTCACTATATATTGTAAGCACTAAAAATATTTCAGGTATTAAAATATATGAAATTTTTTTAATTAAAGTATTTTCAAATTTAACCAAATATTTAATGATTATATTGACAAAAGGAAGATTTTAAGGAACATAAATTGCAATATAAAATAATCATTCAAAAGAAATCAAACTATGCAATGATAATAATTCTTATGAATTTATATAAATAAAAAAGCATTCAAAGAAATACCAAAATTATATTAAACTGGAAATGGAATTTGCATTCATATATAAGTAACACTTAAATGATAAATCTTAAAAAAGTACTTAATAAAAAAATATCAATATAATATGCCAATTATTTCAACAGTTTTTCTTTCTTTTTTTTTTTTACATAAAATGATGTAATTTTAATTTCAAGCTTTAAAAAAATAAAAAACTTGTTTTACAAGAATATAAAAGCAGCAAAAGGCATGTAATTCATTCAAACTCTCTAATATCACTTTTATTATTCATACTTGTTAAAATAATTTCAACTATCAAACTGCTGGATAAAAGCATTATTAAAAAGGCTTCTCTCTTGTAATTTAATAAAAACTAAATTGCATCTTACAGAATTTGAGATCTTAAAAATTTAAATGGAAAACATCACAAAACATACATTTTAGTATATACATAGAACAAAAACAAATATGTCAGACTTCATGATGTTACATGCATATCAAATATAACAGTACTAAAGTTCAACACCAAATTTAACTTTAAATGTGAGCAATGAAAATAGTATTTATCAACAGTTTTTTATTTTTTTTATATAATCATTTAATCTTTACTTTATCAGTTAAATTATGAATAGCAGTAACAAATTCAAAATATGCTTAGTGAGAAATTTTTTGACAGTGACATACTGCATTGGAAGTTCAAACTAAAATTTCCAATGGACGCATGTCAGAACATGCATTGCATATTGTATTATAAACATTAATAAAAATAAACTTAAGTACCATTTGTTTCAGGTACATTGCTAGTTCATAGATAAGCATACAAAAAGAAGCTTAAAATTTATTAGCAAGACAAAATAGTCTGATATGTACAAATTACAAAAATATCTGTAAATTATGTGTACATCTTAATTGATATTTTAATGATTTTTTTTCATTCCTAAACCTTTATGTACAGCAGTAATGATACTGAATATAATTGATTTGATACATATAATTTTTAAATGAAGAATGTCATAGTATTCCACAAAACCATCGGGATTTTTTGATGGGTTCATTTGCTTTTAACTGATGACCACACGTTTTGGAGGGCTGTGTTGCTTCCTATAAAAAATAATATATTTAAGTGAATAATATTTGTATACTTGTAAAATTAAAGTTTTGTGACTATGAAAGCAACTTATGCACAGTAATACAATATATATAATTTACATATTAAATTAAGAATTGAAAAACACATTTTAACCATGAAGTGGTTGCTTCTTTCCTTCCAGTTGAGATCATGATTATGCCACTTTATAACAATTCTCATTGGTTTAAAATATGCATAACAGTAGATAACATTTCATCTGCACCCACAATTAATTACGACATCATAAATCCTACCTGTCGATGAACTTGTTGCTTGCCTTCAAATCGCATACCTCAAGCAACAGTAAACAATGTGAAGTTCACCATTAAATGTCTGAATGTCATCAGCGAAGAAAAACCCATTCTTGATTTTTACCAGCAATAAAAGTATTTTTCAATTATAATTTTTAGCATTTCTAGAAGTTTCTAAAATCAGACAATTACTGTTGTTTTAAATAATCTTTAAGGATATTGCTTCCAAATTTCCTAAAAATATTATATTTTTTAATTTGTGTCCTAGACTAATTCAAGTTTTCTTGCCTGACTCTCCAGTTTACCAACTTTCCTTTTGACTTGCTAACCAACATATCTTGTGTCATTTCATTCTCTTGAAATCTGTTAAAGCTTCTGTAATTCTTTCTCCTTTTTTGATTTGATGAACATTTTGTGGGTAAAACATTGATTGTCACAAGTATCAAAAACCACGATTCCAGAAGTTTCGAATCGCTTTGAGCCAAATGCCCTTGACAATAGTCAAATTGATTTGGACATGACACTAATATTGAGTAACAACTTTCTGGCTACAACTCGTTAAAATAATAATTAAAAATATTTTCAATGCTCATTTTGTTAATAAAACGATTTCTTATATAAAAAACAAAGCATCAGTTTGAGAAGCCGTTTTTCATTAATTCAAGCCATTAACAATAGAACAGAAGAAAAACGAAAGTGAAAAGGGTAAAACAGCCACTTTATGGTTAGTTTAAATTGGCAAGGACAATTTAAATTTTCCATTTATATATAGATTTTTTAAACAAAAAGTAAATTATTGAAAATAGGTAAAAGGTAAAACTGGCTTAAATATATGCATTTAAAATAGTTGTGAAACATTTTCAACTTGTATTATATCCTGGTATTAGGAGTACAGAAATGATAATTTGAACTAGTCAATAAAATGATGAAAAAATTTTCTTTTAAAAATGCTATTAAAAACAATTATACAAAGTCATTTTTACATTATACAAAGTCATTTTACATTAAAACAAATGAAAGGTATGCGGTTTATCTATCACTCAAGGGTCATTTTTCACTCATGAGGGCTAATCAGACTGAAACTTACAGTTTAAATTGGATTCAAAACAAATGAACTCTGGAACAGAAAGACGATTACTAACCAATTGGCTAAAACAAATATAAATTTTTAAATTCAACAGTGTAATCATAAAAATGTTTAGAACAGATTCAAGTATTTTTCTTACACTACCTACATCAATATTACACCAAAACTTTTTACATTAATAATTATCATGGTAAAAATATCTTTAAATTCACAAAAATGCAGTTTTAGCAGTTGATGCAATTAGATACATAATAAGAAGCTACAAAGTTGTTCATCAGGTTGTATTTATGCATTTGGGAAGCAAAAAGTGAAAGGAGTTTAGTGAGCTTGATTGTGACTATAAAGTGATATAGCACCTTTGAGGGAAATCAGTTCATGAGAATGCGAACATTCTAAAGATCCACTGTGAGTGATATAATTGTGATGTGGAAATGTCTAAACAGTGAAACTGCAGAAAAAAAAAAGAAACTGCAAATTAATAGGCAAAAAAGGACCCCCTTTATTTTTCAAAAAAGATTATTGATAGACTGCAGAACCCTGAAAAGAGTAATGAAATAAACCCTAAGTCCTCGGTGAGAATTTCTCAGGAGTTCCAAATTTCATCAGGTGTTAATGTTTGTATCAAGACTGTTCATCAAGAGTTTCAACTCTTGATAAACAGTCTACTTGGGATTTCAGGGTAGTATAGCCAATTACAAGCTGAACATTATTCCTCAAAATGTAAAGTGTCAATTGCAATGATGCTAAGCTTACTGTCATGGGACTGTAGAAAACTTTTTTGGGGTGATGAATCTCACTTTACAGCCTGGAAGTTGGATGATTTGTCTCAGTTTGGTAGAAGTCTGTTGTAGGTTTCTGTAGTGACTGCACTCTGGCAACTGTTAAATTTGGTGCTGGCAGTATAACAATGTAGGAATGTTTCTTGTGGGTCTGTTATTTCCTGTGGTTGGAAACATGAACTCTGAGATGCATATGAACATTCTAGACAATGCTGCACTGGAAAACTCTGGCAATATTTTAAAGAAGGACCACTTCTCTTCTAGTAAAATAATAGCTCCATTCACACATTGAAATCTACACAGATGTAGTTTGATAAAATAGGTGTTCGAAAACATTTTTCAATAATGGTGGGCACTGGGTGATTAACCCTAGACCACAATAAGGTTTTAAATTGCTACTTATTTGTCATTACCCAGTGGGCACCTGTGAACCAAGCCACTGAGGCAAATAGCATTACCCACATCATACCACCACAAATCCATTTATAGGGTGGGCCACATTCATACATCACAGAAGAACAAACAGAGAAACATGGAGAGAAAGTAACATTCATGCCCAAACTGTGATTTGAACCTGGAACACACAGCCTAGGAGTAAGGAAGACTAACCACCCAGCTATTGGTCAGTGCACAAGAACTGGACTGGTCTTAGAGCCCCAATCTAAAATCTTATAGCATACCTTTGGAATAAATTAGAGTGCAAATTATGAAGCCAGTCAGATCTAGCATCCTCACAGCAAAAACTCACTTCAGTTGTGAAGGATGCCTGGAAATCAATTTCTATGACCACCTATCAAAAACTCATAGAAAGTCTCCTAAAAGTGTGCAGACTGTCATTGATGAAAAAGGGGATCTAACATCACATATTATGTCCCTCAGGACACTTTAAGTGCACATAACTGGGTGTCAGAATACTTTTAGCAAGATCGTGTACAATCAATTAGTAGATACATACTATTTAAAATAAAAACAGTAATTCCTTTTGTACAGCCTTTTACATTCCAGATTTTATATCTTACACATTAGCCTTTCACCTAATGATTAATTAAGAAATGAATGGCTCAAAATATTTTAGCACTATTATCAGAAGTCTTTTATTACACTGGACAGATGTTTTCTGTAGTGTGTCAACTTTCAATATTTTAACTAAAAATTAACTGATATGTGAACAGTTTAAGTATAGTTGGTTCAACTAGACAAATTGCAAAATTATTTTTGGAGAATATGCATAATGCTAAATATTTTAAGAATCCTCACTAGGAAAAAAAGCAATTTTAATCACTTCATGTTAGAATGATAATATATCTTGCGTGAACAAAAAATAGCATGGCATTTGTCATTCTTTTAACAGAAAAATTCATAGCTTTAACATCTGTTTTAATAATTATTAAATAAGTTATTGAACTATTTTTACCTATACCACTATTTTTAGTAATATGAAATAGCAATCTTAGTTTAATAGATAACTAAATATAATTTAAAACATCATTTTAATACAAATTCTTTCATATAAAAACATAGGAACTTCATAATAAATACTATGCTGAAATGCTTATTTTAATCTTAAATAACAAATGGGATTTTAAAATATATATAATTTTTAAAGTTCTTGAAAGCTTAAATAGTATTAAATTCAGATATAAAGTTTTTAAATTCTGCCAAAAATAAAGCAATTTAAAATTAGGAATATTTTAAGAATATTTACACAAATACAAATATATAACTTTCATTAGTAATTTAGGTGAAACAAAAGTAATAAAGTAATTTAAGTAAAATTAAATGTTTAAAGAGATTTACCATCTTCTTTTCCATTTTGGATTTTATGTCTCTAGCCAAAGATAAAAATGCATCTTGAACATTAATACTGTTTTTTGCACTAGTTTCCATGAAACGTATTCCATATTCTATTGCTAACTAAAAAGAAACACAATGGCTAATGATATAAATTTGTAAGTTTTTATTAAACAAATCTACAAATTTTTAAAATAAATCTACAAAATTTTAATGGAAAATTGCAATTTAAGTGAAAATTATGAGCGAATGAAAATAAAGATTTGATATGAAGCACATAATTGTTCACTGCAATCAAAATTCCAGAGTTTTTGACAAGCACAATGTTAAACAAAATTCTAATAAGTATAGAAACTATTTCTATCTACTATTTAATTATAATACTATTTAATTCTTAAAAATGAGTAACAAACATAATTTAAATGCAGTAAGTAGATCACACTTTCAAAAGCTTTGATTTTAAAATTTTTACAATTCTTAAAATTGTATGATTTTTTAATCCTTCATATCATTACACAAAATAGATATTTATAGTGAAACTTTTGCTTATGAATTAAACAAATCTATTATGAATTAAGATACATATACCATAAGCAAATACATAAAAAAATATCAAAATGAAAAAAAAAATGCTATATAAGAGGCACAGCATATAAGAGAGTAAATACAACAAAAACATTTGATTTATTTAAGTTAAAATATACTAATAATTTTTTTAAAAAAAGTCTTTAGATACAGATAAAAAATTGAGTAATTTTTCTATAGTCCCTTATTTTACTTATATGTTTAGCCACTTTAAAAAATAAAGACTAAACAATTACCTAAAACTATAATATATAAATAAATTTAAGGACTTGTTCATAAGTAATTTGCTTATGGCCTCCTTTCTTGATACTTTCAGTTAATAAAATAATTTTCAAACTAGCATTACATCACAAGTTGAACACAATTCACTACAGCAGTTCCTTATATTGTCAAACAGTACAAATTGAAAACTACATCATACCTACCAATAATTAAATCCCAACAATTTTTATCAATCTCTTAAGCTAATGCAAGAAACATGTAGTAAAAGAATGTTTAGATATCTAATATATTTAAAAACAGTTGCCCCAGATAAAAATCAATGGATAGTAATTTTACGTGGAAAATTAGTACAAGAAATCTAAGAAGGCGACAAAAATAAGAATTTGGAATATACACTACGCAAATGATTTAAAATATTTTTAAAATCAACAAAGTCTGCAGAAATTCAGACTGTTTATGAATTAATCAATTCATTGTTTAAAAATTAAATATTAACATAAAAAAACTATAAAAGAATTTTATAAAAATTTACAAAATGCAAGCAGATTTGTAGAACAGCAATTTAATAGAAAAACAAAATGTTAAATTTTTGTTTTTTCCTCACTATTCATAAAAAAATTCAAGGATTATAAATCTATTTTTACATTTTTCAAAGCTTTTAAAATAACATTTCTCCCTTCAAGTACTTAAAGCTTTTAAAAAAATGAGCCATATATATTCACACAATGTGTGTATATATGTAAATAAATATAATTTTGTATCATGTGTTGTACAGGATAATTTAGATTTCACAGAAATCAGTTACATTAAAAAGCAGTTAGAAAAAAAAAGTTTTTTTTCTTCGTGTCCTTAATATTCTTTGAATATATGGGCTAATTAGAACAGGAATTACATGAATTTGAATTGGATTCTGAGCTAATGCAAACATTTACATTCAAAATAAGAATAAAGCCACAAATTATATATTTAACTGTCCAAATGTCTAATTTGTGGCTTTATTCTTATCCTTCATAATTTTTCATACCTTTCATAGCTTTATTTTTATGATTCATAATTTCATATCCAGGGAAGTAATACACAAGAAAAAATCTAGTTATGAATACTGGATGACAAAATCAAAAAGATAAGGAAGTTAACCTTAGTTTATAAAAGGATCCCAAATAAAAGATAAATTACATGGTTAATATTCAATTTAGATTACAATCACATTAAAAAATATTAACTATAAAATAAATGATTTATACACTAAGCAACTTTAATTGATATTACTTTCAAGAATTTTTTTAAAAAATTATACCTGTTCTCCTCTTTCTCTTGAAACTTGTCTCCGGTCATTGACATCACACTTATTGCCCAAAATCATTTTCTCAACATCTGTAGATGCATGCTAATATTTTTTTTAAAAAAAGAAAAATATATAAATAACAATATTGGAAGATGAATTTATAATATATATATTGTGTGTGTGTATGTTTGTGTGAAAAGTACAGACATATCTTAAGAATGTAATCTCACCCAACCTCATGTTTGCTTTCTTAATGTTTTATAAAAACTTTGAAAGTTTTCTGTTGCCTTTAATGCATTTTCTTCGTATTATTTTATTCTTAAGTGAGCTTCAAATTTACATCTTTCACTGCTGCAAACCTGTGATATGTCATTTTTTATAATTGACACTTTACACTTTTATTCTGATTTAATAGACTTTTTAACATTCATTCAGTGCATTACATCTTTTTTTGGATTTTGCTCAAGGTAAAGACACTTACTGATAAGAATGTAATTTCGTTACACATAATTTGAGAAACTTTGTGGTTTTAAAGTAATCAGTTAATTCAAATTGGATCTTAGGAACTTCAGATACAAATAGAATCTTTTTTAAAAAATTAATAATAATTATCAATATAACATTTTGCATAGTGTTTCTTTGAGCATTTTCAGTATAAGGAGAAGACAGTCCAAAATCTGACTGTTAAAAGTTACAATATTAAAAATTCTAACTTTATTATCTTTAAAAAAATACTGTCTTTCTTCTGATATGAATTTTGTGGAAGCAATGTGAGTACTCTGGTATGATTTTGAACACTAAGAAAATAAACTTAATAAAAGTAATACTTTATGGTTGATATTTTAATTCAGCAGTGATTTTATGTTTCTAAATCTTATTTTAATTTTCACAAAATAAATAAAAGATTCAAAATGGAATTATGATTATGATTTTGTTTTATTGTTTATAGAGGGAAGTATCGTTAAATTTGCCTTATTGCCAACACATGTGAGCTTACACTATTTAACTAAAAGGTATATGAAACTGACAATTTAAATTAAAGGGGAATATTTATAACTGTTTGAATTCCGATCAATGCTGTAAAGACCACTCATTGGATATTTACAAAGATAAAACCATGTAAATGTGTATTTGGACATTTTATGAAAATAGAGAGCTTATACAATTTAAATTGTACAAATATTTGGAATCATGATTTAGTGCCATTCAAATAAATTATAATTTTCATCATTGAATCCTAACTCATTTTCTTTCATAGATTAAACATATCATTACAAAATATGTATCTGTTTGAAAAAATAATTTTACAATTCACTTTAGATATAGGTTTTATTTCATAATAATTTTTAGATTATTAAAAAATAATTAAAAGCTTTAGGAAAGGTAAATAAAAAAATTGTGACTAACTTTTTAATGCAAGGTGAAAAATAAAGAATGTACAGTACAAAAGAAAAAATGTACCTAATATGCAGTTGAAAAATAATAGTTTCATTTAATTATTAAAGAAACAAAAATACATTTTATTTTTTAAAATATGTCTAACTTTCAATAATTAAAAATCAACAATTTTAAAATCTTATTGGTATGATCACTTTTGAATGATTGTGCTTTCATATCAGTTTTTCACACTTACTGATGAGGTAGATTCAAGCAGACCGTTTCTATAATGTTTTTTCTGTACTATTTATATACTATATTTTTAATCATACTATGTACCTTTTTTAATCATACTATGTACCATCATGTGTACCTTTTACTTTATGTGATACATTATCAGCAATATATATATTTGACTATTTGTCCCCTCCCCCCCCAAAAATTTGCTGCAGATTATGCAATACTATTTTCTTTTACTCGGGGGGGGAGAGGAAACATGTCTTGAAGATAATACGCTGCTGCAGATCATATAAAGAAAAAAATATAGTAATTGTCAGTTAAATTACGGAGCAAAATATTTCTGGAAAGTAAATAACTGATATTTTCAGTTAAATTAAGAATTTTCCAGCAAAAATTAAGAGATTTCACTTTAAGGTATCTATCATGGGATGACTTGCATTCATTTGTAATAAATTATATAACTGAAAAATATTAAAATGGATTAAAAAACTTAGGGACAAAGATATGTCAAGTTATTAAATATAAAATGCTGTAAGTAGAAATAAAAATGAAAAAAAACAATTTTTTTTCATTGCACTATATACATTACTTTCACACACACACACACAATTTGCAGTAATCAATACTCCTTAAAAATGTGATACAAAATATTTTTTATCAATGCCAGTTTGTTTATAAATGGCTAGATCACAATGGAAACTGCTTTCATTGAGAATAAAGATAAAATTTGATGTTTCATAATTAAGTAATCAACAGTAAATTTTAAAGCTAGTAATAACTATATGAGTAAGTAAGGTATGAAAGTAAATTTCAGATTTATAAGCTGAATTCACTTTTACAGGATTAAGGATCTTTCTTCAACAAGATTCTGAACGATATTTAGAATTTTGTCTATGACAAGTGAATATACCTTGTATAAATAAAAAATACACAATGCTTTATATATAGATCATTTAGACCTAAATTAATACTTTTACAGCATTTTTGTAACATAAAAAATAAGCATATAAACTATAAAATGTTAAGTCAGTTTTTAAGATTGATATTTCACAAATAATAATTTTAAATAATTCCATATGATAAAAAATTTTATATACTAATCTGCTTAGCTTAAACTTAATTCTGTTTAAGATAAAAAAATTTCATTTAATGATTGAAATACAATATTGCATATTAGATTTGGAATAGTAATAATTTTTCATTTTTTAACCACCATTCAATTTTGAAATTTATTTTGCAAACTGATAAATTTTTATTATTCATAACAGATAATTTTATGCTAATAAGAGTATTTTTCCATGAAAGTTATAAAATAATTAAAAACAATATAACAGTATTAAATAAAAAATTAGTATGAAAAAATAATAATGCAAATGTATAATATTACCAGCTAATATATGAATTAAAATTCTTTAGTACTGGAAAAAAATATTTTTAACAAAGCAAATCATTAGCTTAAGTACAAATACTTTAAAAGCTACACGAGTCTTCAACTGGAAATTAACCACATATCCCACTACGTTAAAAAATCAATATTAAGATATTTGTGCAACTACTATACAAGTTTTAGACATAAGCATATGAAGAAAAAAATGTATACACTCTTTCTTTATTTAAACATAAATAAATTAATAAAAAAATTAAGAGCCTTTACTTAAAACTTTTTACTTAAATCTTACTTAAAACTTTTTAAAAGTTTCACTTTTTGAAGGGGCTAAAATACTCTTTTGACATTATGTTAAAAACTGTTTTTTGGTGACAGAACTCTGTGATTTTAAAGATAACACATGGTCTGACGATTTGGTTTTGCTAGTTATGTTGGTTAAAAGAGATAAAGCTTTGTAATTTAAAAACTTTCACCAATTTTAGTATTATCAGCAATTAGAAAAATCTATTCATAACATGATGATTACGATGGAGAAGATGATAAATGAAAAGTTCACACTGAGAATTTTACTTACTTATTTCAACCTGATGAAAATTTCCTCAATTTGTATTTTACAAATTTACAATTTATTAAATTTTATATTCAATTCATTAAGATATTACAATCAATGAATAATATAAAACACAACGTATAATTTTCTTTTCAAAATTTTAAATAATATAAATTAAAAAAAATATATACAGTTAAATGTGATTTTTTTGTAAAAATATTTTAATTACTAACAAAATTACAGAAACTTTTATAGCAAAAAGTCTATGCCTAGAAAAATGTGTATTGACTATGAAAATGTCAAAAATACTATTGACTACTGTGAAAATAAAATTACACATTTATAAATTAAATCAAAATACATTTAATTTTTTAAAATTGTCATTAATATATCTTTGGATGAAATAAAAATGTACTTACTTCTTCAATATTTCTAATCCAATTTTTGATATTTTCAAAGGATCTCTCATTTGTAACATCATACACGAGCATTATACCCTGCAATTGCATACACATGTATAAAAATTCTGTAAATAATAATTTTAAGTATACATGCACTATAGTGAAAATGAAAATATTTAAATTTTTACCATTGCACCTCTATAATATGCAGTGGTAATTGTTCTAAAGCGTTCCTGTCCAGCAGTATCCCTAATTCAGAAAAACGAGAAAATGCAGATTTTTTATATTTGAAAAATGATGTTTTTACATTAAAAACATTCACATATTCTTAACAATCAAAATAATAATCATCATAGGTAAAATTCTAGGAGCCAGTAAAGGCTTCTAGAATTTTATGTTATTCTGGGTTCAAAAATTGGAGTATGTTCTCCAATTTTTGTATTTGGCAGTTATCTCACCTAGCTAAATTAATTTACTTTATGCATTAATCAGTTTTTAAAATACTGATCACGCTTAAATTTGGACATTGCAATCTTGTGCTATTTTAAATTGCAAAATTTTGTTATAATTACATGTTAAAGAATTATATTAAAATATTAATAACTAAAAACTAATTTAACAAAGATTACATATTAATGCATTAACTACCACACACACACACACAATTATGTGATGTATCAAAGGAAAACAGGCACACTTTCCATTCTTATTATTTATTTTCACAAAACAAGCACAAACAATGTCAATGACATTCTATTACATTCCAAAGCCATGGTTCTAGCTATACTGTTAGCAGCAGCGCATTGCAGAGAAATGTACTTTGGAAAGGGCGTATATATATATATATATATACATGGTAGGCAAGGGTTAAAAAAACAAATGTAAACAAAATATCACAATCTACAACAGAATAACTGGGAAACAAAACTGAATCAGCAACATTGTATTTTGACTGGGCAATGGTACTCATCTTTAAATACATCAGTTAAATGCAATTTACCATGAAGACAACCAGGCAATAAAGCAAAATCAATAATGTACATTGTTATGAAAACTCTGATTTTAATTAATTGAATAGTGGGAATCGAATTTAAAAAAAACATCAGGTTAAACAGTCTAAAACAAAAGAGAACTGGGAAATAAAGCTAAATCATTAATGTAAATGACCTGCATTTTTTTTTTATTAAAAACTGATTTAAGTATTACAATTCATAGTAAATGTAAATACAAGTCATGTATTTTTACTCAATATTTAATAAATTGCAAAACTACACATAACAGCAATTTTATTTGAACAACACATAAAATAAAATTCCTCACCTTATCACTAACAGAATTAAAGAAATTTATATTGAATTTATCACTATTCATATCTTTAACTTCTTACATAATATTAAAATTTAAAATTTTCAATCTGATATATATTTTTAAAACAAAATGCAACTTCAAATACATAAACCTTATTTTGATTCATTCAAAACAAAACAATTTCAATCATATATAAAAAAAATGCTTCAAAAACAACTAAAACTACTAACAAATTTTACATATGCTCACATCCAGTTATATCATAAAATTGCAAGAACACATTCCAGAATATAAAATAGTTTGGGCATTTATCACCTTAACACCTAGGATTTAGCTTAATCATATTGTGCACAAATATATTTGTAAATAAGAGTGTACAGTTTACATTCAATAACTCTAAAAATATTCAATATTTCCTGATTTTATTCCGCATAATTAATCAATTCAGGCAGTTTGCTTTCAAATCATTAATAAATTTATGATTTCAGCAATCTAACAAACTAAAGCAGATGAAATTAATTTTCAAGCTATGCATTTTCACACAAACATTTTCTTTGAATATTAAAAAAAAAAATACTTTAAATATTTTTTACAATATATTTTACCACTATTGAAATTACTAAAAATGAACAGGAAATTTGATAAATTCTAAAGTGCAATGATAGCTTATATGAATGATAATATATGAAAAATAAAAAGTTTCATTACTTTTTTAAACTTCACACACATATATTAATATGAATTGATTTTTAATAATTCATACAAATTATTATAGTATTATGCTGCAAACAATGTCTTGCAGCAAATATTTCTTCATCTGTTTAAATGATAAAAAGAGGATAGATATTAAGAGTTTCTTTAAAATGTAAACATTTATCTGCATAAAAAATACTGTAGTATTAGATTTTTCATATGCATAAAATATGAAAACATAACTGAAATCCAAAACATTTATTATCATAAAATTTGTGGTTAGTACTCACCATATTTGAAGTTTTATTTTTTTACCATCTAACTCTATTGTCTTTATCTTGAAATCTATGCCTAAAATGTAAAAAAAATTATCAGTTGTTTTCAGAACCATTTTTCTCACAATCTGAAAACTTTCCTCAAGAGCATATTAACTATCCAAGTAAAAATTTAATTTTCCCAAACTTAAAGCATTGTTTTTTTTAATGTATCACTCATAAACTATTATGAACATAAAATAGCAATAAAGTTACTTTTTAAAGAGGCAATTTTTTTTAAATTTATGAGCAAGTGTCAAGTCCTAACAATTTGAAAACAATTAAATTTGCAACTAAAAGCTAAAAGAAGCTATAAATACAATATCTGAATAACTGAAAATGAAATGTAAATTTTCAGTTTAGCTTTTTTGACAGAAGTTTAAATTTTATCAAAACTCTTCAAGGAAATTAAAATTTCAAGTATTCTGCTTAAAATTTATAACTGAAATTATAATCATGTTAGTTAACAAAACATTTTTAAAACCTTTTGACTTAATTGG
Source organism: Latrodectus hesperus (assembly GCA_037975125.1). Classification (NCBI taxonomy): domain Eukaryota; kingdom Metazoa; phylum Arthropoda; class Arachnida; order Araneae; family Theridiidae; genus Latrodectus; species Latrodectus hesperus. Next base: position 77,193,636 of record CM075853.1, on the reverse strand, counting down.
ATTTTTAAAATATGGAACAAAACTACTTCTATATTTCTATTTAATAAAAAATTAGCATATAAATAAATAACATTTTACTCTTAAAATAAATAAAACCACTGATTGAAATAAAAACAAAAGAACTTTCTTTATAAATAAAATACCTTCCTGTTGTTTCTAGTCTGAACTGATTTAGACCTTTAATTTCATTCACTCTAAAAACAAGGAAACCCAACTGAAATAATCTTTAAAATTAGAATACTATTTATTTTATATTAAAAGCCTTAAAGTTTTAGAAAATTAAATATGACTTTTTTGATGTATTGAAAATACAAAACAAATTTAGTAAAATATTTGAAAGTATTAGTTAATATTTAAAGGCATTAAAAAATTAAGATAATGGAGCATATTCTTAAACTGTTCATACTCAAAGAACATAATAAAATGGAGAGAGGAATACTTAGTTTCATTAACAATGTGTTTATTTCTTTATACAAAAATAAATTTTTTCTTTCATCCTATATTACACTATAGAACAAAAAATCATTTATACTGTTGAAAAGTTTGAATATGAATAATTTCTGAAAATACATCTTTTTAATTAAGTAATCTAAAAATAGCTATGAAAAATATCTAAGCAAATTACTTCTTAAGGATTTTCATGGAATATTGATAAAGTAGGAAAAAAGTGCTTTAAATTACAAAGTAAGATAAATATGTGGTTGGAAAGTTACTAATTTTATAATGAAACCAATCATTCTTACTATTTTGTCTCCCTCAAAACAATTTAGCTTTAGAAAAACTTCTGATGGTTCCGAATAGCATACACGAAAACTTTTCCGAAAATTGCCTTTGAACATTCCTTATTGAATTGCCAATCTGGTTAGAAAAACCCACTTTCCTTCCTGAACTATAAAAATAGTATATAACATTAATAATTTAAATTAGAAGCTCGATGGCATAGTGACAGTGCTTTCAAGGCCAGAACTAAGGTTTTATCCTCAGGTCGATTCAATCTTTCATCCCTTCAGTGAATTGATAAAAATTAATTTAGTATGTTTTGGAACTAAATACTAAGGGTTTCACTCAAGGCTGACCACCAAACCAGGACATATGCTTTGTACCCAAGGACCCTCAAATAAGAAAACAGATTCGGGCATTGTAGGCCTTGTTCTTATATGGGCTGTCATGTTTAAAATTAAATTTATATAAAATTATTTCCAATTCCATTAAATTTGAGTTGACCAGTGAAAAAAAACTAATGTTGAACTGCATAACAAAAAATATAGCATAATAGGCTCAAGGAAATATTTTAACTATCGAAACAAATATTTATATAGATATAAACCATTTTTAAAAAAGATAATTTTTCAGAATTTACGTCTTTATCTTTACTTATACAGGTCAGTGAAATTCCTTCAGGTAAATTTTCATAGCAGCCGTTGAGGAAAAAATAAATAGAAGAACAATTTTCCAAAAATTTTGGAATGACAATGCTTATTTGATTTACACCTTTTAACTGTTTGAATTTAATTGTGTAACAAAATTGTATTTTAAAACTCACTAAAATGTGTGGTTTTTATAACATCATTACAAAAATCTATAATAATATATTTTTACATTAAAACAACAGTATTATTTTACTTAAAAATGATACAGTAGAACAAGTCCTATAATTGTATTCTCAAATTCTGAAAATTATATATTAATTTCATGTATGCTTAGATTCTTTAACATAATATATTTAAAATTATCAAAACAAATTTATATTCTAGTTAGGCTTTATATGCTTAAAAAAATATCAATTTAAATTTTTTTTAACCTTTTAAAAGCACATTCAATTGAAGTATATGGCTTTCATTTAAATAAAAATTAGCTGCTATATAAAAAATCTTGCAAAAGGATTCTGGAAGCAAATGTTCAGATGATAACAGGTATTAATATAATTAGTTTTATTTAAAGTATAATTTTAAAATTTTTTTCGTTAAACAATAGTTAAAAATCAAGTATAATAAAACAGAATGATTAAGAAATTAATAAAACAACCACAAAAAGTATTATATAACTATTTTAATATAAATTTTAAAAATATTAATTATTAATTAGTTTAATTACAAGTTTATGGAATGCAGTATTAATATTTAGCATGATTTTTAATAAAAAATATTTTTTTCAACTCTTAAATTTTTACAATTTTATAAGAGTATAAGAAACCACATATGTGTGAATATATTTCTAAACTAATGATAACGCACATTCTGCCTAATATTAAGATTTAATGATTGTCACAATATGGCAATTTCAATTAGATACTTTCACTTCGAGAAGAGGACAACTGAGAATAGAAAACATGGCGGTTGTTTGTTTTCTACATGTTCCAGCAAACCTTTTGAAACACATGAAAATTGAATGCATAAATGCTTGTTTCTTACCACAAGTTTATACTCATGCGAAAGTTTAATTTTTCTCTCTTCATTTCAGTGTGCCAACGATTACTACTGATTCATCAAGAATTACTGTGTAAATTTCACAAGATGAATTGTAAATCCTGTTTACTTTCCCTTTCCTTCAAGAAAGTATGCAGATAAATACATATGCGAAAGTCTGATGACTTTATATGCAAGTATCTAACTGCTTATAAAAGATAGCCCTACATGCTTTCTTAATGTGAAACTTAATTTGTCTTTATCTGCTGATATTTTTTTCCTGCTGTGAAGAACTCATATGTTTTCAAACAAGTAACCGCTTACTATCAAACAAATATATTCAAAAAATTATTTGTAAGACGTCTTTCTAATAAAATGACAGTAAAAATATTCATCTAATTAGAAGAAAGAACTCCATGTGCCACACACAAATTAAGCTTTACATTTAAAATAATTCTTACTTTACATTTCTTTTCCTAGAAACGAAAATTGGAGTTCTAAACTAAGATAAGAATAATTCTAATTTTTTTTAATTATCTGTAACATGATACTACAAAACTAGCAATTATTGTATTTTCTAAAACTTAATAAATATATAAATTAAAGTATACAATTAACACAATTATACTATGTATTTTAAAATAAAATCTTGGGAAAATATTGAACTAAATTTTTAATATTTTATCATTTCTTCCTTTTTTTTACCGAGAATAGCAATTCTCACAAAATAAGAATTATTACTCTAGAAAAAAACTTTTTATTATTATTCATTATGAATAATATATAAGACCAAACAAAATAATGGCAATATATTTTCAGATTTCATACATAATTTAACATTGACAGCCAAAGCTGTCTAAATGAATTAAAAAAAAAAAAAAAAAAAAAAAAAAAAAAAAACAGATTTTTATGGAAAAAAAAGTTAGAAACTTTTGCAACAGATATAAAATGTTCAACTTTAAAGAATTCCTTAAAATAAAAAATAATCTAAAATTGAAAACTTCAATGAATGAAACATTGACTTTATAGTAGCAAATTTGACAAATTATGTAATTATAAATTGTATAAAAGAAATTTTTTTTAGAAACATTAAAGACAAACATTTGGCCAAATTTTAAAAACAGCTATTTTTACAAAACTATTTTAAAAATTTCCAATTTGAGATTCAATAATAAAAATTTTATAAATAAAAGTTTTCTACAATTTTAATTCAATAAAAATTTTAAAACAGCTAATTTTTAAAAACTGATAAAAATTTTTAACTTATGATTACTAATGATAATTTAAATTTTTAGAATGCTCTCAAACAGTTAGGTTTATTTGGTAACATAACTAATACTTAGCAATATCTAGCTTAATATACATGAAGATATATTTCAAAGGGTCGATAAACTGAGTAACAATCCTAAACTCCGAAGTGTTTAGTTTCTAAACACTGGGAGTTTCGTATTAAGCTGACCATCAATCGGAACATATGCTTACCACCCCAGGGCCTCTCGATCAGGAAAACTGAGATGAGCACTATAGGCTTAGATAACCATGAGATGGCACAACATGGGTTGTCATGCCATACAGTTTAGTTTAAGATATAATATAGTACCCTACTTTCGCAGAAAACTATCAATATTTAAATATGACAATAATTAGGATGAGATTAATAAAATTTTGTTGAAATGATTTTAAGACATCAAAAAATATTTTAACTTTAAATAACACCTTTAATCAATTTAAACACATTTTGAAGATATTCTAATAGTTGGTTGTTTTGCCATGCTATATTCTTATATACAGACTGATTTGATTTAGTAAATTCCAAAAATAATGTAAAGTAAATGAAAATATTAGTATAAGTTCTTTATCATAAAAAAATATATATCTAAGGCACATTTAAATATATTAAAAAATCATACAATATCCAAAAAAGTACTATTTAAGTTTGTAAAAAGATTTAGTAAATAATCTTAACTTTCCTAAACAGAAATTTAAGAATTATAATTACCTTCTGTAAATCCTATTTTTCTTTTGAATAAAATTCCTTGATTGTAACACAAAATAAACATAATTTCATTTAAAATTAAATACAATTATTGTCATCTGTAATCAATTTATTATTTACTAATGACATAAACAGCTCTTAATGAAATGATATATCAGTAATTTAATAGAATATAAAAACAATAAGATTCCTACAAATTTCTTAAAGTTAAAAACTGTTTTGAATAAAAGTTCTAAATGAAAATTTTAATACAAATTATATTATCTTGTATTTTTACAGAAACAGAGTAAGTTAATATGAGTAAGTTAATAATTTGAAAAGTCAAAATATCAATAAATTTTTCATTTTTAGTTTTAGAAAACAATAAAAAAAACTTCTTTCAGTTTGAAAATTCAAATTATGCAAATTTATTTCATACATTTTTCATTTTCCTATTCATTATTTAGCAAATAGTTAATGTTACATGTCAATAACATTAAGAACTGGAGATCTTAAAAGCACTGAAATTAGCTATTGGTCCCTTGATAAATTAACTTCAAAAACAAATTACTACAGAAAAGGAAAAGGCACAAGCTTAAATTTAGTTTAATTAAAAATGATAACTATTTCTTAAAGATGCAAAATAATTAATGACTTACAAAGCATGTTACTGAAGATAGTAAAATACATTTATTTTAAATGCTTTTATAACAAGATCTTGACCAGAATATATGAATCAAAGAAAAGTATCTACACTGTATTTATGATCTATTTTGCTCACTAAATAATCATATCGATTAAAATTTACAATGAACTACTTGAATTCTTTTAACATTAACATTTAAATCATGTAAGAGTACTGATAAATCTTTTTTTTCATTTTATAATTTTCATTTAAAATAGTTTTTTATAATTGAAAGTCCATTAAACAAATAGTTAACAATACCCATTAATAAAAAGTTTTAACTGAAGTATGAATAAATTAAAATCGCATTATATTGGAAAATATCTGTCATTCTAAAATTCTGATCATCTCACAAAATTACCTTTCTGCACTGTCACATTTTAAAACACATTAAGCAAATATAAAATTTTTGCTGCTTTTAAAATAATTTGCATTCAATAAAGATTTTAAGGAAAGATTAACTTTAAGGAAGGATAAAAAATTGAAGGTTTATATTCAAATATATACACACAACTATGCATCTTATAAGTATGCAATATAAAAATTTTAATTTATACAAAATCCTAATGAATTTTTATTTATCTGGTCGAATAACAGATTATTATAATGAGTAATAATTAAGGTATAAATATTATTTCTTCAAAAATGGAAAGTTAATAGCGATTGACATATCACACTTCAAATAATTTAACACTTAATTGGACACGCATAAAAATGTTATTAAATGTGATAAGTACAAGGAAATTAATTTCACGTCTTAATATTAGCATGCACAATAGAAGTATGCGGATATGAAATTTTTTACTAATGAAATAACCGGTATTATAAATCAACTTACCAATGGTAGATATAAATGTTGAATTAAATGTGTCTTCAGAGAATCGAAATAAAATGCAAGTTTTTCCAACACCAGAATCTCCAATAAGTAGAAGTTTAAACAAATAATCGTAAGTTTTGGCCATTGCCTTTGACAGTATTGAAATTTTTAAGTGCTAACAATAAGATTGTAGACTAGGACTCTAGACAAACAACTTAACAATACTTCAAGCATAATTACTTTAAACATCCAGCGCTCGTAGTAGTAAACAGATGAAATAGAAATTATTCCACGTTTATGATCATGATAGCGCCATCTATATCGTTTAGATTTAAATAATTTTTCTAGGAAAAGAGTGTTACATCATTTAATTATTGCCTTTCAAAGAATTTTCATTTCCATCTTATAACTGATTTAAAATAGAAATTATTTAACTGCTACACTCATTTGTATCCAAAAATACTTAGAATTATTGTCATTAAAATTTTTGTTTAAATAATTTGAAAATAAATTAAATTCCTTTATGTTTCTTATTCATTTCTAAATAAAACTAATTTTTCTGTAATTCTTTAATTTTCTAGCGAGTACTCAATTAATTTGTGAAATTGCTCTGAGAAGTAATTGAAAACAGAACTTGTAAAAGCCAAAACAGAGCTGCGTATCTCCGCCTATAAGTCTGCTCAGCTGATTGTGTTCCAAGATGGTTGCATTATCACCTTCTATTAGTATTTTCTTTAATAAATTATACTTTACAGCTAGTGATGAATGCTATCACTATGAAATTAGAAAACAAACAAGTTCTAGTGTCATCTTCAAAAAATAAGGGAAAAGATACCGTGTTCGGGAAAAAGTCTAAAAATTCTAGGAAAAAATCCAGCTTAGCTAGCACTGACAAAGACGCCTTGCTAAATGATCATGGCCTGGGATGTATATCCGGTGAAAGGAATTACGATTTAAATGATTCAAAATCAAATAATTCGTCGGAACTTAGTTCCACCAAAAAATCACGACCGAAAAAAGTTTGTCCCAAGCGTAATGATAAAATGCTTAGCACCTCTGGGACAATGCATGAAAGATTGCAACAAATTTTAAGGTAATTATGAGAATTTGGAAGCAAATTTTTGATATTCATGAAATAAAGATGATAATACTTTATTGAAACGAGTATCACGCCTTTACTTTTCTTATTAATTAAATTTATATTTAATCGACACAATTTGGTTGTAATTGGGAATTTCGATGTTAAAATCCAGTCAGTAAAGCTGAACAACTAAGAATTATAGAAAGTTTGCAATGTATTTCAATGCATAATTTTTCTTAAAGATCATGGGAATAATAAAATAAGTCTCGATTGCTTTCTCTTTAATTTTTTTTTTAAAAATGTAAAGTGTGTCCTGAAGAGTTTTTATCCTCTGCTTTTCATAGATAACTAAATATATTTCGAATTCTGTGAGTGTTTTCAAGTTTCCAAATTTTCATATTGAGCACGGATCACATTAAAATATTAGAAATTTATTGAAATACATATTCATACGAGCATGTATTTTATTGTATTATTTTTAAATATATTGTAAATATTGAGACAACATTTCATATTATAGTATTGATTAATCTCTTTATAGAGATATTTTGTATTTTTTCTCATTAAAAGGAGTCGTTAACTAAAGGCTTGCAATTACACATTGTTTTTAGTACATTCTTTTTTTATGTATTAAATCCATGATTATAAATCATCACTAATACTCCATATTATTGAGCATGGAAAAAAAGTCAAACACAAGTACATAGTAATGGCAATTTATTATTCAAATCTAATTAAAAGAAATTATTTGTAGATGCTTTTGGAAACAAATAGCCAATTGGAACATCCAATTTATTTAATTTTTGTTGAATTTCAATGTATATGGTCTATTTATATATATCCCTCGTTTTTTGTTTCATATTATTAGTAAATTATTATTTCGCTGTCAATACTATTTGTTTTTCCTGAATAGGAAAAGGTAACAACTAAACAGTTTTATATTCATATAACAGCAGCAACCTAACAAGTAAAGATGGCATATAAAACAACTATTAAAATCATGATTAAAATTATGTTTGGTCCTAAAATATTTACTGTAATAAATATTTAAAATTGGATATTTTTTTACTGTCAACAATCACAAACAAGTTTTAAATTTTCTAAACAGCAAGAATATGATAATTATTTGTTTATAACAAAATTTAAGCTGATCATATTGAATTGTTTTGGCAAATAAAAAATGTTATATTTGTCCATTACTGATTATGATCAATCCCTCTTAATTTCAATGATATTAAGTAATTCTTTAGAAATGTCCAATCCAAACTTATGGATACAGTTTCTAAAAATAGGATTACCTTAGCTAAAGAAGTTAGTCTGCAGAAATTTTATTAATCACAAAAATATCTCAAATTAGCACTCATAAACTTAATGGTATTCTAACCATTTTGATTTCTGCATTAAAAATCTAGTTTTATAAATGGATGTTATTGTATTTTTCAATAATTCATAATTTATATTCCTTAAAATTTTCTCAATTTCAATATATAATAAGTTACTTAATTGTTTTTGCCTCAAAAAGTATATTTAAAATACATGCTTCTTCCTTATTAAGACTATAGACAAAACAGTAGTCCAATAAAAACTGACAAATTTAAGATTTTGAAGGAGATTGTTAAACCAAACTTGACGAAATTAATATATACTTTAATGTATATAAAGACCGATGGATGACGTATGGGGATTGAATAATTTATTGAAATCTGAAGATATTAAATGTAACTGGGCTTTTTATAACACAGGCTATACTATTTCAATAACAATCTTGTGAAGTGAACTTCTTTCTCGTGAGGAGGCTGTGAAAAGTCCACATCTGCTTTTGGACTTTTTCGCTATCTATGATTTCATGGATCTGGTCTAGTTCCACTTGACCAGGTTGGGATTAGTCCCACCACCACAATTTGAGACTAAAAAATAATCTTGGACTATATCCAAAATTTGGGAAAATCACTTAAACTCAATAGTTTACTTTGTGTATAAGCCTACTGTCTGGTATTGAAAGCAATAAAATATCAGAATCATAATTGAAATTTGATTTTTATAGTTATGCTTTTTTTACTAATAACAGAGGGTATTAACACATTTTTAGAACGATTTTGATTAAGAATTTTAAAAAAGTAAATATTTTGAAATAAAAATTTTTGGCAACAGCTTATTATTTGAAATGAGAAATATGGTCTGCTACTTTTAAATTTATTTTTCCTTCAAAATGTAGCATGTAAACAAGCTATGGATTGAGGGAAATGTTTTTTGCGCTTTCCGAAGAGAAATATTCTTATTCCAGGATTCAAAAGCGTTGTGAAATGCATGGTATTAAAATTTCTAAGTGCAAAAAAAAAAACATTATTAATCGGACAGGTAAAAACCGTCAATCATTATTTCTACATGGAAAGAAGACTCCAAACGAATATCTGAAAAAATACTGTTTCAAATGTTCCTAAAAAAAATTGCTGGTAACAAGAGAAAATCCATCAAAACAGAAATCAATTGCAAAGTCTTTAGATACATCTGTATCAATAAAATAATAAATCAAGATTTACAACCCTAAAAAGTTGAAAAACATAATGTTCACCAGCTTTTGCCAAGACATGTGGCTCAACGCAAAACATTTTGTAGAATCCTGTATGAAAACCATTTAGCAGGAGATAAATGGAAGTACATTGTAATCCTTGATGAAACATGGGTTTACCTAAATGACTGCAACAAAAAAAGGTCTATTTACTATAGGAAACGAGCAGAAAAAAATGTACAAACCTGGTTCCGTCAATGTAAAGAAAGTTTTAGTAAGGGGTTTATGATAGTCGCAGGTTTCTCCTACAATGGGAAATTAAATATAAAAAGAGTAGGAAAAAAATGTTAAAATCAACTCATTGTACTATCAGGAGAAGGTTTTACATCCAATATTTACAAAAGAAATTCCACTTCTTTATCCCAAAGACTTTCAGAGTGGAACATCAACAAGACAAAACTACAAGTCATACTTTGAAAACTACCACTACTTTCCTTGAAAAAATGAAGTCTTATACAGGTATTGCATATATACCTTTTCAACATATTCCTGTGAAGTCCCCTGACGTTTCACCTATTGACTATAGTGCCTTTGGTCTGTCAAAAAGAGCTCTTTCTAAACGCAAACCCACCACGATGGATGGACTCTGGAAAGTAGTAGTGGAAGAGGAATGAAAAGCAATACCCCTGAAAATTTTATGAAAAGCTCTTATATCATAGAAATCCCGTTGCAAACTTATAGTCCAGAAAAAAAAGCTATCAGATCAAACATTTAAAAAAATAGTCTTTACATTTTAAACATTAATTATACGGCCCCAAATTCGTTCTAAAAATGTGTTAATACCCTCTGTAGCTTATTTGTTGTCATAAGATTTTTCAATTATGTCACTTATGATACAACTGATAAAGCTTGCAGTGAAATATATTACCCATTTTTTTTATATTTAAGGAATATAAATAGCTGCTTTTGGAAAATCTAAGGCACAGATGCCATATAATCCAATATGCCAAATTCTGAATTTTTTTGGCGATGAAGAAATGTTGTCAAGATACGTGTTGTGATGTCTCACGATAACTTAAATAATAGGGTGTTTAAAACAGAATTTTCTACATAATTCTTATAGGTCTCCACTTCTGTGACATAATAAAAATCAGGTTACCAGATATACTAGAATATCTGCCGAAAAAATCACTGAACTCAGAATTTTGCATGCTGGATTATACAGCATCTGTGCCAAATCCACTCTATTTAATTTTATAATGTTAAATGGTTAATTTTTACTGCAATTTAACCATCTAGTAGATTATAATCTTTTATCCTTTACCATTTTATTCTTGGAAAAATTATCTGAAGGTAGAAAATATATTATTGTAGCTAAATATGTGACTCAGCGTTCTAATATGGAATGCATGACTATTTATATAATATTAGGTTTCACCATGAACTGTTGTTTTTCTGTTAGAAAAATATCAGTTTTATTAATTTATCTAAAACTTTTAATAAAATATAATATAAAAATTTAAATATTAGTTTCTGTTGTCTCAACTTTATACGAATAAGACTTTGAGTTAGAAACAGGAGATTGAATTTTTTAAATTGTAAATAGTTTTAATATAGCTACAACAAGCTCATAGAAAAAGAGCAGTTGCAATATTCTATGACCAATTAAATACCTGGGGGTAATTTTTGCCTATATTAAAGCATTGTCCAAGGGAGTATTCAATAGGATCTACATTTTGAAGCATTTAACAGGATCATTCTGGGGATGTCTCTCTTAATTAACCTATAAAACTTTCACCCTGCCTCGATCATTTATTGCTGTGAACCATTGATTCTTCTTCTTAAGGTTGGGTTTGTATGTCATTGGCACCTCTGCTTAGAACCATTGATTACATGCAGTGAGAGTGTTCTTAAAAAAAATAGAAACAATGCAAAATAAGGCACTGAGAGATGTGACTGGTGTAGTCAAGTCAACCCCGATTTACGCTGTATTATTATTAACAAATAATAAACCTCCTCAGGCCATTATTGAAAGAAGAGCTTTGCTCTTGTTTGAGAAATTCATATGAAGTGAATTTTTTTTTTTTGGATCAACTATCAACCAAAGACAAGTAATTTAAAAACATGACTTAGTTTTATCAAAAAGATTCTGCATATAAAGAGAAAATTTAGAATTTTGTGATGTAGTTCAGAAAAATTTAAAACCACAAAACCCTGTTCAGTTAGGAGGAATTGAAACAAATCTCAATTTTAAAAATGACATCATAAAGAGTCAGATAGCTCCTGAAATTCTGAAATCATTTGCATTGGAATACAGAACTGCATTTGATGGCACAGTTTAAGCCTTATTGCATTGAAACAACTATTGACTATTCACTACTAGTTTGAAAAAATTGTTTTATTCTCTGTGGTTCCCAGGCTGCATTCCAAGCAATAAGTTTGCAAGGAAACACCATATTGAATAGTGTACTCCAGTGCCAGGAGCTCATCAGACTTCTAGTGCAGAACAACAAAACTGTTATCAACCATTGGATTCTCAACCATTATGGTATTTTTGGCATCAAGCATGCTGACTTCCTGGCTCCTAAAAGCACTCAGATGATTTAGCCAAATTGCTCTGGGCTGTCCTACCACTCTGTGAAACTATACATAAAACAAATAATGAAAGTTAATTGCTCTTCTTTACTAAGAGAAAGGATAGAAAACAAGAATTGTAGTGGGGTAGATATAGATGCAATACCAGACAAGCGTCGCTGAGATTCTGCACCCCTCTGTCGTCTCATAACAGGTCACAACTGTCTGGGTGAACATTAATGTTGTCTATGTATATATGATCATCCTGATTGTCAATTATATTGCTCTAAAGAACTTATGAATCGTAACCATCTCCATCAATGTAGTTCATTTCATAGACTTGATTCAAAGGCAGCTAAATATTGACGTGCAAAAGAGCTTCTAGGGAAATGACTGGTCTTTTTTTTTACTTTTTGTGTCTCTTTGATGTTTATCTTTTATTCTTCTTGGTTATATTTATTTGCTTTCCCCTCCATTGGAAATATAAAAAATATTCTATGACTTCAAACATTTCATGTTCAGTTCCTCAAATTTTGTTTAGTAACAAATTGAGTACTTTAAGTTAAATACAAAGTTTCATGCAGTTATATGTAATTTTTTTGTAAACAGTTTGATAGTAGAAAATTTTAAAAATATTGATTTTGGGTAAGTGTCATTGATATATCTGAAACAGAAAGTATCAGAAAATAATGTAATAATTAGCAAAGTTCTGCTGATTAAAATATTGGTTGTATTGAAGAGAAGCAGTAAAAAGCCACCATATAATGAGACCACCACAAAATAAATGATCAAGCGAAAAGAATCTACAATAGAGTATGCTGAAGAATAGAATACATAATACATTAATATTAATTGTAAAATTGAATATATGCCTTTGTGTAATTTTGAAAAACAAAAGTTATTGCTCAATAAATTAAAAAGAACTTTGTAATTGGAAAGTTAGTATTTTGTTAAAAAATATACATATGTTGATGTTTAATATGTATGTATATGAATAACTCAAAAATATTATAATTGAGTGAATAATCAAAAACAACTAAACCTTGATTTTGAATTTGTATAAATTGAGTGCTTTAAGATGATTGTAAAAATGAGCAGAACTCAGATCTGTATTTTCATTGTGTGGTATTGTAGTTGCTAAGATATTTTATTTTAAAAGAAATTTTTATATATCTTTAGAATACATAATTTGATGAGTAGGACCATGTAAACAAATTTAAAAACTAAAAATTTATTATATACAGTTTTAAAAATTTAAATGAAACCATTTTGCAAATTGTAGCTCTAACAATCAATTTAAATCAGGAATATTCATTCACTTTAGATTTTACAAATATTTATCATTATATAAAACTATAATCGAAAATATATGTACATAATTACAAGTATATTTTGCTAAAAATAAGTAAAATAACAATAATATTATTTTATATGTGAATATTAGCTTCTCCTAGAAAATTTTTTGGAATTGATTTCTTAAAGTATAGACAAATAACTAAACAATTTATTGATTGCAAACTTTAAAAATTAAATTATCATACTAATGTGTTTTTGAGATAGTAATATTTGTATAACATAAAACTCAGAGCAGAAATTAATCTTTACTATATGTTTCTCCTGCATACAAAATTATTTAATATTCATTTCAAGTCAATTATTTGCTTAATCTTTTATGCATCAATCACCTGAATATATCGTTAATACTTTGTAGCTTCAAGCGGTTGCTGCCTGCACGGTTAACATTCTGTGATAACTAATAAGTACCACTAGAAATTTTATTTTTATTTGCTACATTGAATTCTAATTTACTAATAGATATGAATTAAGAATTCAGAAAAAGGTATTTTTATACATCTTTAGTGGTAATATTTTATGGTATTTGGTTTGTAAAAGGTACAACGTGTAAAATATAATTTCAAAATTCAAATAATCATAATTATATCTATTTTAATTATGATTGTATATAATATCTATTTTAAATGTGAATTCTATTACAAATCTCTTTAAAATATGTTTTAGTATTTTAATTATGAAACTAAACTATAAATATTTTCTTAAATATGATGTAGCCTTTTTTTTTTTAAATAAAAATGTTAAGAATATTTGAATTGTTTATGACAATTTTTGCTTTTTTATTTTTTATAAAGCTAATTTATTAGTGAACAAAATTTATTTGCTAAAATTTTAATAATGCACATTTATTTATTTTTTTATTTACTTTTTATAGTAGTTACAACAGGAAAATGGAATAGTAGCTAAACTTGATATGAAAAGTAACAATTATGGATCATTCATGAGGGTGTTTATAAGGAGAATTGCTCTTAGAATACCAACTTTAAATTCTTTTGCTTTTTAAGAAATGTACAGAATTGTTCATGAATTAAATGTATCTTGCTTTGAAATAAGCAAAATATTTATAACACATTTTATTCGCTTTTGAAATCAAAATCTATTTTTATAAACATAATGTCAAATAAATTAAGAACTGCTATTTAATAGTCATTATGTAGCAATTTTTTAGACTTCTAGAACCTTAGTAATCATATGCTTAGTAATTTTCTATTAGTATATTTTACTCTGAAGAGCATTAAAAAAAACGTCAATTTATGCAAAAAAAATTTTTTTTTTTTTTTCAGTCTTACAAGTTAATAATGTAAGTTGTTGACGTGAATAGTATAAAAATGTTTTCAAAAGCTTGATTTCCTTATTTTTTTTATACAGAAAATTTTTGTAGTTTAATTTATGCAAAAGAAAAATTTTTTTTTTCAGTCTTACAAGTTAATAATGTAAGTTCTTGACGTGAATAGTATAAAAATGTTTTCAAAAGCTTGATTTCCTTATTTTTTATACAGAAAATTTTTGTAGTTTAATTTTGCTGCTGTTATTGGCAATTTCTCAATGAACCTATCAATTTTATATAATTTTGTGTATCACTTCATTAAGTTGGCTGTAATGATTTGATGAATTTTTAGTTTTTCAATAATTGTGGTATATAGCTATTTATTGTTCATTTATATTTATCTTCTTTGTGTCTTCCATTTTATTTACTTTTAATTGTTTTATCTATTAAGAATCACATGTCTTGATTTGGTTTATCTTCAGTTACAAAATATTCAGAAGAAAGTTCTTCCATTTAGTTTTCTTTATCAAGTTGCACCTTACCATTTTAAAAATACTTACTTATAAGGTGGCTTCATTTGTAAAGTAATTTATATTCACACAAATGAGTGTTTATAAATTTTTTCTATTCATAAATGTATGTCTGCTAATCTTTCTAATTTTTAATGTTTAAAAACAAATTGAAAGTGTTTTTTATCTTGTTGAAAATTATCCGATGGAAAATATAGCCAGCTTTTAGTTATAAGTTAAAAATATCAGAAAATGTTATAAAATGTAGATAATTCAACTCTGCTAGTCAAAATTTTAGGGATAAATGTTGCTATTTTTGTTATTTGAACACTTCTGAAAACTTTACAGTCAAACTGTTCTGTGGTGATTGTAAATTTTATGAAATATTTATTGTAAGTTTCAAATGTAATTTTTTAAAGTTTTAATTATATTGTTTATTTACATAATAAATAAGAATGCATATGCATCAATGAAATTTAGCTTTTATATTTTATTGTCTAGTTTCCACAACTTAATGATAATTATAAAAAAGTTGGTAAAATAATTATGTAAGAATATTAATGAAATCCTATTTTGAATTTTGTAAAGGAAATGCACAATGTATTTTTGATTATAAAAACTTAATGAAAAAACAGGCTTATTTTTTTAATATTTTTTGTAATTTAAAGTAGAGAAAATAATGAATATATTTGATTGAATATCTAAGAAAAAATATGGTGGAACAATCTTTATAACAGTTGATAAGTGGAAATAAAACAATGTTTTTTGCCACAGTTTTTTATTATAAAAAGAAATATTTCCATGTTATTACATATTTATATATACATACATCTAGATTTTTATGTATAATTTTTAAAAAGCATTAAAATTATATTAGTTTTTCTAATGGTGAGTAGAATTAGAACATTTTTAAAGATTAATGAATAAATTTTGAATTATTTTCAAATAATTCAAAAAAATTTTTCAGATATTTCATTGTAACATCTTGTTTTTAATCTTTCTATGTGTTGACTATAGAGTGATATGGCTGTTTGGTTAGTTAGGGTATTTACTCTTGTTATTGAAAGGTTGTTCAAATCATGACCAACCGAAATTTGTCATGTTTATCAATGGTGGCTCAGGTATGATATATATGCCTTGATTGCGATGTCCTGAATATAGAATGATATCTGAAATTTATGGACTCACTCAGTATCGGGGGAAGGATGGCTCACCACATAAACTACCATCTTTTTTTTTTTTGTTCCTAAGTTTATATGCAAAGGTAGTGTGCAGGGCATTAAAAATGAAAAATGGTGACTGTAGATAGGCTTTAGTCACACGTAATACTTGATGAGGAAAACTACCGTTACAAATTACATCTGTTATCAATGTTACGTTTATTTTGACAATTTAGATTTGTTATGTGGTTTATAAGAATAGCTCATTTATAAAGTATTTAAATTCTAAATTATTGAGAAAAAAGTATAATGCACTAAATGTTTGTCTTGCATGTAATACATATATAATTATTAGTAAATAATATTACTATTAAATAATGCATTGTTTTTAGATAAGTTTTTTTTTGTTACGTTAAGATTTCAGATTTAACTAATTAATATTTTCTTTCTTATAGCCCTGAAGTAAAAGATAAAATAACATCAATTTTAGTAAGTTTTAAATTATTTCATATATTTAATTTTATTTGCACAAATTAAATTTTTTGTTTTAAGAGGGCTTATTTGCTTGCTGAAATTTGTATTTTATGAATTATATAGAAATTATAAAAGAAATGTGTTTAAATAAACACATTTAATTAATATATTTAAAATTAGAATTTAAATAAAACTTTTCTAGCTTTTTCTAACTAATTTTAAGTTCAATATTACTGAGTTATCTTAGTCATTTAAAAGTTAATATTGTTGTTAGAAAGTTATTAATAACTGATTTACCTTCACATCTTTTTGTTTAATATGATTTCAAATGTTTATTCTTTTTAAAAATGAAATCAAATATTTTTATTAATTCTTTAATATATATATATTGCATGCACTTAAAATTGTATATTATATTAATATATCATATTTTCCTGTATAAAATCTGCAGATTATGTGTTAAAAAATTTTGATTTTTGTTGTGTGTTTTATATGCCGCCACATATCTGATAAAAACATTCTTTACCAGAAAAGCTTACTGTACAGTTCTAAAAGAAATTCTGTTTATGATGCATAAAATAAATAACAGATGGTGCCACGGTTCAGCTGACTCATTTTAACTATAATCAGCATTGTTTAATTGCATTCAAGAACCAATTCGGTTTTACTTGGAAAGATTACGGTTGTTTCCATCTGAAAAAAATCAAATTCATATATTGTCATGTGGAAGTGAAAACTATTAAATTTCAGAGCAGCCTTTAAATTAAAAACTATGAGAAAAGCAAATTAAAAAAATTTTGTGAAATGTGTTTAATGAAGATGAAAAACAATGTCTGTGCTGTAGAAAATGTATCCAATGCGCAGTTTGAAAAAAATCCATTTCTTTCATTTAATTATTAATGAAACAAATATATATTATTTTTAAAATATGTCTAACTCTAATCTTGTCTTAATAATTATAAAAAACTAAAAATTGATAAGTTTCACTAGAATATTCTCTGATCAATATCTTGCTTTTAGCTCAGTTTATCACACTTTGCATTGAGGTGGATACCAACAGATCTTTTTTGTTATTAATGTTTTTTATGTACAATTTATTGTATTTTTAATCATAGTGTATTTTTTTTTATTTGGCACCAAATTATCAGTGGTATGTATTTTCGAGTATTTGTCATAAAAATTGCTGCTGATTATATGCCACTGCAGATTATGCAACACTTTTTTTCTTTCACTTGAAAAAAAGATTTTGTGGATTCACTGCTGCAGATTATATACAGGTAAATCTGTGGCAATTTTATTTGTAATATTATTGAGAGAAAAATTTCATCTACACCTGTAGGTTAAAATAAAATGGAAGAACTATGAAAATGCTTATTTTAATGTTTTAACGTTAATGTTTTATTTTGAGTTGCATTATTTTCTATACTACTCAAAAAATATGTTGGGAAAAATTTTTCTAAATGTATTCTCCAACAAATTTTAACTTAACAGTTTAATTTAAAAACCTAATATGAATTATATTTAATGTTACAATTTTTCTTTGATTTGACTTGGTTATTCAAATGATGAAGAAAAGGTAAAAACCTCTGATTTAACTTTTATTCATCTAATGAAAAAGTCTTTTCAAAAAATTTTATTGAGTTTTGACACAGTGAATATTTTACCTCATATATATACGTATGAATTAGTCTCTTACCTTAGATAATAAAGTTTCACTGTTATCATTTTAGGTAAGAGACTTAGTGTCATTAAGAATATAAATTGTATATTTTCATTCACTTTGTCTGACAATGTATTCAATATTCTTTCATGATTTTTTCTAGTTGTAAGTTAAAACCAAATTCCTTTTAATCCAGTAGCAGAAAGTTAGAAATAAAAAATGTCAAAATAATTTTTCATTTTTTTTATGAATTTCTTTTTAAATAGTAATTTACATTTTGGTTGATTTCAGAATTCCTTTTAGTGTTTTAGTTAAATGATAATTTTGAATCTCTTTGTGATCATAATTTAGACTAAATAAATTAATAACCGCTCTTCTGTCATTTATTTTGTTTCATTGTTCAATATTCTATTCAAGCTTATGACTTACATTTTACAAATAAATTACATATTTAGTGCTGTATTTTTATGGGAAGATAAAAACAAAAATAATATAATAATTCTGGTTTTTAATAATATTTTACAGTAAAACTATTTGCTGAATTGTTTTTATATTACTTTCATACATCTGTGTACAATGAATAAATAAATTGGTGTTAATTTTTAATCGAAATCATATACTTTCTTATGTAATTTCACATTCATATTTAAAAATTTTCAATTTATATTTGAAACAGTTTGAAATATTGTAAAATTGTGAGGACCATTTCATCTAATAATAAAAGTAGTATAGATTGTGATGTATGTTTAATTGGAAGACTTGTGAAAATTTTTGTTAATGCATGGCAACAAAACCAGTTTATTCATAATCAATTGTTTTTAGTGAATGAATTATTAGTAAAAGATTTTCACTGTGAAATGAAACCAAAACATACAGCACTTCCATTTAGTTTAACTGAAAACTAAGTCTATCCTTTAGAAGTAAAAAAAAATTCAGTAGCAATAATTTTAAAATGTTTTACTAAAACTTTATTGAAAGTTCAGTGGAGTTCTAATTTACACGGATAATGGAAGAAGGAAAAAAAACATTCTGACCTTGTAAATAGAAGTTCAAAATGAATTTAATGACAAGCACAAATTAAATTTTTGAAGTTTTCTTTTAAAGTTAAAAATTCGATTTAATCATTAGAGCTGATGATGTATTTTTAATTAGTGAATCTTTCATTTAAAGGAAACTTTTTACAGGAATATTTATTTCCATTTAGATTTGTATAATATTTTATTGCAATAGTCATATTAGCTATTACTTTTAAAATGCACATTCATAAAAAACTTTGATTGACCATTGATATATTTCTAACAATTGTAGTCAGAAAATTGTTAATTTTGTATATTTACATGGAAATTGTTATTTTAAGTATAGATTTTTTTCCAGAATGAAGTTAAAACACTAACAGATGTGGAAAAATTATTTTTATATTTACAACTACCTACAGGATCACCATTTGAAGCAGATCCTTTCAAAATGTAAGATTTTTAAAATAATTGTATTATAAAAGTTGTTTAAAAAAACAAGGCATTTATGATAATTGTTATGAAATGTTTGTTTTTTATTACATTTAAATTTGACAAATGATCCTTACATATCTACCATCATATTAAATGCTTTTATTTTCTAAGTCATAAAAAGATTTCAGATTATCTGAAACTTTCAGTAACTTTTGGCTTGCCAGATATTGTTTCTGTTATTTCTCGTACATTTTCTCATTCTTTATATGAACTTTTTTCCCTTTCAATGATAAAATGTATAAAAGATTTTGAACCAATATTTTACTTAAATACTAGTCTGTTAATTGGGGCAATTGTCATGATTTTGTTATTTTATCGACAGCTTATGAAAAATTAATATTTATATACATAGCATTTTATTTCATTTCAATTTTTTGATTCAGAAGAAATTTGCATTAGGATTTATAAATCATTTAACAATCATTTTTACTTTTTAATTTGGTATTTCTTAAATGTTCGCTCTGCTAATATTTTATGTTGTAGCATATTATGTGAAATGCAATGGTATTATTTGAAACATTATTTATGTATGACAGTATTTACATACATTTCAAAGAAATTACCATGAACTTTGAACGTTTTCCACAAAATTTGCCAAATGAAAATTGAATACTATATTTACATTTCTCCCAATATTTTTTCATTTAGTATTTATTCATTGTTTCTTAGAGTTTTATAGTACAAATGTTTATTGAAAAGAAAGAAACTTAAAAAACAATGCTATTTATTCTATTGATTTAGTGATATTTCCAATTATTTATTCTTGCATTCACTACAAAGAATATTTTCTTCCAGGATAATACTGTTAATGGACTAATTTAGTTCAATGTTACTTATATCAGATGCTTTTTAGTTGACTTAAAGTTAATTTAAATTATATTTATAGTTTTTTAATTCGTTAATTATATTTACTATAAATTAATTTTTTTATCAGATTATGAAATCCCCATTCTCTTGCCAATATTTATGAAAATTTTTATTTTCATGACATTTACATTGACCATGATAAAGAACATACTATATATCTTATACTTCACTTGTTAAAATTATACATTCCAATAATTTAGATAGTTAATATGATTTATGTATGTAATATATGCTCTACATCTGTAGAAAATGTCAAAATCCACTTGGTAAAAAAGCAGAAGAAGAAGGTATGATTGCTATAACATGGATACAAAGTCATCTTGAGGAAGATCCTGAAGTTTCTCTTCCTAAACAGGAAGTGTATGATGAGTATCAGTGAGTATTTGATTTGAAATATTTATTAAATTATTAAAGCCTTTTCATTTATAATCTAATAATGAATTTTTTTTTTTGAACTGGAAAACTTACTTGCACATAATATATAATTATGGATATAATACTCTCTCACATTGTTAGACAACGCGAAAAAATTACGGTTGATATCATTGAAGGAAGATATTGCACTGAAAATCGTAACTAGAACTGTATGAATCTGATATTCCAGTTCACATAAGTATTATAAGTAATATAAAATGATAGTTTTTTTCCAATCTGTAATTATTTGTCCTCTTAAAAAATTAGGTTAAAATCAAGGTCTCTCACACACACAAATATATTTTTCAATTAAATTGTAAGAAATAGCACATAAAAGTACAATTTTAATCTTCATGAAATTTTAAGCAATTTCAACTAGTTATATGAAATATTTAATTGAAATTTAAAAGTATGAGTTTTTTCCAACATATTTTATAAGTACCAGAAATTGTATTTATAAAATTATTTAAAGCTAAACTACTCAAATCTTTCATAAGCCCCACTTCTACATTTGCACTCTAAGTTTTATTCGATTTTCATTCTAAGTAATGCTGACAATTCCTTTCTTTGAGATAACTATTATTTTAGTCATTTTTAACTAAAATAATCACCACCTCAAATATCCCATTAATACATATGCTTAACTTATTGGCAGTAAATATTTCTGTTTCTAGAGTGTTCTCAGTATTTTTTAAATTTTGCGGGCACAGTACTTCATCAGGTTGTAGGCTCTGCTTTATTTTTATCATATGTAATATTATATAATGCCAAGTTGGTTGCTAATTTGTACACCAGACTATGTACTTCAATCAATGTCGTGAGCTAACAATCAAACAAGCCAGCATGAAGCTTCCCCAAACTTTATTTGAATTTTTTTAACTTCTCATGAAAATGTTGGATTTGCCATTTTTCACAGCTAAATATCATGCTTTGGAGTTCCACATATTGTGATCGATGAGCACAATTCGAAAGTGAAATATTTTCTCCTTTATCTAGAATGCTTGGTATGCACAGAACTCATTCAACAGATTATCATATACTGGCCAATTCTATGGTTAAAAGTTTTCATAACCACTTAAAACCATCGATTGAATCTCCTGCCACTGAAAGACAAGCTCGAAGTGCTCATAAAAAACTATCACTAAAGAAGGTGTCTTGTTTTTAAGCACACAGATACTCTACAGACGAACCTTTGGGGTTACCTGATGATTTTTTCCAACCTTCTACTTTCTGTAATGACTCATGGAACGCCCCAGCTTTTCTACAAAGACTTCATGATTTCATGGCTATTTTACATCTTACTCCAGCTTTAGGATGGAACATCAAAATATCTTAGAGCAGTGCACAAAGACCTGAAGACATACATTCACGTGTTTGTGACAATTGACAGAGGTTACCCAAGTCTACATCTCCCTTTTCGTGGCTCATACCTTGTCATAAAACATACTGATAAAGTTTTCACCTAAACGATGGGAAAATAAAAAAAGCTCAACTCCATTAAATGATAGTCTTAAACCATGTTTTATGGAGAATATGTCTGAAGATCATTCCATAAGGGAAAATTTCTCGGCTAATCTTCAACATAAATCAATTCTAAAGGATAAAATAGAATTTTCAAAACAACAATCATCTATGAAGAATCCTAAGGATTCCAAACTTAAAACTTAAAAAGTCATTTTTGCGCATATTACTCCTACTCAAATTATGAAAAGTGGATGTCAAGTTCATTTGTCTTTTTATTACCTGTCACAATAATTTATGTTATTCAATTTTAATGTTCGTGAGCCTCCATGAAGGGGAAGTATAATTGTAGGCTATCAGTCAACCAAGCCAGCATGAAGCCTCACATAACTTTGCTTTAATTTTAATTTTGTATAGTAAAAGTTTCTGTGCCATCAGTGATTGTAACCTAACGAGTCGATGTTTACAAAATTTACGGTTACTATTTGAAGAAAATTGTGCGTCGGTGCTATTAAAATTTTGCATTTCAACCATTTATAATTTTGAATTTCAACAGGTGAAAGTTTGAAGGTGAATGTTAACGGGCAGTTCAGAGTTCTATATAGTTTTTTCTCTCACGTTTTAAGGTGAATTTTTTCAAAGCCATTTTTTTTAATTTTCCTTTTTTTTATTAATAAGGCGAATATTCCAGTTCTAATAATTTGGGGTACATTAATTCCTTTTATTACTTAAAACAAGGCTAATGTGGTATACGTGGGTTTTAAATTAAATTTTGTGACAAAAAATACAAGAAATTGTTTTATAAAAACTATCATAGGTTTTATATTAAATATTTTTTAAATAAAGTTATTGTTAGGTATAAAGTTTTGGTGAAATTATATATATATATACACATACACACACAATTATGAGAATAATGTGAGTTTTTGGATGATAATTCCTCTTACATGTATGAATTCCAAGTTAATCACTAGTAAATTTTAAATTCTCCATTAAGTGTATTTTTCTAAAAATATTTATGGGCTCTACAGTTCATTGGTTCAATTCCTACCTCTGGATGTTTGTAGTAGTTTAGAATCTACTTTAAACTGTAGACTCCAATCTAAAAAATCTTTTTTTTTTTTTCCCCTTTCTTTCTTTCTTTCTAAAAAATCTTGGTCAAGTAGAGGATGACTCAAATTGAAAATATTCTGATTTTACAAACAGCAGATTATCATATTTGCAGAACATTTTAATTGCATTATGGCTAGCTGATATTTCTGTGTAAATAAAAAGGAAGTTTGAAAGTTAAGGAAGAAAAGTTTAAAGAAAAGATATGCCAAAATCAAAAAAAGCAATACTTGTTATCAAACTTCATACCTTGGAACCATTAAAAAGACATTTTGAAAATTCGTGGATCAACTGCTTAATTATAACTTTATGTTGTCCAAATTAGGGCTCTAAATTGATATTTTGTAATTTATTCTCTGTACAATGATTATGAAAGATAAATTTCATTTTTTTGTTAGGTTAATGTATCCACATATAAACCAAATCATATAATTTAATTTCAGAATATTCTCCAAAAAGTTTCAGCTTGTATATCAAAATATTGAATAAATCATCAGAAATAGTGATTTCAGTCAGTTTTGAAATAATTATGGTTTTATATTCAATTATTTCCATTGATTTCAAAATTAATTCAACTAGAAATTTATTGCTAAGCAAAATAAATAATATTAAACCATGTTTTTAAATAATAATATAATATTCTGAGCATTTTTTTTATTCTTCATAAATTTTGTTCACTAGTTTTGCTCTAAAAGTTTATTTCTGTCTTATAGAGGTTATTGTCAAATGACAGGCAGAGATGCACTTTGTGCTGCAGATTTTGGAAAAGTAATGAAGCAAATATTCCCTTCTGTGAAACCAAGAAGATTAGGTACACGAGGCAATTCAAGGTTTGTAATATATATAACATTAAATCTTTAAGAAAATTTATTCTTAAGTCTTGAATCTTTAAACTTTAACTTATATTGTAGATGCTTGTTTTTATGAACTCACGAGGACCAGCAAAAAGTCTTACTTTCATTTTATTCATGAAAAATCTGCTAAAGTAATGACCTTTTTTTTATTTCAAAACTACATTTTGAAAACACACATCTTTTTATTTTTTCATGTTGCTTTCCTCAAAATAATATTTCAGTTTGGTGAGCAATTCATCTGTTTTGCAGGTGATCACAGCACTGTGTCATTTTCTTTTTGTTTGGCATTATGTTCCTTTTTTTATTCTTATTTATTAAAGTCTCGTCATTTAATCACCCAATACGTTTTACATACAAATTACATGAGAGACTACATTCATAAAGTTCTAAAAGGAAATTTTATAGATTAAAGTCATGATGTGGTCAGAGGATGACTGTTACGCTTTTATGATAATGTAGTTTGAATTTGGAAATTAAACCACGTAGCAAATGGGAATATTGTTTCTTGTCAAATTAAGCTTACCCATTGTTAAATTATCTGGTTTATAAAGTCATTTACGTTCAATTTCCTGAGTCATTATTTCATTTATAACAATTATTAAATTGTATTTAAAAAGTTGCCTGTAAAGTAAAATAAATTTTAAATTGTGTCCCTGACTTAATTTCTAATGTTTTTAATATCATTAATTTAATCAAAAAAAATTTTAAGAAAGGAAAAGATATATATCATGTTACAAAAAAAAATATTGTATCAAAAACTGCTATACCTATTCAGAAGCCTAAAATTAGTTTATTTAGTTGTTTGAACGAAATGAAGTTAAATTTTTTCATAGCATTACTGTTTTATAAGGAATCAACAAATATTAGGACTTATATGCAAACATCATGAGATCAATCTAATAAATCTTATTTCTTGATATTTTTTATAATAATTTAAGTTTTAATATGTCTTAAATATCATAACTAATACTATATTTTTATAACACTTACATAAATTATGTATAAGTTCAACACAAAGTGCTCTTGCGCATCTGAAACAAATCTCTTGAAATTAGAATGAGTACAAACAAGTGCCACTCGTATCATTTTAGGACTCAGAAATAGCTGCCCTTCAGCGATTGCTTTATACGAGGCTAACTTACAACCATTGCACTTTAGAAGAAGAGCTAACTTAGTTAAATATTTTAACAAAATCAATAGCTATGGCCCACATCATCGTACCTCCTTGTATTTACACAATTGGCACAATAATCAAAGATTAAAGAAATTAACTTCTTTTAGCCTGGCAGAATCTCAAAACCTATTTTCACGCAATGTCAATCTTTGAAACCTTGTTTTGATGTCTCAGAGGGAATGCCAAGAGTCATCTTTCACTTTGATCTAAATTCCACTGCAAACAAGCAAACTCACATCAGAGATCATCTTAGACACAATTAGCACTAGAAATTATTAATTGCATTCCCTGTGGTGCAGTGCAAATGTATACCAATGGTAGTCATCCAAAAGGCCGTACTGGGAGCGGAGTCTATATTAGAACCCCTCAGTCTGAAATCACGCTAAAGCAACGTAACCCTGACACATGTTCAGTCTTCAGAAGTGAGTTAATAGCAATTAAAGTGGGACTTGCTGCTATCATTTCCAGCAACTGTAATTTTGGAGAGCTTTGGCTTTTGTCAGACAGCCGCAGTGCACTGCAACATCTCAGTGACTGGTCCTCTATAAAGGATGAAACAAGTCTATCTATTCTCCTGAAATTGAAAATGATCTCCCAAGAACATGTAATACATCTCCAATGGATTCCATCCCATGTAAATATAAGTGGCAATGAGACCGCGGATCGATTTGCCAAAGAGGGCAGTGAGGAAGATACGCCCACTGATTCAACACTTACATACCAGGAACTTTACTCTAACGAAAATTCTAGACTTAATTCAATCTGGCAAATTCCACCAACACACCAATGGTTCTCTAGTACATCTTCTGGAACTCTTCTGGATACAAAATGTGACCGAATATCTCAGACTGCCTTGGCCAGGTTCTCAAGTGGACATCTAAAATGTTTATCGTTTGAACCTGGTACAAAAATGTATCCTACTTGTAAAAAATGCTGTGAACACCTAGCCTCACAGAATCATATTCTGGATTGCGTCGGACTTTCCCGGGAGGATTTATCCTCAAATCCCTTGCTAGTCATTGACTTTCTAACTGTCAACAATTTAATGGAGTTGATCTGACAAATGTCAGATCTTTAAAGAGGATAAGCCAACAACAACAACAACATGTATAAGTTCAGTAACTTTTATATATTTTTACTTTGAAAGATTTGAAATAGCTTGCTTAAAAATATAATTTTGCAAAAGCATTTTTTACTAAATCAAAATAGGTATGATTCAATCTAAAAATGTTATTTGTAAGTAAATATATCCGTGACTACTATGTAAAAATTAATTTTCCATGGGAAGATAAAAATGTTTAATTAAAAAATTTTTTTCATAAATCACAAAAATAAATTAATGTATCAAGATTACATTTCTACTTGAAATATAATTTTAATGGAATGAAAATAGTTAATTTCTTAAAAAGCTGCAGTGAGTGAGAAAGATTTTGATTGTTTTACTATATGCAATGATTTTCCTAGATTCAGTTTTTGATAAGAAATTTTATTACCAAAATTACTTATTTCAATTTTGATTATACAGGTGGTTATCAAAATTTAAACACATGTGAATAAAAGTCAAATTTTTGAATGTGCTTCATAAGCATTAAAATATAATAATAACTGCCAGTTCTTTTTATAAACAGAAATGTATATATATTCTGTTACTATGCAGTAGCTTTATTAAAGCTCTGTAAATATTTGATTTTTTCAGAATTTATAAAATATTGGACCTATTAGAGACCAAATTGTAGGAGCCTGTCTATCTTGTAACAATATTTTGTTTCTGGCACTGCAAAACAGGCTCGGCAGATCAAAATAGTGAGAGAAAAGAGACCCTTTATGAAAAAGGCTGACAGATATTAAAATGGATTTTAATGTCTTAAAAGTAAATAACTGCAACAAAAGTGACTCTATAGATCAGTCAACATGTGGATTCTCCAATGCTGTCAATAATTGTAGTTAGAATGCAGCTTCATAAACAACATTTATGGTAGAACAGCAATTCCAAAGCCACTTTTCACAGCTGTTAATAGCAAACATCACCTACAGTGATATCACACTCTCAAAACCTGGTCGATTGATAAATAGAAGAAAGTAATATGGTCTGATGAATTGTCTTTCACACTTTTTTCTGCAACAGGATAGATGCACATGTGTATGATCTTGATTGATCCTTCCATCAGTCATAATAGTGAATCTATCATGATGTAGGTAGCTATGTCATCAACTCTTTCTGAACCAGTTGTAACCCTAAAAAGAATGATTACTGGTGAGAGAAATTGTAACAGATCAAGTCCATCCTATGATGCATACTTTTTTCCTGCATGAGATAAAAGTTTCCTGGATGATAATACACTTGTCCATGAATCAAGACTTATCGAATCATAGTTTGATGGATAGGAGGATGAAATTAAACATCTCCCTTAGCCCATAGAGCCTCAAACTCAATATATTTGAACCATTGGGGTCTAGTTTAGAATTTACAATATGAAATCAATATTCTTCTAAACCTTTCAGTACTTGTATGAATCGATTCCTAAACAAATCCAATCTGTATTATGTGCCTAAGGCAGTCCTACACCATATTAATAAAGGATTTCTTGTAAATCAAGTGTTTCAATTATTTTGATAATCACCTATAGTTTGATGTCATAAAAGTAATAAACTATTTATTATAATTTTTGTAGTATTAAAGTTGGTTTATTTTTATTGTTTATTTAAATAATTTTTGCTAATTATTTTTATATTTTCTTAAAAATTCTGAAGATAAGACTGTATATGATAGTTTTGAAATAACAAATTTGCACCTTCCATTTATTTTTTATCATTTAAATGCATATTCGCTGTTAATTGTTCTGATTTGTATTTAAAATTCCCTATTTTAGACTGGATTTACAATTGTTCTTTCTGTCTTACTATATTTGGACAATTTTAAAAAACAAGTTTATATTTTGCAGAAATTTTTGTAAAATAAAATAAAATAATGTCAAGAAAATCATAAACCATAAAATACTGCCGATTTAACTTAGTAATTGAGCTATTGATATAGGCAAATTTTTTATTTATTGAAAAGTCCTTTTGGAATTTGAACATTGCAGTACAAGTGATACAGTGAAGTTGAATGTCAAACAAAAGTTAATAAAATAAACTATAATATCCTTTTTTTTTAGCAAAAATGTTCAAGTAAGAAAATCAAAAAATATTATCAATTAGATGTTGGAGAGTGTGAAAATTATCATATCTATTTCGATATATATTGTCTCTATAATGCAGAAAATTTCTACAAATGAGAATGAAGATTTGAATACTAATATACTCTAGAATTTTAATCTTTGAAATATTTTATTTTACATTATAATTCTTGTCGATTGTATTGTATTCAGGTGCAATCTTTATTATTTTTATAATATTTCATTGCTTATATATGAGCAAGCTATATTAATAAAGGTATTACTTGATAAAATACTCTTACACACATTATAAAAAAGTAGTATGTAATATATTGTATTAAATATTGGAATTTTTTAAGAAAATTTTAATCATCCTCTTTCTTATGTAAAATAAGCTCTAACGAATCATGCAAGTTTTATCTTTTAAAAATAATAATCGTTTTTGTATTTTGTTATTATAAATTTTAATATGAATACTTTTCCAACTAGTTTGAATTAATTAAATTTTCATATGGTGCCAAGGTTCAAATTTGCTGTTTAGTATGCACATTTTTATTCATATATTTATCATTTATTGTTCTATCCAAAAGTTCTATCCATTTTTATTACTCATAAGTTGAGAGCAAATAAATGCAAAATGAACATTACCTATGATTATGCATTATCCCCATTGCTATCTATGACCTCTTGTCATCCTTCTGGTTAGAGATAAATTCCGTGGTAATAAATTCTATTGGTTTTGAGTCATAAGTCTTGAGTGGAAGTTTCACACCAACAAGATCATTAAAGATTTTCTGACTGAAGTAATTGTTCAACACACAAAATAGGTGATAGTTAATTGGCACCAAGTCTATGTAGGGCAGGATAGGACCTATCATTTATTTTTGGCTAATGATGACAGCATTAGCCAAAAGTTGCATGATCACACTAGGCCACATGTGCCTCGTGTGATCAAGATGAATTATAATTGATGAGACTTGGCTGATTTGGTGCTAAATTTGAATGTACACTCTGTTTAACTGTAAATGCAGCATTGATGTTTTGATAGAGTGGAAGGACCTCACAGTGAATTAACCCCTGTACGTCTCATTACACCCTCAGTAACACCTTGGAAGGAAGGAAGTTTTTGAAGTCAGTGCAGGCAGATCTGAAGGGCAACACAGTCCTATGATGCTATATGATATGGTAAATAACCCACTTCTCATCTCATGTCACAATTTGTGTCAAAAATATACATTTTGTACCAGGAAAGCAAAGAAATACTGATAGTAATTCAGTCATCCTGTTTTGCTGTGAGGTATGTGGAACCTAATAACCCAATTTTCTCATGAAACCCGAGTTAACTGTCTCTCAATTGTTGCCTGGTGTGAATTTAAGGTCTGCACTGACATGATTAGGTTTAGATTGTTCTTTATGCCTTCGTCAATATTATCTTCTCCAACATGTGATGGTCTTTTGTCCTTGCCTGATCTTGACAGTTTCTGTCTTTCCCCAAATCTATAAAACCATCAACAACATGTGCTTTTCTCTCTTGGATCCTCCTCATAAACTTGAAACATTTTGACAGTCTGCTGCTAGCATTCTATTTTTATCAAACTCATATAACAAGTCTCATGTGCTCCCACTCACTTTCCATATTACACCTTCTGAAAATTTTTTAGATGATTAACTTTGCGAGTTACAGTGTATTTATATGTTAAACATCCACACATTTGATAAGGTGACAATTTCAGTTATTAAAATGTAATGTGTGACATTAATTCCATTGCAAATTTGCATATTCAAAAATGGGTAGAACCTTTATACTTACTCAATGCAATAGTTACACCCTTAATAATCATAGTTTTCTTCTGAAATTTACAGATGATGTTTCATGGTTTTCATAGCTCCCGTAATAAACAGCCAAAACATTTATTTTTTAAAAAAAAAGAAAAGAAAAGAAATTAGGAACATTTTCACTTTCAACTTTTTATTTTCTTAATATAACAAACCATGTGACATTGTAATAGCTTTTTAAATTTAAACATTGTAAAAAAATATCTTGATAATATTTAATTTACTAAGAAATTATAAAGTGGCAGTATCATGTTTTCCGGGGAAAAAAGATGTATTGTGCAATAAAATAGGTGTTAATGGTCAGGAAGTGAAAAGTTACAAAATTTGTGTGTTATAAACTAATAAAAAAATTGGTCTTGATCCCATATTAGAAGCAATTGCTGAGATATAAAAATTTCTAATTCTATGCAATTAGTTCTGATTTGGGGGTGATATCATTAGATATCGGGTTACAGGAAAATCAAGTAGTACCAAAAAATCTTATTGTTACCAGTGGTTTTATTTCTAAAATTAAAGATTATTTTGATTTTGTAAACTTTGAGTTTAGTCCATATTTTGTATTTTATTGCTTGCATTTAAAGATTATTTCAAAAATCATTTTATTTTATATTCACAGCTTTGGAATTAACTGTATTTTGTTTGATTGTCTTGATATTTAAGAATTATCAATTGTAATAGGATTAACACTATAATTTTTACATTATATATTTTGCAAACTAACTAAACATGAATATTGATATAGCATTGTATCAAAATCATAAAGCTGTTGAATAAACAACAAAAGGAAGAGAAATTTTCTAAATATTAAAACAATTTATTAAAAGTCTGTGCCAGTTTTCTTATAGGCTTCATTTCCAGTTTAATAAATAAAATAATCACTGATAAAAATTTAAATTTGAATTGTTATAAAATATTTTAATAATTAATTTTTGAATAGTGTATAACAATATTTAAAATTACATTTTTCTTAGCATTTTTTATGTTATTTATTTTATAATACTTAAGATTATACATTCATCTGTGTAATGAAACTAATTTGTCATTTATGTCACCTGTAATTTCTAATTCAAATTTCAAAAATTTTATATTAGTAAAATTTTGTTACATTTTTTTATTACATGTTTTTTCATGTTATTTTTTCATCTCATCATGTTTTCTTTTCACATCATTTTTTAATTTCCTCTCATCTTTTCATCTCACCTTTGTTAATTATTAAATTCTTATTAATATGCTTAGATCTTAATTAGCAAAAAGTCATTTTTGAAAATTTTTTATTCATTATTTTAAATATAATTGCTATACTTTCATTTAATTTTGCATTTAGGTATTGTTATAGTGGTCTAAGGAAAAAATTAAAATTAAAGTCGCCCATCTTACCGGATATGAATGTAGAATCTGAAAATCCTGATGTAAGTAGTTTGTACTTTTGTACTGTTTGATACAAAATTTTATTTTCAAATTCACAGATAATTACTACCCTACTTCAATAAAATAATCTGTATTATTTCAATTTCAAACAATTATGACTTAAAAAGAAATATGTTATTTGGTTATTTGATATTTTAAAAAGAAAATGCAACATTCTTCAAATTATATATATTATGATTGTGTTTTATCAACTAAATAATTTTCAATTTACTTGAAAGTTTTCCAATTTTTTTGCAAGTTTTAAATTTTTGAATTGGTATATTACTGAAGATTCTTCTCCAATTGATTATCTTAATTATCCTGTTCCTTAAATATACAATATTTCAAACTTGATTAGAGGTATTGCTTTTTTTATCAATCTCTTTGCATCTAATTTAAATTTGCCTTATCATGATTATAAGTTCTGTTTATTAATTGTTTTGAAACAGAATCTTTTTAGGAGAAAAATTGTTATAGTTGTTTTTACTTAAAATAATACTATTAAAACATTGTTATATGTATATAAAATACTACAGTAATTAGTAGCATATTGAAATATTCAATTCTATCTAAAAAGTGAGAATTCATGAGATTTTAAGTTATAAAAGTAAAACATTTGTGTAGTTAATTTACCAATTGTTAGTTAAAAATAGTGTGATAAGATTCTAAAATTGATGAAAATGTAACAAAAATGCAAATTTTGAAGAAAATCTATAATTTCTTTGTAGTTATCTAATGAAAATATTAAAGATGAAGTTACCTCTGCTGCTTGTCATATACTTTTTGAATGGGCTGAGAAGCTTTTAGGCATGAAATTTACATCATTGAAAGAATTAGCATCTCATCTCCTTGAAAATATGTATGTTGATAATCGTTCAGTTGCTGCTTTTACTGTTCTTTTGGAAGGAGCTCCACAACTTATTGAAAAAGGTATATGAAATTAACTATATTTAGCAGAAATTTTACTTTATCAAATATTTGTTTAAAATAACTTTTCAAATGTTCTTTTGAATATGTCCATATTTTTATGAAATTAATTTTACTTTGAATATTTATTATTTAAATTATAAATTAAAATTTCTTTTATTATTTTTAATTAAACAATATTAAAATTCTATAAATAAAGATTTTTAATTGGAATTTGAAAATATTTTAAATATAATTAAAATAAAAAATGTTATATTTTCTGTTTTATAAAAGCTATGCTTCATTAAAAAAATACATTGTTTATTTTAATCACATTTAAAGAATTTATTTTGTAATTAAAAATGCTTATTTTATAAAGATTACAGTTAATTTAAAAGAAAATACAATTTAATAAAAAAAATGAAGTTTTTTTTATAAATTACATTGCTTATTAAATTATAGTGTGCATTCACAGGAAATATAAATTAGAATGAAAATATTTATATTAAAGAATTATTATTTATTTTAATTGCAAGTTTATGCATTGTCTATTTTACTATACATCTCTCTTGATTTTGAGTAAGATTTTACATAATAAATTTGTAACATTTTATATAAAAAAAATTTATATGGAATTTTTATATTAAAATTTGAAAATTCAAGTGTACATTATATATATTTACTTTGATAATATTATAAATTCTATATATATAGGATTGTAACTAAAATTTTCCATCAAAAAGCTCTTAATAAAATTAAAATAGAAGCAAAAGAAAAAGTATGAAAGCAGTATCTGTAGTATAGGTTGTAATCGCCATCCAAATTAACCCAATATTTTCTGCCAACAATTTTGTAGTCTTTCAAAGCTTTCACCCCAAAAACACTTGGTGGCTGCAAGTCCAAAAACAGATCAACCTCTTTGCAAACATTCTGTGTAGAACTGAAGATGGCATCTGCAACATATAACTGCTAGTGTGAAGAAAGTTGCAGACTTAAGGAGTGATGTAAGGGCTAAATAATGGTTGCAGCAAAAGTCCCCATTCGAGGAATTACAGAGTTCATATGATGAATGCAGACATGTGTTATTGCATTATCTTGATGGATTGTTGATCGTGTTAGCTCTTTCCATATGATCTTTGTGGGTAACATCATAGCAATCCCACCAAATGCATAGCATGATCTTTTTGTTTAATAAATTGCATTTTGCAACATTATGGATGGGCTCGCTGGATGCAGACCAATCCCCTTTTCAGTTTGTTATGTTGAAATCAATCCACTTTTCATCACAAGTGATGATCTGTTCCAGAATTTTATCCTTGAGTTGATATTCAAGCAGATTAGTGGAGGTCTGAACGCATCTGTTCTTATCTACTCGAGTGAGCTCATGTGCACCAAACCCAGCTATTAGGCTTGTATGTTAAGTTTATCCAATGCATAGCATGATTAATGGACCTATCACTAATATCCAACTCCTACTTAGCTTTTGGTTCATGATTATGATAATGGACTTATAAACATTTATCATGATCCCTGATCAAATAAGCAATGAAAATAAATTGAAGATGACTAAAAAAAGCATGCATGTACATCGATTTATCATGCAAAAAAGTAGTGAATACAAGCTCTGCTAGTTAGTATTGATGTTTTCCACAAACAGACAGTATAAAAAACAAACTCATCTCATCCTTAAAATTGTTTTCTGTAATATATATGTAATGATTCTATGTTTTCTGTGCAAGTTGTACAGTTGCTGAAGTTGTCTTACTGCTGGAATAAATTGTGTAAACCAGATAATTAATTAGATAAATTTTATTGAGAGTTTTAAAATTAAATACAGGCATAAAACATGTCCATTGTACTCCTAATGCCTGAAACAAGTTCACTACACATTAGCAATTTTTTAGCTCCCCTTAAGAAATATTAATGTAACTGAATATTATGTTTATGGTTGTTTTGATGTTTTAAATTTCTAATATAGAACAACTTGAGAGATTTTGTCAACATATTCTTATTTATTCAAATGATTTATTTATATATATTTAATAACAAATTTATTCTAGACACCTGACTAATTATTTACATTACATGTATTTCATTTTTAATCTAACTTCAATTAAGGTGAATAGAATTTCATTGTGGTTATGTTAATTTAAATACAGAAGTATTTAAATTTTCTAATTATTTACATAAATATTTACAACCTATTAAGATTAATATTTTGTTATAAAAATTTATGTAGGCTTATGAAGTTTCGATAGTTTTACTGTATTATCTTCAAATGTCACATACATTAACAATTTTATATTGGCCCTGAGACTAAGGAAGATATTTTCCATTGTTGATAGGGAACATAATTAACAGTCAAATAGTAATTTTATCAAATTAGTGGAGCAATAACACTGGATATTATGCATTTTTCTAATGCTCAAGTATTGATTATGATGTATTTATACACGCTGAGTGTGTTGTTGAGTATCATTAAGTCTGTAACATCTAGATAATTTTTAATATAAAAATGTTTCTGAAGTTACCATCATTAATATAAAGCACATAAATATTATCAAAATTATTTTTTTAAAAAAGTATTCTTTTATAGGTTTGTCAAATTATGAAGGTGGTATGAAGAAGAGTGATGCACAGGTTCACTTACAACGGAAAATACAAGAGAAAGAGTTAATAAAAGAGCAGAAAAAGAAACTTCAGGAACAACGATCAAATCTAACTGCTGCAAATAAAAGTAAACTACCCTTGACGAGGAAAAAAGCTACCAAATCAAAAAAGTGCAAGTTACCTGTAGAAAAATTAGATTTGTCACCTGTAAGTTATTTTGAAGTTTAAAAGATAGTTTGAATTATTCTTTCAAATTATTTATTTTGGTAATCATCAATTTTAATTATAATTTACAAATTGGCTTCTTAGTTTTAATGTACATTTTAACTTGTTAATTTTTAAGTGGAGATTATTTTATTTTTTTAAATGTTTACTTTTTTCTATAAAAAAATGTGATATATATTGATTTTTATCTCAGTTTTGATATGTAGATATATATTTTTAATTCAGGAGTAAATTATCATTTGTGCAAATATTTTTTCAAAATGAATTTTATTAATATAAATGTAATTTACACAATTAAAAGTATTGTCAAGTTTGTGTACCTTTCCTGTCCTACTTTAGTACATGTTTGGCTCATATTCTACCAATGGTTTTTCCAAATTGACAGCTGAATCGTTAGCACTCTGATTTCCTGTTCAACTGTTTGTGAGTTTGATTCCTACCTTGTTTTGGATGTTATAGTGATTTAGAGTCAACTTAAGGTGCTGATCTAATTAGTACTTGTATGCAAAATATAACCGTTGAAAATCAAAGTTGACTTGCTATCACTGATCAAACATTTTTTCACTGATAAATGTATTTTGCTGTCTAAATAGCTTATAATTTTTTTTTAAGTGAGAAAGTAACAGCAAGATTAGTATTCATTTGCTCATTTCATTTAACCACTTAAAAGTCTTTAATTTTTTTTTTAAATTACTGATAAAAATAGTTCTTGAATAAATTTTCTGAAGACTGTGTGTATATTTTATTTTTTATTGACCTCATGAATTATATTCTTTCTATTTTCATGTAAAGATTGCTATTATAAACATTTATCTGTATATACTTCGGAAAATTTTTCTTGTTAATTATTTTTACTAATATCTTATTTATAATTGTTGAATCTTTAAAAAATAAATGAAACATTTTAAAACTATATTCAACCAATTTTCTTCTTCAAATAATTGTTAACGTTTCATTTTTTTTTTTTGTTTTTCTTCTTGTATTTTTTTATTTGACCTTATTTTTGACATTTGGGTTTGTGGTAGTTTGCATGGACTGGCCTCTTAAGGTTGTTTTATAGATAGTGAACAAGTGTTCTCCTGTTACAAAAGAGGAAAGTTGGGAAATTCCCTAGTACTCTCACCTTGATCAACATACATACAAGGCAGAAGTATAATATGTATTTTCTACTGTTTAACAGTGTCTAGGTTTGAATACAGGGCCTCTTGCTTTCAAAAGCACTGTCCTTGCACCAGGACACAGTGGTCATTTTCATTGCCATTGATTTTAAAATTTTGTTCTTAATTATTTTAATACAAATTTTGTTCTTAATTATTTTAATACAAATTTTGAAATAATGATGTTTTATAAGAATTGTGCTATGTATTATTTAATATTCATTATATGTGCTTTTTTAATTAATGTGTCCATAATATATGATGTAAAACAATATTAAAATAATGACTAAGTTTTTTATTATTTATTTTTTTCATAAAAAAAATTAATCTAAGGCAGAAATAAAAAATAATACAATTGAAATTCTATCAAAATTATACTGCTGTAATAAATGTTTATGATAATATTGAAATTCAAAATAATCTAAATTTTCTTTTGGAAGCAAAACTCTTTTGATATTAATAATGTTTAAAATAATATTACTTTATTGCATAATAGATTTTTTTAAATAAAAACATTTCCTTAACCATTTGTTATATTTTCTTTTTTTTTTCCTTTCATAATGAGGACAAGAAACTGGATCATTTATTATCAAAAGGTTTGGATGAAACTTCACAGATAACAGAATTAGAAAAAAACACTTTACAAATGGATAAAAATACTTTTGATGCTCAAATTAAAGAAGAAGATATGGATATGGAATTAGTTGTCGACATGGGAATAGCAATGAATGATGCTGCTTCTAATTCAAATATTAGTTCCCAAGTTTCTGCTAGTAAAACAGTTGATAGTGATCAAAACTCTAACTTACAACAAGATGAAACCACCATCAAAAAATCTAAAATCATACTACCCCGTAGTAAAACTCCAGTATGCATTTCTCAAACTCTCCCTAATATAATTATTGTTCCTTCTTTATCTCAACTTACTGAAATTAATAAATCAAATTTAATTGCACCAAAATATAAACGAATTCAACCAAAACCTTTGAAAGAAGATGGGTTTTCTTCTGTAACTCGATCAAGAGCTGGGTCATTAGGATCAACAACTGTAATCAAACCTAAAAATAAATCTAATGATGGTAGACATAGCTCACATGCTTGGCTTCAATCTACTTCTAGCCCGGAAAGCACTGATCATAGCTGCAAAATTAATTCTGATTGTACTAATATGAAAGCAACTTCTGTATTACCATCTCCCCAGAAAAGTAATGTAAAGAAAAACTGCTTTATTGTACCAAAAGAAAAGCCTCCTGAAAAGTTAAAAAATGATTTGCAGTTCAATCTTGAGGGCCAAAACTCTAGTGCTTTTAGTGATATTAAACTGTTATCTAACTCTGTGTGTGGCCAATTACACAAGGAAAACACAAACGAGTCAATATTAAAGTCCAACTCTTTAAAAAAATCAAGTCTTCCTTTTCGGGAAAGTAATGCTCTTAAGCGACCCTTAGATGACAGTGAGAAAACTTTTAAAACTAAAAAAATGCTATTAGATAGCAACCCGTCTGAAGAAATAAGTGCTATTAGTTTACCATTTTCTCAAGAATTGTCTTCTGCTGTGAAATCTAATATTTCAGGAGCAAGAACATCCATCCAACAAAATCCTGTGAATGAAGAAGTCAGTATACATGAAATAGAAGGAGATGCTTTGAATGATTACTATCGTGGAAGTAATTCTCAAGCAATGTTTACTACTTCAATCCAGCAAATTGAAATCAAAGATTGTGATACAAAAAAGAGACAGTTAGATTTAAATAAAGATATATCTCAACTACGCATGCTCCTAGAACAAAAAATATCTTGTGGGCAAACTAATTCATCAATTTTAAATCCACTTAAAAATGATATTAAGAATGAAAGTTCATCTCATATAACACAAAAAGGAAAAATATTTTTGCCAAATGCTATTAGTATTGATGATAACAGATTATCAAATGAACAGCTGCAAACTGTCAGTAAATTTAATTTAAACAATTTATGCAATAATAATATTGTTTCTCTATCTTTTGATGATAACAAGCAAATTAAAAATATTTCTCAAATAGATTCTATTGAGAAATTATTAGATTGTGATTTAAATCAACAAAATAGAATAAGTGAGCATGATGAACTCATTTCAAATGCAGAAATCTATTTAAATTCCACTAAAAATAGTTCTCAAGCAATTGAATTGGAATTATCAGATCTTCAACAAAGTTTAGTGGATTCTAACAATTGCTTATTGACTAATAATGAGTTATTAACTAATGTAGAGTATGCTGCTCATGATAATTCATTTCTTCCAATGCGTGTCAATTCCTATACTCAAATACCATCTGTCCCCCAAAGTCCTAACACTAGAAGACGGGCTTTCAATTTCATGCCAATATCTCCAAGTCATACTCCCATCCCAGATAATCTAAATATCAATGGCTCTTCTGCTGTATCATCACCAGTTCTTCACCAATACCCCAGAAATATGATGTCTATCGGTGTAGGTCCATCTCAACCTCCCAGTAATGCTGGTAGTCCTTTTGTTTCACCTAGATCTACTCCTGTGTCTACTTGCAGGTCTCGACACAGTTCTGGACAGAGTACCTCACGCCATACTCCCTTCCAAAACTTTGACTCTGGTGTGTCGTCAGTATCTTCCTCCCCTTTTATTTCACCTCAACCTACTCCAGTGCCTGTTAGTCGTTTGAGACACAATTCTAGCCATGCCTCTAACAAAACAGTTACTTTCTGCTCAGTTAATAGTCCTCATGTGATTAATTCTCTGTCAACTACAAACAGCATAGGTCAATTACGCTCAAGACATAACTCTGGTCCTGGTGGTCCTCAAATGTCTTTGTGTAGCAAAAGCACTCCTTTGTCACCATTAGTCAGTGATCATGGTGCTACATCAAGTTTCATATTTCCTCCAGGAAATGAAACCAGATTTCGTCATAATTCTGATTCAAACACTACTTCCTTATCTCCAGTGTCTGAACAAACTTCATCTTCGAGCAGTTGCACAAGCAATCTCCCAGATCTTACCAGTGTTAATGAATTGACTTTGTCTCATTCATTTTTAAATGACAGTGCTGCGGATTTACTCATCAATGGTAATTCTTCTAGTTTGAAACAAGTTCGTCAACGTCATGCCTCCAGCTCAGTAATATACAGCAAACCCTACTTATCTACCAAAGATTCTTTTTCACCAGAAATTCAAAACTTGTTAAAACATGATCAAATGAATGGTGCAAATATTAATCCACTCTCTAATCGGAGTCAATCTGTCCCTTTGAATCAGATGCTGCAAAACTTCAATACATACTGTTTTTATCAGAATCCAGTAGAAGATACAACAATTAAGTCTCATCCTACAACACCAGTTATGAACCAAGTATTCACATTTCCTCTCTTAAACTCTAATCAAGAGAACACTGTTCTGCCCTCTGAAGTTCTCAATGGTGACAAATCCTTCACTCAGGCTAACCAAATTGAGTGGTCTGGATTAGAAAACTCTGGAGATTTGGAAGTGAGTTCTGCACGACGTAACTTAGCAACACTGCTTGACCCTCCTCTTAGTGATGATTTGCAGACAACACTGGAAGATCTGAGAGATTGTGATAACGACTTTTCGAAATTCGCACAGGAGCTGGAGTTAAGTCAAACTGAAGATGGCAATCTATAATGCTACTTCGAGTTTAAAAAAAAACAAACTAAAAAGCCTTTTTGTAAAGTTAGATTTATTTTTCTTGCATATGCTTATAGATTTATATGTTTGTTTTTGTATCATTGAATGTTACTCCTCTGTACAGTTTAAATCATCTAATTTTATATTTTAATAACAAAGATTATGAAAGATTTATGTTTAACAATGCTTGTAACGATATATTTTTAAAAACCAAAATTATATATATTTTTCTCTATTTAGAGAAAAAAATTAATT
Organism: Latrodectus hesperus; assembly: GCA_037975125.1. NCBI lineage: Eukaryota > Metazoa > Arthropoda > Arachnida > Araneae > Theridiidae > Latrodectus > Latrodectus hesperus. Next base: position 77,152,573 of record CM075853.1, on the reverse strand, counting down.
TGATTTTATTCTTACTTTGAAATATTTTAAAATGTTGTTTATTTATTGTGAAACTATGCATTTTTTAGAAAATTGGCATTGCCTTATTATATTAGGCACAGCTTTATGCTACTTATACAGTAAGTATTTAAAATTTGCTTGAATATAAAATCTTAGATGTTAAAAAAATTTTAAACTTTTAATTTTATTACTACCCTTACAATTTAATCATATCAGTTTTTATTTGATTCTTAATTGTTTTAATTAATAGTTTTCTTTAATTATATTTTGTTGAAATATTTTTGATATTTGACTTTAAATTAAAACTTCATGTATTGAACAATATTTTATCTTTGATGTCCTAAAACAATTTTTTTCAAAGAAATATTAAAGCAAATTTTATTTTTTTAATCAATCATGATTTCACATTACTATTTTTAATTTTTAGTTTATTGTTATTGATCTTAAAAATAGATTTTGGAAATTCTCATTTCATGATTGTAACAATAAATTCTGCTCATGATTGTAACAATGTTTTCTTAAATGATTCAAGTATATATGTTAATAGCTTCTAATATGGTACATTGTTGAAATAATCTCAGCTTAAAAATAAGCATATGTTGTACTTTGATAGAATGTATTATTATAAATTCCCTCTTTTGAATATATAACGCACAAATATCATTTTTAGAATTGGATTGTACAAAGGAATGTGCATATTAGTTATCTTATTAAATGTTTTTAGACCCTTTTTGAAGTTATGTGCCAATATTTAAGGTACTGCGTAAGAAATGGCTCCAAGTGATATGTAAAGCCTACTGTTTACATGCTAAAAAATAAAATAAAAAACCAAATTATAATTTAAAAAAATGTGTGACCATTTTATATTTATCTACAAGATATAATATTTGTAATGCATGCAAAATGATCTATATTAAAAAAAAATTGCAATCTCTAAGAAAAGTTTAGTTCTTACATAAAAATATGTATAAATTTATCTCCTTTATTTACTCTATTTATTATTATAGCTTTACTAATTACCTTTTAAGCTAAAATTATTTCAAATTTATAATTTTTAATATGAATATCTGTATAATGTTTTTCCTACACATTTGATTGTTAAAAATCAAGTATTTGAATTTATAAAATAAAAAATCTTAATAAGCATTAGTTAATCATGTATTTTGACCTCTTTTCTCCAATCAAAATATAGGGCTTATGTTTTATATGCTGTGAGATATTTCATTTAGCCCTGAAATTTCATGTTTAATTTCTATTATGTGATTAAAAATCAGGCAGCAATAAATGTACACCTTTTTATCTTGTTTATTATTTATTGCTGATTATTTTAAATTGCTTTATTTATTTTGAATAATATTTTTAATCAATGAATTATTTTCTGAAAGGCTTTATTTCATTATGAAATAGAAAATAAACTGTGTAATAAGAAGAGTTAAATATAAATTATTTCATTTAAATATAACTTACTCTAAAATAACATTTAATTATTAAAATTCTATTAGCCTTAATAATAGAGTTTAAGTAAAAGTAATATTAATAGAGATAGCGAGAAAATATTGGGTTTTTTTTGCTGTTTATATATATATATAAGTGTGTGTTATACTTATATAGACATTTTGATTACCATATTTATGTATCTAATTAACAGTAATGAGTGGATGAAAGATAATTTTGTATTTCATGTCTTTGTTGTACCTGTTTGTGATTTTGGAAGTAACACATCTTGTTAATTTTCAAATTTTTTTTATTTTTCTTATTTAATACTTGTTTGTGTTCTAAGCATTGAACCACTAGAACAAGGAAGTGAATTAAATTAAATATGATAACAATATAATATTAAGAACTAACTTCTAAAAATATTTCAAAATACAATTAACTTGATGCTTGTTATTTTAGACTTTTTTTTGTACAAAAATTTTAAAATGTTTATTTGTATGTAAGAAAATTTTACTTGTACCAGTTTTTAAGAAAATTAGCTATATTCTTTCAATAGAAAGATAACATATATTTTACACAATAAACTTTAGTGTTATATTTTATCCAATTTATTCAAATTGTTATATTAATTTTAGGAATATTGTATATATTTTTAATTAAATTTGAAATAAACTTTCAATTTTTTGTATTTTTAAAAAGTAAACACCAATTTAAATTTTTGAAATATGATATAAATTATTCATTTTAATTACTATATCAGCTATAATATGAAGCATTAATTATTTTTAAAGTGGCACGTATATTATACTTAATTCTTTCAAGATGTGAGATTGCAAAGAAGTTTATTTTAAATATAAAATTCTGCATTTTTCCTTTTGAGAGTTATTTTTTTTAAGCATGTTTGTTTTAGAAGTAAAGATTTTTTATAATTGATTAGAAATTCATTTACAAATAGAAAATTTGCTATTTTCAATGAAATTTTGTGATTTTTCATTGTTTTTGTTTCTTGTCATTATGATATTAAAATTTATGTTAACTTATGTTTAAGTGATATTGAAAATCTTTTCTCAGAAATTCAAATATCATTTAATTATATATGATATGTGTAAATTACTGTAAATGATTTTATAAATATTTGGTAATTAAGAAAACTTTTAAATTTGCTTAATATAGTCATACCTATTGGTTATATCATAACGTTTATGCAGGTAATTTTGAAAGTGTCTTAATATTGAGTATCTACTATGTGTTTAATAAATAAGAATAATAATTTTTAATCATCCAAAATTTCATCAAGAAAATCATTATTATTACTTAAAAAATTATCTTGCATTTAAAAGTAATATTCTGAAAGGATACATAGAATTATTTACTGTATACAAAGATAGAGAATTACACTATTTAAATGCATTTTATTTTAAAATGTATATTTCATATAATTATAATTATCATTATACTTTAACAATTTAAATTATCTAAATAATTTTTTTTGTTGAAACACAAACTATATGATCTCATGTACCATATATATTTTATTTGTTGAGTTATCTTTGTATATATTTAGCCATTTTATTTTTGTGTTAGTATAAGTATGTCAATATAACTTTTTTTGATAAAGAATTTAATGAATTTTTGAAAATATAACAAGTACATTGATTATATTGTAAATATGTATATTTTGAACTTTAGAGTACATTATAATCATGCTATTCCAGATCTATGTTTAATAAAATGATTGTTAAATGATGTGTTACTGGAAGAAAACTTTCAGCATTGAAGTAAAATGTATATGAAATGATTATACTCAAAGTGTGATTACACATTTTAGATGTTCTTGTCATTTTTTCTTGTTTTTTTCTTGTTTTTGAATACTTCATCATTGCAAAGAAATATTTAATCAACTAATCAAAACTAATTTAAACTTTCTTATGCAGCCTATGTTTGTGGATATTTTGATGTTATCTATTGAATTAATTTTATTCTTTAACTTTATATATATATACAATTGAAATATGCTTTCTTTTCCCATTTATTTTAAAGTAATAGGTTTCTGGTTTTTTTTAAAACAGGAAATTAAAATTTTCAGTAAGTATTTTTATCCATAAAATTAAAGTACTAATTTTTATTGAAAAAATATTTATGTTCCATGGTGCATAATTATTATTTTATAAATGTATGAAGAGTTTGCCATAATTACTGTATAAAGTAAAGCAAGGATAGTAAAATTTTGTTTTGATTTAAATTTTAAAAAATTATTGAAATAAAAGTTGTGTTGAAGTTATTGTGAAATTTCTAGTAGCTGAAGTAATTGCATTGATTGATTCAAAGTGAAAATAGTTTTTTTTTCCAATTATTAGTTGAACAGTGGGTTTTTATTTCATGAACTTCAAATCATGTGATTAGTATCTATTTCAAGTATGTAAAATGATTAAACATTTGGAAAATAATTAATAATATGTTAACAATATATTATGAAATATATTTATTACTGTTAGTTTGCATTATATGGGTAGTAAAAATAAATTTCATTGAAACTAGTATAATGTTGAGAGTTAAGAATTGAATATTTTCTTAAATTGAAAAACAATTGAGATATATAGTTCAGATGCTCAAACCTTATAGGATTCTTACTTAAATGTTTAATATATAGTACTCGCAAATTAATGATTTATGGAGGGTAAAAATTTAATAGTTTTAATCGATAAAATTTTTTAATACTTTTCATACAATTTGCAAGATATTTATGTGTAATTTTTGTATGTTAATCGCCTTATACTTTAGATCACTTCACAGAAATATAAAATCTAATTTTGCGAACAAAACTAGTTGTGTTAGTATGACCACTCAATGATTCTTAAATTTTAATGTGACTTCTTTTTTCTGGAAATATCTAAAAGATTATTGTTAGACCTCTCAGCAACAATTTAATAAAATTAAAAATATAGAGGAAGTTAAGAATTTTCTTATGTCTAAATTTTAGAATGACGGTAAATATGAATTGTTGTCGCACACAGAAAATTATTTCATGCTTCAAATTTTATTCTGCATAATTGTACCATATATATATATAGAAATACTATCTGTATATATTTAAAAGATTTGTTTGGAAAGAACCTTGTAGCATACTTTGTACTACTTTTGGCATACTTTGTTCATTGCATTTGTAATTAACTTAAATTCAACATCACTATGGCAGTAAAAAAATTTTAATTTTAAATTATGAAAAATATGTTGCTTATTTAAGTTACAAGTTAAACAATTCTATTAAGTTTTAAGTTAACATCTGAATAGAATATGTCATTTAACAGTATTAAAAGTACACTGTTTTAAAAAAATAATGCCAAAATTATGTGTATATTGAAAAATATGAAGTATCTTGCACTTATAGAAATGCAATTTTCTTTTTGTCTATTCCGGTGATGTTGGCTGTAGCAATTGCCAATTTCTTTCTCCTCACTGCTTTAACTTTTCTGCAAAGTGATATATGTATTGTAGAATAGCTTTGGAAATATAATTAGCTTTTAGAAAACTTGTGATTACATTTTTAATCATGTATCTTGTCACATTTTTCTATACATGTATGTATAATATGCAAATGCAATGCTATGCATTTCTTGGTATAAATATTGGTGATTCTTATTTTAGAAGTCCAATCGTTTGTATTGTTACTGGTTTGTGAAGATTTTAAGCAAATAATAAACAATTGAGATTGTTTAGTGATGATGTTATTGGTACTGAATGTTTTAGTTAGAATCAGCATGGTGTGCTGATGGTTTTCTTCTTATGTTAAGCTTAGTCTTAGAAATTATATATTATATTTAGAATAAATCTTGTACTACGTTTTGTTCAATCACCATATCATATCTATGATAATGAATATTATGTCATTTTAAATATTCTGCTTACTTTGTATCTCATTCTTTCCTTCATTGCTAAACATGCAGTTAATTGTTTTTTTTTTTATACATATATACTTTATTTGAATATTTGAGGCTTTTAGTGTGAATTTTAAAATTATTACTTAATTCTTTTTTCAAATATGAAATAGTTATACTTTTTATTAAATTCATAAGGATTTTTCATTATGCATTTAATAAAAAAACTGGTATAATAAATTCATTATAAAAGTGCAAGTGTCCACAAAAATTAAATATTATTAATCTTATTTCCTAAAAGGTATATAATAAAATAATTATAAGTGAAACCATAATTACTCATATATCAATTTATGTATTGGTTGCAGGATTTTTCAAATAACAAATCCAAAAATTTTAATTTAATTTTCATAATTTAATTCTATGAATTGAATGAGTTAAAATAAATGTATCAAAGAAACATTTATCAGATTAATTAAATTTACTTTGGTTACATTTGTTTCAATACATTTGATTATATTTTGATTTTTTCCCCAAAATTGTTCTTTTATATAAGTTGATTTGCTGTTGTCTCTTTTTTTATCATCAGTTTATCTCTTAAAAATTGAGAATGACAAAATGGAACTGAATTGGATTTGTAAATTGCGCTGCAAACATATTGACTTCTGAGAAAACGCACACATTTCTGTCCTATTTACCTTGTATGTAACAGCTTTTCTAGTTATTAAAAGCTAGAAAGTGTCCAATTAGTTTAAATGTGGTTGAATAAAGTTTTAGAAAAAAGTATCGTATCATTTTTCTGAAGATGTGTATGAAAATATTCGGGACATTTCTTATAAACTATTCACATTACATATCCTCATTGAAGTATCAGTAATGTATTATAATCATTAGCTTTATACATATATAAAAAGTTAACATTGTTTATAGCAAGTCACCAATTTAGCTATTTATATATAGTTTATCAATGTTTTAGCATATATTGATAAACTATATATAAATAGCTAAATTGGTGACTTGTATTGTATTAAAATAAACTTAGAAGTCATGCTTTGAATGACGTGTATGCACGACTTAGTGTTTACTTTTATTCCTTAGTGTACTTTAACAAATCACTTGGATTTGTATCATTAAATGAGTATTTATTTATTTTTTATTGTGGTGCTTATTAACGTTATCATACTATTTTATAACACAAAATTTTTTTATTCTGAAATTATGATTCGTAAAATTATTCTATATTACAAATACACTACATAACATATACAAAAAAAATCGACGCACCAAGAGATCTTAGGATTGTACTAAAATTTTGTAAGCAAAGAAATTTGACCTGACTGCAAATGTTAAAATTCGGTGTCCAATGAAAGAATAAAAAGAGCTATACCTCATCGGAATTAATAATTCAGCCGGGGTGTGTACACAATGATTCTCAATCTGATGGTTAAAATTTCTGTTGCATTTTGACAGTAAGGATCTTATGCTGTCTGTAACAGTGCTTCGCAGAGGATTCGTGTACATTGCGAACAGAAATTGAAATTGGTTTGTTGGACGAATCGTGCAAGAGCCCGCTATCTGGATCGAAAAGATATGGCGGTTAGACAATGTTGGCAAGAGCAGATGAACAGCGACTGATATGAATCAAGGATCGACTGAAGGCTGCAACAGAACGAGAAGGTAGAGCGATTGTAAAAGCATCTATCACATAGTGCCGGATTGGTTATCTATCCATTGCGTAGTCAGCACACATGCCAATATGACTCTATAAAGTTTTCCCCTATAAACCGTTAGGCAGCGCAGCGATCTATTATCAATGTTTCACAGTTTGCACCTGCTTATCGGCTAGCGTACCAGGGCTAGGGGCGGAAGACAATTAAACTTGTTGATTTATTGGAATAGAGATGATCCATTTTCTCTTCTGGATGAAGTTTTTATATTTTACATCTAGAACAGTAGCATTTTTTTTAAATGTTATTAATTGAAACTTTTGGCTATAAAATCATTCCTTTGTTAACACTGTTTTCTTATGCATGTCCTTTCTTAATACTAATTAATTACATTTGGTTGTTTCAGAACTTTATTAATAATTTAACATAATTTAATAAAATAAAACCAAAAGAATTTTTCTCATTTAACTAAATATACAAAATCATGCTGTAACAAAACGTAACTAATTTTACTTTTTTCAATTTTTGATTAACAATTAGGAAATTTTGACATTTCTGCATTTAATAATCATACAATTAAACTTATTGAAAGCAAATGAAAAACGTTCTACCAAATAATTATATATTAAAAAATTGAATTTTCAAGTTGTAGACACACTTAATTTCAAATATAATAATAAGATTTTTATAATTTTATTTATGCATCCACAAAGTATCATACATTATATTTTATTTTGGAAAATAAATAAAAATTAAATGTTAAGATTAAAATATATAAGCTTTTAAATTATGGTATGATACGAGTAGAATGTCTCAATCAGTTTACTCTTAAATGTATTACATACATATTTAAGTAAAATTTGATTTTATATGTATGAGAAGTTTCTCGATAAATAATCTTTATATTTGAAAATTAATGATTCCGCCACTTATTTACACTCACTTCCAAAAGGGAAGCACGAAGAGGAAAATGCTAATTTCCGGAAGCCAATCAGAATTGAAGAGGATGCAAATCGCTACAGAGGTAGACGGAAGTATGCAAATATGTTAGTTAATAGCCAATCGCGCTTTCATGTCAAGAAATGTGCAAAAAGGGCAGTCTTAAAAGACACCAGCTTTATGAAGGTATACAGAAGTTCATTGTAAGTGCTGATAGAGAAGGTGTTTAAAACAGTGAAACACTTCTGTGCTCGGAAGTTGGCAGCAGCAGTTAGAAAAACTTTCTACCTGAACATTGGCAACACCAATCTTCTCCGAACAATACCGCATGGTGAGTAACGGAGCAGATTCACGTTTTCCCCGACGATGCGAACGAACTAGTTTAGAAATCGTTTCTCTCTGAGATTTTGTGTATTTACAACTTTTTTTAGCATATCTTTAATTAGTAATAAAATTCAGTTAATTCCAATATATGGTGTGCGCTGCCATTATTAAAAACTAATTAACCTGCACACTATAAAACTTTCGCACAATTGGTTTTCAAGACATACGTGCTTCTATGAATTCCAGAAGACGAATGGAAGATTCTGAGCGCTAGCATGCTTTGGGGCGCATTGAAGCAGGATAGTCGATCTCAGATGTTGCTCTTTTCTTCAGCATTCATCATTCTGTAATTTCACGTTTATGGAAACAATTCCAAACCACATAGATAGATGTCCGAAGGCCCGTAGCCGGCTGCCCAAGTGTTACAAGCCTCACGGAAAATAGATATATTGCGATTTTAGCCAAGCGGAATCGCAGAGTGACCTCCACACGTGTGACATCTATGGTTACAGCGTCCATTGGTATGTTGATATCTGCAGCTACTGTACGCCGAAGATTACAAATGAGTGGACTGTTATCCCGGGTACCTCAAGTTTGTGTTTGTCTATCCGTCCAATCAAGAGAAGCACGATTAAAGTGGTGCCAGGAACATGTCAATTGAACTGTCTGACTGGGGCAATGTCATGTTTACTGATGAGTCAAGATTAGCTCTGGAGCCAGATGACGAGCGTATAAGGATATGGCGTGAACAAGGAACATGCAATCATCCCCAAAACATCACCGAACATTACGCATTCTGAGGCAAAAGCATTATGGTGTGGGCAGGGATTTCATTAGGATACCGCACTGAACTGCACATCTTTAAACGGGGTTCTGTAACGGCTGTCCGGTATCGAGATGAAGTCCTAGAACCCATTGTGAGATTGTACGCTACAGCAGTTGGCCCTACTTTTGTTTTAATGGACGATAAAACACGTCCCCATGGAACTGACATCGTCGATGACTACCTGGAAAGTGAAGGGATTGCGCGTATGGCGTGACCAGCATATTCTCCCGACCTTAATCCCATTGAAAATATTTTGGATGCTCTCGGCCGTGCTGTATCTTCCCGTTTCCCCCCTCCAGCCACTCTTATTGAACTGGAAACTGCTGTACAAGAAGAATGGCTATTGCTTAATTCTGCGGTGTTTGACCACCTAATTGAAAGCGTGGTCACAAGGTGTAAACTTTGTACATAGATGACAGGGGGATCACATACCCTATTAATGTCCTTTTTTTCATTTTATGTTGTTTATTTTCACTATATACATAATTCTGTTTAAATCTCTAGTATGTCATTATCTGATAACTTACAGAAATTTAATATTGTTTTCATTTCTGTATATAATTATTGATTTTATTTTATGAATAAATATATATGCTACTTTCTTGGCACACTTTGTGTCAATCAAAGCGTTGTTGATTTTTTTTACATCTTCGTGCCTTTTTTGCCCCGCTTGCTGAGCTACCTAGATGTGTTACAATCTTGCCTTCACTGAAGATAATTTTTTCTTTTTTTTTAATTCAGTTCGAACGAAAACAGCCCTTTTCAGTGCTATCAACTGCTGCTTTTTTAAAAAAAAAATAAAAAAAGCTGATTGATTTTTTTTATTTCTGACTGGACCTGACTGGGACAATGGCTTCAAATAAAGGAATAATACAACCTGCCAAGCTGACGGACATTACGAACACTAAATACAACAATGCTTCGGAACTCCATCTGAAGCAACTATTGGAAATCTAGACGGCGCTACTGGGTAGCAGAGACTGCACTACTGAAGTACATCCACTATAAAACATCTTGGACATGCTGGATATCAATATTAAAACCTGCAGAGAAACTTTAAAGACTACAAATACAGGTAGCTATAATCTTGTTTCTGACATGGCAAACCCCCTACTACCCCCATAATAGTAAAAGTGACTAATATTGCCACTCAAAATGATAAATTTAATAAAAAACGAACTAATGATGGTGATGAACCTTTCATTTACCCCAAGAAAACAGCCAAAGCTGTGTCACCAAGACCCCCATAGCTGTGCCTAACGCGTTCAGTGGGCTAACTCCAGAGGAAGAAAACCACGAAAAAATGGATGACCAGCCAGTGACTGAAATAGCCCCTAAAATTCCACCCATAATTGTAAGGTATGGTGAAAGTCATGTTTCATTCATGACCAAACTAAAAAATGAATTAAGAATAAATATTGAAGCGAAAGCTTCAGGTGAAAATTTGAAATTGCTGCCCAAAATAGCAGACTATTACAGGAAAATTACAAAATTTCTTGAAAATAACAATTACGAATATATCCTCCTAAGAGGAAAAAATGAGAAACCCCGTAAATTTGTAGTCAGGGGACTTCCCATGACCACAAAAAGTTTCTGACTTTTGTGGTCATGGGAAGTCCCCTGTGAAATTGTTTCTGACTTGGCCAATCAAGGCTATAAAATCCACAAAGTAAACAGGATGACTAGTCAGAGAAATGGAAAAACCCTACCTCTATTTTTGGTCCAACTCTACAATGGCCCAGATATAAATGCTATATTTAAATTAAAAAGTTTGTGTCACATTTTAAACCCTATTATAGAACATTATAGGGGAAACAAAATAGTTATGCAGTGTTTTAACTGCCAACGCTTTCACCACTCAAGCGATTTCTGCCATATGGCACCCCGCTGCGTGAAATGTATAGAAGCAAATAATACAAAAGAATGTCCCAAGGACAAAAAACTAGAATCCCCAGTCTGCTGCAACTGTAATGGGAACCATCCTGCAAGCTATCGGGGATGTGAGAAATTCCCTAAACCCAAACCGAAAATGAAAATATTTAAAAATAACCATATAAGAAAGGAGATCTAATACGCAAGTGTTGTGGCTGGTCATAGAGAACCTCCGCTGCCGTGGTACTTGAACCTGCACCCCTTTCAACCAATGCAACTATTCCAAGCAATGGACAAAATCAAATTAAAAACGACTTTAATGATTTATTCACACTCTTAAGAGAAATAAAAGAAGTATTTGATGGAATTAATATTCCCGCGAAGCCATCAAAAGAATCCAGTCTAAAACTGACCCAATGGATAAAATGTTTGTCCTCATGGACATGTTTAAGCAAATAAATAACACCCCTTAATGTGTGCCACACAACGGAGATTTCTAGTTTTATCGTGGAATTCCTGTGGTATTAGAAACAAAATGGTCGAATTTCGTGACATTGTAAATGAGCATAATCCAGATATAATCTTAATTCAGGAATCATTCCTAACAAATAATGTAAATATTCACATCCTAGGATATGCGTGCTATAGAAATGATCGCCCAAGAAATGCCACCCTAGCAGGGGGTGGGACAGTTATCTTTGTCAAGAGTAGTCTCCCACACTATCAAAACACAACACACAAATTAATTACAATAGAGGCAACCTTGGTCACATTGACCCTGCCAACCCTACCCCATATTACATTCTTCTCCACATATATCAAACCTAGACCACAATATCAATACATAAACATGGATCTTGAAGCAATGCTTACAACAAACTATGATATTTTAATATTTGGAGATCTTAATGCCAAGCACACTGCATGGAACTGTAGGTCACACAACAAAACAAGTCAAATAATTAAAAAATTCGCTGATATAGCCGAACTAAAAATCCATGTACCTGTCACACCCACACATTTTAGTGCTAATTCAGCAACAACAATTGATATTGCACTCATCAGAGGAATTAATTATAACACTAAAATTTACACAATCACGGAACTCAGTTCGGATCATAATCCAGTCATGGTCGAGACTGACTTTAATATTCCTTTGATTAATACTCCCACTCTTCATAACACGGATTGGATCAAATACAACCAAATTTTAAATAATAACCCGTTTAATATTATTAATACAAACACAGGAAATGAAATTGAAAATGAGACGATTCGCTTGGAGGCAGAACTGCTTGCAGCGCACCGCAAATCAGAAAAACCTCACTCTTCCCGTCCCACTCAACTTCTACCTCGCCACCTCAGAATTTTGAAAGCAAATAAAAATAGACCCAGGAAACTATATCAAATTAGCAGACCCCCGAATAAAAAATCAATATAATAAAGCGAATAACGAATTTAGAGCCAAGATAAGTTCATACAATTCACAGAAATGGAGAGAAAAATTAGAATCATTAAATACTCATGACCGATCCATTTGGAAGGCCGTCAGTATGTTCAAGAAGAAACCACAGTATTTTCCGCCCATTCAAGGCCGAAATACAATTGCATACACAGACAAACAAAAAACAGAAGCAATTGCTGACGTTTTTGAAACACAGCTCACCACTAATGAACTACACGACATCAGAACCGAAGATCTGGTTTCCAGCAACATACTCAGATTTCTCTCCAGACCACACACACAAGTCATACAAAGCACCACCCCTTCGGAAGTTATGGCAATAATCAAGAAATTAAAGGATAACAAATCCCCAGGAATTGAAGGAATAACAAATAATTCTCATAGATAATAAATTAATCAACAATAACTTTCTAAATTCTGAAATAAATTTTATAAAATAACCACAGTCCCACCCATTAACATTTCAAACTCATTTTAAACCAATCAGATTTAAATTATAGCTCACCAACCAAGAACCAGCTATCTAATGAGGGTAAAGGATCGCCAGATCCAGTGACCTCTGATAACTGCCAGCCGGCAATTACTAAGAAACATCTTCGTGCTTAACTTTTGGAAATGAGTGTAAATAATCAACTAACTGAAATTTATTTTTGTCTAGCAATAATATCATATGTTGAAATGATAGATCTATGTCAGTAGAATTGTAAAAATGACATCATTTTACCTTTTTTTTATTATTAAATAAATTTATAAAATTATGCATTAATAATAAAGAGGCAATAAGGTTACATTTATAAAACATAATATAAAATATTCAGTCAATACTTTCAGTTTGTATTGGGTTGGCAAATAAGTAATTGCGGATTTCACTCATAGATAGATTCAGTTGAATTTTTAGGTTTGCAGACGTAGTACAAATGTAAAACACATTTTGTTATTTGATAGTTGGCAATTCAGCTGTCAATCAGTAAAAAAAAATTTGATCAGTTACATAGTTTTCGTTTGACGTTCGTTGAAAAATGGAAAATCAAAAGGAACATTTTCGTCATATTTTGCTTTTTCATTTTCCGCAAAGGGAAAAACGCATTGTAAGCTCATAAAAAGTTATGTGCTGTTTATGGTGACGAAGCCTTAAAAGAACGGCAATGTCAAAATTGGTTTGCCAAATTTCGTTCCGGTGATTTTTCACTCAAAGATGAAAAACACTCTGTCGTCCAGTTGAAGTTGATTACGACCTAATCAAAGCAATAATCGATTTGGATCGTCACATTACAATACGTGAGATTGCAGAGAAGCTTCATCTATCACATACATGCATTGAAAATCACTTAAAACAACCTGGCTATATTCAAAATCTCGATACATGGGTTCCTCACGAACTGAAAGAAATGTATTTAACGCAAAGCATTAACAGCTGCGATTTGCTAAAGAAACGTAATGAAAATGATCCATTTTTAAAACGACTGATAACTGGCGATAAAAAATGGGTTGTTTACAACAATATCAAGCGGAAAAGATCGTGGAGCAGGCCAGGTGAACCAACTCAAACAACATCAAGAGCTGATATTCATCAAAAGAAGGTTTTGTTAACAGTTTGGTGGGATTACAAAGGAATTGTCCACTTTGAACTCTTACCACCCAACCGAACGATCAATTCTGATGTCTACATTGAACAACTAACGAAATTAAACAATGCAGTTGAAGAAAAGCGGCCCCTATTGAAAAATCGAAAATGTGTTGCATTCCATCATGACAATCCAAGGACACACACATCTTTGGTCACTCGGTAAAAGTTATTGGAGGTTAGTTGGGATGTTTTTTCACACCCACCATATAGACCTGACCTTGCATCTGATTACATTTTGTTTCGATCTTTACAAAACTCCTTGAATGGTAAAAATTTCAATAATAATAATGATGTCAAATCGTACCTGATTCAGCTTTTTGCTAATAAAAACCAGAAGTTTTATGAACGTGGGATCCTGGAACCAGGGGGTACGCGTACCTTCCTGGGGCTTGAGCAGCCACCAGGCGCGTCGGCAGGTGTGGATCGCCAAATGTCCTGTAGGAATGACAGGATAGCCTTGAATATAGAATCAGAGGCCGCGAACCAGCTCCCGTAAATCCTGGTGTTATGCTATCCGTGCCTAGGGCTAATTGGCACCACGGTATTGGTGTCTTAACGGAACCTCTAGTTACCTGGCGAACTTCTAGAGTAATTTGCCTTGCCCAGTAACTCAGGCAATGCGGGTGGACTGTCATATTACCTAAGCTTATTAATTGTTATCTTGTGGCTGAAAAGACACAAGAAATAACAAACCTTTCTGCATTTGCAGGTGAAGCCTCTGAAGTAGACCTTGCTGAAAAAGACAAGGGAACTCAGAGGCAATCTTGTAAAGGGGCAGTAATGAATCCTTCACTTGAGGTAGAAATGACCTCCAAACCATCTTCTTCTGGTGAAAGTCAGGAAGCTATCCCTAGCATGACTGACTTTCTGACCAGATGGGACTGTTTCAGCAAGACCCTATCTGCTGCAAATGTCATACGCAATAGGAAACGGCAGAGCATATCATTCACGAATGCGAGGCTCTTGCCCTCCCTAGATAACTTCTTTAGGCATCATCCATACTAGAGAGTTACACCTAGACTCCATTAAAAGGTTATCGGACTTTATTAATAAAGGGGGTGACCCGAGCAACTGGAACTAGGAAACATTGGGTTTGGAGTTAATGGTACAAAATGCTGATAAAAGCAGAGGTGCCCAATGACATACAAACCCAACTCTAAGAAGAAGAAGAAGATGAACGTGGGATTATGATGCTGCCTGAAAGATGGCAAAAAGTCATTGATCAAAATGTGCAATATATTACAGAATAAAGTTTAGTTCCATGAAAAAATTGTCTTTGATTTTCTAAAAAAAATTCCGCAATTACTTAGTTGCCACAACCCAATACCTCCCTGAATTTTTGAAGAATCATTATTTTTTTATGTAGTATTTTAAATAGATATTATTAGATTTCATAAAAACAGTCATTTCTTGAGACATTCTAAAATGCAATAAAGACAAATCAACAAACTTTATTAATACAAATTTGGCATAATTTAATTCCATTTTGAGCTTACTAAACTAAATTAATCGATAGATTTCTAGATTAAGTCACGAGCAATATATTCACTAGTTTACAACTTAGAAATATTTAAGTGTATTTGCGTTCATAGATTAAGTTTAAGATTTCAAACTTAACTTCAATTTGAAACTTTAAATTTAAGATTTCAAACTTAAAGTTAAATTTGAATATTAATTGTAATCTAAAGTTTAAACTTTAGCTTAAATTAACTTTTAAACTTCAAATTAAATTTACAGATTTCATCTACGTTTAAGATATCTATCGATAAATATAAAATGAATCTATGAATTCATTTTACCTTTATCGGAATAAATTTTGCGAAACAAGAGACAAGAAAATAATTAGTTTAAGGGAAAATTATATACACAATGTATATCTTTATATACACACACAAAATCTAGCATTGTTAGTAATTACAAAATGCATTTCAAATATAGTAAAACTCAATAACTTATTTTAGTTCATTTTTCCGCACTTTTTTGACAGGATTCTTTAGAATTTAATCTCGTGATTAGTTCGCTCCATAATCTTTTTCTACAAAATTAGTGAACCTTTCTGTTACTTTGTTCTGAACCATCTGAGGAATTTCCTCTGAAAAACTAACTAGAATTTCAATTTGATTTTTAAATGCAAATTTGCGTTGTAATATTTTAAAATAAGGTATCTCTGTCTGGAATACCTGAAGCAAATTTTACAAAGCGGAAATAGTTTAAGTTTCCGACGAGTCAGTTGATTTGTAGGTAGCAATATTCATTAAAATGCAGCTCTCCGATTGGTCGAACTCTTTAGCACACTCTAAATACCTTCCCTTACACTTCTCTTAATTTGAGGAAAATATATCACCCTTCTTCCGATTGCTGGAAAATGGAAGGGCAGATTACTATTAGCTGACTGATTCAATTTCGGTTGTCAGATCAACCCATATCGTTTTTCTATCGATGTTGACGAGCAGAATAAGCACCCATGTCATGCCCTTCTGAAGAAATTTCTTCCAGCCACCTCTACTGGCAGCCAAACTACTCCACAATTTCTAGTCCCAAGGACATTAGTCTTCCTCGACCGCATCCACCCATCTCAGCTAAGGTTTTCCTCTTCTTGTGGTGATGGGTTTTGCTAAGAAAATTTCCTAAAGGGTTTTCTTTCATTCAGATAACATACCCAATCCAATGCCTATTTTAATGTGATGCACAACGTCAGCCTCCTTGTACAATCGGTAGATTTTTGTGTTAGAAGTCTGCTACAAGTCACTGCAAAATCAATTATAAAGCGACAAAGATTAAAAAATAAACTTTCTTCCTCCTGATAAATGATTACCATCATCCTCTGACTACTTCTTGCGATTATCTTTTATGGGGTTGCTTTAAAAATAATTAAATAGACGTAAAGTAAGAACACTTCATTGGCTTCAAAAAAAGCAAAAGGGAAACTAGAAAATATCCCCCAAAATGGTCGGAAAAGCTCTCGGCTTGGCTTAAATATTTATGTAAAGTATATTATGATGATGGTAAAACATTGGAAATTTCATGTAAATAATTTGATTCAATGAAAATTTATATTTTATTTAATTGAATTGCAGCATTAATTTAAAATTAATGAGTATTGTTGTCAGTGAGGTTTTTCCATTATTTTGAACTAATTCCTATAAGTATAGTTTATAATTATGAAACAAGATTTAAAAAAAAGATCTAGATTAATATTTGGCAAATTGCCGAGTTAGTGTGAATTTTTGGTGGGTAATAAATTTTTAAATTTGAGTTTCAAATGTAAAAATATGGAGATTGTAATTAATTGAAAATTGTGATGGAGAATGTTGACTTGAGACCTATTTACAATTTAATTCATTATCATATCAGTTTAGAATGTGGTGTATTTCTTCATGGTTAACAATTTTGTATTTTTTATAATTTGATATAGTTTTAAATAGGTTACTTATAAATATTTGAATGACCAATATTAATGTTATAAGTATATTTTAATATACATTTTTAATAAAATATAATTATATTTTATGTAAAAATGTATACCAGATAAGAAAACATTTGCAGATATTTTAACATATGGGATCTGAAGGCCTTTTAAGGGAATTGCTTATTGCTTTCCCAAAGGATTTTGCAATCATCGCAAACGGAAAATCCATCAAGCACCTATTTTAACAGACATACATGCATGTAGAAGCAGAACTGATCAACAGTAGCAGGCTGTGAACTCTGTGCGATTCCACCTCGACGAATGAAATGTAACGTCTCTAAGTTAGGTTTGTTATGGTGCCGTTAGGGAAAGCAGTGAGTTCAAATCCCGGCTTAGCTGAAGATCTGTCGTGTTCACTAAAGGCGGCTGGGGAACGTTAAAACTGGGCAAGGTCGCAATGTCCTCCAAGTGAAATGATACATCTGAGGGTGGCAGGGTAAGTATTGGGGGTCTTGTGCTTTATCCCTGCTTTAAAATCATGAAGACACCACCCAGCTGCTTCTAACTGGTAGAGCCCAACTCAGGGCTAGGTACAGGGAAGCATGCTGGTGCAACAACATCTCTAAGTTATCGACAGCCCTATTTGCTAATAATTTTAAATTAAGCAGTGGACATCTTAAAGCTGCCGAAAGGTATCCAATAAATAATTACCTGATTTTTTTCATAGTGAACCATATTCCAGTGTTACAAAGTGAAGAGGAACTGTAAAATTCTCAAACACCTTCCCAAACAAATCGGCAAGCTGAAGTGCAATTCCCATTTTGAATAAAAACTTTTTGCTCTAAAGAGACTTTAACACTAGGTCACATCAAGTTGAGCCCCATTGAAGTTATGGAAAGAAAATGTTGGATACTATAAATATGAAACATAAGTATATTAATAAAAGTAATAAATTGTTATTTCTAATCTCCCATCTATCTCACGGAGTCGGACCAGATCAATGAAACCATCGACATAAATGAAGTCCTATACAAGAAGTGGGCAATTATGGATATCCTTCCAGTACAGTCTAAGATGAGCTCAGGCAATGCCTGTTCTTGCTGGTATTTAGGGCAAAGAGGAAACCTCTTGCTTCCCCCAGAATATGTGATCTTTCAAGTACTTACTGGCAAGTCGGAATTGGCATGCATTGGGACTGCCTGTCCCAGGGGAAAGCCCAGGTGTTTTGTGTTTATACCAATTTTGAGGTGGAGATATAAGCCATTTTTTTGCCGCGAGAATAACTATAAATATTTGAGTCCTGAGGTGAAAGGGACAGGATGTTCTTATCTTTCCTTTGCAAGAGTATCGTCTAATTTATTTTCGTAGATATTAACATATGATACATTAAAAATATACTTTGTGCAGGTGAGAAATGAACTTTACTTTTCTCGGATAGATAAATTGGTATACCATATAGGAGATGGGTTTATCTTCTATGTGGGCCCAATTTTTGAGATATTGAATTGAACTACGGCTGTCAAATAGAATCCAAAGGCAAGTTAATTTCGCTCATAACTCTCTTTAATCCTATGTTGATTGCAATTAATTTACTTCGAAACACAGAACAGTAATCTGGGTTATGTAGTTTTATAGTAATTTTCTCAGGTTATTTCAATATATATTTCACTGCCTGCCCATATATCTTTTTACTGCCATCAGTATAAATTTTGATGTCACTTTTAGGAATTTTGTTGATTATTTCTCAGGCGCTGATTCTTTAAGTACGTCAGGAACACAGTCATTTTTATTAAGAATAAAGAGCCCATCAAAAATATGATGCCCATAAAATTTAATCCTAGAAGCATAAAAATTTTGTTACATATTCTTTTTTATTGGTGAACAAAATAGAATTACTACACTAAAACTTAAATAGCATGGAAATTGGGGAGAGAGAAAAAATGGCCATACTTAAAGTATCATGTAAATGGATATAAATGATGAAGGTTATTTGCTTAGTGTGCAAACTACTTTTTTTTCATTCATACAATCATTCTTGTTTTCATTACTTTTATTTAATAGTTAAAAGCTAGGCTATAGAAGTTGCGTTTTCTCTTTGTATTGATAAGCTACCTTTTCCTTTTTGTGTGAATTGAATCATATTTTATTATTTTTCTTAATAATTTAGCTGCCTCTAATGTGTAATTTATACAAGCATTAAACAGCAATTTGTTCGATTTTCTGCAAATGAACAATATTCACTTCAATAATTAAAGAAATGCTTATTTCTGTATATGTATTAGCCTAAATGGATACACATGCAATCAAAAATTAATTCTGTATCAAACTGCTTCTGCAATCCAAATATTTCATGCTGATATTATTTCAGATGTAAGTGACTGCTAAGAAAAAGGAATTAATCAATTCATGTTAACAAGTTAAAATATATTCATTAATAAAATGTATACAACTTGCACAAATAATGGTTTATTTATTTATTATGAAAATTTAAGCAATATAATACATAGTGTGGATTACTGAATTTACATAATAAAGTTTGATGTTCACATTATTATACAATTGACAAAAAAGTAACTTATTCTTTAAACTACAAATGGCAATTTAACCAGAAAGAATTATTGCTGAATTGTCTGAGGACAGTATATTTTCAACATATATACATATATATTTAAATCAATAGAAAAAAGTATATCATGAATTTATAAATACTTCAATGGAAATTTTTTTTTGAACTCGCAACAAAATAGTCATTTTCAATAAAATAAACTAATAAATTATAAAAATCTAAAGTAATCAAAGAATAATTTTAAAATCACTTTCATAATATTTACAAAGCCTTAAATATAATTGGTTCTTTTCTTAAGATGGATTTTCTTTTAAGTGCAATTAAAAAAACTTTTGAAGGTAAAATTTAACAGTATAAAATAACAACTATTTATATATACCTAAATTTATTGTTTTTCACCAAATGCAATCTCATACCATATGAAGAATATTTTGCAGTATTAAATGTGTAGGTAAAAATAAAACTCATATACATATATACATAAACATTGCCGAGAATAAGTGATAAAAATGAAACATTAATACTTCTAAGTATTTAACAGACTTACATATTAAAAGCTCAATAATAGTGCAGTAACAACTTTATTTGATAGTCAATTGCAATACATAGTAATTGGAAATTTACCATTGCATACAGCAGTTTATTTAAAGTAAATATTACCACCAAATCATGATACAAATAAGCTCACATATACGATAGTAAATTTCCATCATTCTATTCGTTACTATTGATATATGGATGTGTTTTATTTCAGAAAAAGTGAGATATGCTTCATAAACCCTTAATATCAAACGTATATAACTATTGCAAATATGCTGTGAAGGAAGTGAGAGATTCACTTTTATTAAGTTAAAAATAATTCCTGTGGAAGTGATTGTTCGAAGGGATAAAGATAGCTGCATCAGATTTGAGCTTCCTCTTGCCATGAGTGAGCATATGACTATCTTACTGCATTTTTGTTACAAATAGGCGATTGTTTGATTAAGATATTGAAACAAATATTTTAAAAATAATAAAGGGATTTTAAAATACTTTCCTCATTCGGAATTAAAGTTTTAAACACAGGAATAAGATGATAAAAAAAAGGAATTCACACAAATCTAATCACCATTAAATGACATACACATTATAAAAGTTTGATTCCCAATTTAAAACATTAAAACTATACACATATAAAAATGACAAAATATTAAAA
Source organism: Latrodectus hesperus (assembly GCA_037975125.1). NCBI lineage: Eukaryota > Metazoa > Arthropoda > Arachnida > Araneae > Theridiidae > Latrodectus > Latrodectus hesperus. Next base: position 77,131,371 of record CM075853.1, on the reverse strand, counting down.
ATTACAAATTCCTTAAAATTTCAGTAAAATGACAAAAATAGTTTTACAAACATATTTTAAAGAGTAAACAACATAAATATATTTATAATTTTCAGCTTATGTGAGGTATCAATCTACAAATTTTTTATATGAAGATAAACTACTATATATATAACATGCACTTCCTAAATTTAACTACGAATTCTAAAAACGTTTTCTCAGAAATATTTATAGACTATTCTATTTTCTTTGTGATGTCATGCTGAAAGTTACAAGAAAATAAAGAGTAAAATTTAAATTAGTCTTCATAAATGACACTTGTATGCATTCAACTCTACAAAAAGCATTTAAAATACAATTCTTTAAAAATTTTAAAATCTGAAGTTTTTAAAAATTAAAAAGCTACAGTCTAGATCTAAACTGTTGGTTTATTCAAATACTAGAGAGCAGAACTAGGTGTTTCCACACTCTTCTATCACCGTTTGTGATTATTGAGATTAAAAATGGGTGTTATTAAGCTCACTGAAAATCTAAGGAAGTAATTGACGAGGAGCAAATAGTTAAAGGTCCTTAGTGTTTTGCCCTTTCTTTAAAGTGTCCTCCATTCTATGATACTGTGGCTTGATCTCATTGGTTGGCCTATTATATTCCAAGTGATCATATACATCTACATCTGCACTTGCACTTGCTTTAGCTAACAGAAAACATTTATATAATACATATTTGATAAACTAATAGTTTGAAAATTTTTAACATAATTAAATACACACAAATCATTATTCTGCATTATATATGTTGGAGGAATAAAAAGATTTTATCTTTTAGAAATACAAAAATTTAAAAACCAGATTCAATGATAAATGAAATAATCTAATAGAGTTTAGAGGAATAAGATGGAAAGTATTAGGAAAAAAAGTTTATCCAGCTTTCTAAGAAATCAGTAAATTTCATGCAGAATGAATTTTTCTTATACAATAACATGCAGTAAATTTGAAATCAATTAATACTCTTTTTAAAAAATAATTAAAATCACTTTCCTTATACAAACTTTTGTAATATTTTAAAACACTTAAACAAAAAAGAAAAAAACAACTAAATAAACATTTTAGATTCGTTAAAGATATATAATCAATGGAAACAAAATAATTTTTTTATATGATTCGGGTAAAAGTAATCCTGAGATTCAGTAATAATTATTTACCCAACTTAAGCTATAAATACTTAAGGCTGCTACGCATGCATGAAAAATTTTGTTTTCTAACATTTTGCAATAAAAATAATTTTTACCTCAATGAAAAAATTTTTTAATTTTAGATTTTGCAAATAAAATGTGGGATTTCAGGAAAATTACTTACATAAGCTACATTTTGTTATAAAAAATTACATTTAAACTAATTAACCTAATATCTCATTTCAAATTGTATCTTTTCCAATTTATACATAAAATTATTCAAAGCTTTCCCTTCTTTTCAGAAAAACTTTACTATAAAAGTAGTAATATCACTCAAATAAAGTGTTTTTTTAGTTTTAATATAAAAACTAAGTTACAATTAAAAAATTCTTTTTTAATTGTCAAAGAAAAAAATTAGTTAAGAATATTAAAATAATCACTAAATTTATATATTTCTCACTGAGTGTTGCAGTATATTACTTGAGAAAGATGTCTCAGCAAAAAAAGTCAAAGATAAGAACATTTTTAAAATGACAACTTGTGCATAATAATACACCATTCTTATAAAAACCTATATAGAGCGTTGAGAAAGTAAGTAAAATTTTTCCAGCCAGGGATGTCATTATTGTGAAAGAAGAGTGAAGCTTGCACAGATGATAATTGAATTCCAATGCTTTCAACTGAAGCAATTTCTTTTGGATTGCTTGAATTTTTGCTGATAGCACAAGAAATAAATGCCGTGTCAGCTAGAAACTTGCTTCAATATTGAAGTCATCAGAACAGAAAGTTTTTAGTGGGCAAAATGTATAACAAGTACAGAGATTCATCACGAAATATCGGCAGTGTACGGACTATCTGCAGTGTTACATCCGGCCATTGTGAAATGTTGTCAGAAGTTTAAAGATGGTCTCACAGACTTAACTGATGCGAAAAGGCAAGGGAAGTCCATAACAGTGAGTACATCGAACATTGTGGGGTGGAAGGAAGGCATTATTCTCACCAATCACAGAGTGAGCATTGCACATCTAGTGCAACAGTAGGAAATATCTGTTAGCAGTGTTCATTCCATCATCTGTTATCAACTGGATTATCGCAAATTGTGTACAGGATGAGTTTCTTATTCTTTGAGTTCTGAACACAAAGGAACAAATCTTGCAGCTTCCCTGGAATTCCTTCAATGTTATTCTGCAGAAGGCAATGATTTCTTAAGCAACATCATTTACAGGTTATGAGACATCGGTACATCACTTCACTCAAGGAAAGAAACAAATATCAATGGAATGGAGACACACATCACCAGATGGTAGTGAAGGAGTTGTCCACACCAAGTTTATGTGGAAGGACACAGACATTAATGCTAAGTTCTACTGCGAAACCCTAAGAGATTTTCACAAAGCTGTGAAAAGTAATTTACATGGAAAATTAAATAAAGGCGTTGCTCTCTTGCATGACAATGCAAGACATAACACAGCATGCACAACACAGGATTTGCTTTGCAGTTTTGGAAGGGAGGTCTGGAAATATCCACTATAGGATCCTGAACTTGTACCCTGGGATTTTTATGTGTTTGGCAAGCTCAAACATTTAGGTAGAAAAAAAAATTTCAACAATGACGAGGTTCAGACAGTTGTTTTAAGCTGACTCAAGGACCTAAGGGCGATTTTTAACACTCCTGTGTCTGACCTTAATAAACTCAGAATACAAATTCCAATTTGTTAAATTAAAACTGAGCAGTAATATAGAATTTAAAACCAAAGGAGAAATTTAAATACCATTTTTTCTTTTAAATAGCATTTTATATTTAATAGCTATTTTCCAAAATGTTAATGAAATATGTTAATGAATGAGGTTAAATAAAATGTTATGTAAGATTTTTTCATTTTTACTAAAAGAAGTTTTGTTTGTAGCTTTATAGTCTCTTTTTGAACACAAGAAATATTTTGACTGATACCTACAATTTAAAATGAATACAAACATCCATCTCACAAGTGAAATCCAAGAATAAGAATAATTTTTAAATAAATCATAAAAAATCATTTATAATGCATAAAAAAATTTATGTAAGTTAAATCTAAGAATAAGAATAATTTTTAAATAAATCATAAAAAATCATTTATAAAGCATAAAATAATTTAAGCTTAGTTAAATACAAAACGTGTTTTACCATCACAATTTCTATCCTTCACTTCATCATAAAATGGTTCTTTTTTTGATAAATTTGGCTTTACATCATCAATACTATGATAAATATTAGGATTAAACTCTAAATCTACTTTAGATTTCAGGCATGAAACTTCACTATAGCCTCCACATGCTCCTACAAGAAATGTAAACCATTAAATAAATATATTAATCAAAATTACTATGTCTTGTAATCTTGTGGGTATAATGTTAATGTAAATATTAAGAATTTAAAATACATCTATAAAAAAATTAAAAGATAAAATTAAATGATTACCTTTTTCAGTAGAAGAATAATGATCTAAATCCTCTTCACCTAATTTAGCTTTGGTTAGATTACTTTTCATCCCTAAATCATTATAAATGTGCTTTGTCCCAGTGTTATTAAGAGCAGAGCTCCCTGGAGGTACGCCCTGATAAGCATAAACTGGATTGTCAAAATGTCTGCGATCTAAAATTTATAATTCATATATTATAAGGATCATTCAGAAAGCATTAAGTGTTTACTTATGTTACAAAATTAAAAGTAATATTTGAAGAAAAATTTACCAATTATTGCCAACTATAATGGGGAAATTGTGAAGATAAATGTGTTAAATTTGAAGAGAAATTGCGAAAATAAATGTGACAAATGAAAAATAGGACAAATAAATAATTAACCCATTATTATCTTTTGATAATCTATTAAATAAAATTTCGGTGAAACATTAAGAAATCATGCTTTATACAGCTAATTGTACAAGATTAATTGTTGACGATTTTTTCTTTACTTATAAAAAAATCATTCATGCTGGAAATCATTGCAACAATTGCATTTTTCAAATTGTTGCTTGCAGAATGATGCAAATGTCATTCCGTTAACAGCAATACTTCTTTAGAAGTATATTATGATAATTGCTAACATTTACTTTTCTTTTGGATTTGGTTTGACATTTTTTGTCACTTTTTTCAATAACAGGCTACTTTGACAGAAGCTTACATTTTAACTGCATTAAAGTAAATACACACACTTGTATGGGAATAGAACAATTTAACTGTTGAGATGAAGACTAGAGCAATATATAAAGTTAATTTAGTTACCAATTTTGCTATCTTCAATATACTATTTGTTTATTTTTTGAAATGTAAACATAATTTTTTAATTTTTCAAACACTTAATATATTTTTGATGCATGCTATACTGTCAGAAATTAGGAATCTTAAATTGATTTTTAAACTAATAAATAGTATTTTTTTTTTCAAAAGCAAATTTACTATACAAAAAATAACTGGTAATGCAACTAAATTTTAAATTCAACTTATTAAAAATATTTGTAATAATATTTTTAAAAAGTTATATTTAAAATTTAAGCCCTTTGGAATCTTCACTACATAAGGAAAAACATGTAACAGTTAACACCAAAGAAATTGTTCAAATTTTGAAATTTTAAAATATTTTTAAATTTCAAATTTGGATAATGTATGTATTAAGGCAAATTTTCATCAAAATTCTTGAAAAAAGTAAAAATAACAACTTATTTTATAAAAGTACTTTCTTGCACCTTTTTCTCATGTGAATTTTCCATTTTTTTAATAATTTCTGGCTACTAATTACAATAAAAAATACTGTTAGACTAGCATAATAAAATTTTTTGCTAAATTTATATTTTTTAAACACACAACAAAAATTACTTTACCTGGAGATGGATTGGGATCAGCAGCATATCTGAAATTAACAATTACAATTAAGTAATACTTTTTTGCACAAAGAATAAATATACACAAAGAATATATAAAAATGTAATCTTTAAAAATTATGTACAGCAAATAAAAGTGTCAAAATTATTTAGCCTGTAAGTTTGGTTGATTTGCCACTCTAAGGTAATTTTTTGCACACTGGGTCTAATTAGATCAGAAACTATGGTTTTACGTGGATTCTGAACAACTACAATTATATACTACAAACAATACCAACTACAAACAACACTACAAACGCAAACCCCAATAATGACAAGGGAGGGATTCAAACGCATAAACTTTTGAACTGAAGGCCAGAGCGCTGACTACTCACATGTCAGCTTGGCTATTTAGTCTGTATTTACCAAAAAACAATAGAAAAATGCTGACACTAAAGTGAAAACAATTATTTTACTTTAGTAAAAATTTTAAAAACAATAATTTCAGAAAGAGATAGCGATATGTCATTCATTAAATAATAATTTATTTAAACAAATTGGACAATGAATTAGTATACGCATTGTAACATCACAGAAAACTATTAGGCATTTAAAATTTTGAGTTTATAATCCTGTAATTCTGGAGATTTAAAAGTAACCTGTGACAAGTTCAAATTTAGTTACAGTAAATATTAATGATACAACAATAGTTTGAACAAAATATGGTATGCCATTCTGTTTCACTGACATATTCCATTCTGTTTCATTGACAAAGTGATATTCAATGACAGAATAATATTATTTTGATTGGAAGGCAGTGGACAGAAGATAAGTATTGCAATTCTGCTTTTTGAATGCAACTCTGTCCCATTGAATGTGCTGGGGAATTTTTCTAGTTTCCTCCAAGCAAATGTGGATAACTTTCACTATCAATGGAAAATTTTCTCAACAGACAATTGATTGTAGATTCTACAGTACAAGAATTTATGTAGATTAGACTATTACTAGAACAATAATATATATAATGTTTTGCATCCACAAACTTATAAACCTTAAAATTTTGTACCTTTACCATATTTTAAAAAATGTTGATGGCTGAACAAAATAACTGTCAGCCATAAGCAATTTTCTGAACTCTTGTCTAAAGCCACAAGGAAATAAGATGCAAATTATGTTTCCATGTGTAACAAATCAGCTCATAATATATATTAATATTTTCATACATAATAAATCAAAAATGAAGCAAATAATATCAATGAATATAAAGACAATTGCTTGCCAAAAAAATAACATTTTAATATTTAACCAACTTATGTTATCACAACTATTATGATAATTAAAGATTATACATACGTCACATATGCTAATTCATCTTTTAGTCTCTTTAGACGTCTCCTATAATACAAAATTAATAAGACAATAACAATCAATAAAACAATGGCCAATGTGATTCCTCCAACAACTCCTGCACTGGTTGATGAACTATCATCTTCCATTTTCTGAACACTTTGTCCCATCAATCCTGAAATAAAGTAACTAATTATTTAAAAAGAATCTGATGGGCAATATTTTGTAAATAAACATACAATTTGCAACTTTTCAACTTTCTATAATAATTGCAAGTATTTTCTAATATTTTTTTACAATTCTTAATACAAGTGATTTTATTCAGATTGTCATCATAGTATGAAAGTATGTAAAAACAAAACTAGTTATTTTCTTTAATTTCAACTTAAATCTACCTTCAAATGTCACATAAAATATAAGTTCTAATTGGTTATTTTGTTAAAGTTTTGAATACAAAAATTTGAGGCATTTTTTAAAATTTTTACTTTATTTTCCTCCATTAGAAATTTTAGATTAGATGAAAGTTTTACAGTCAAAGACTTACATCATAATTGAATATTGACGGAATAGATGTAGAGTATATTTCTTGAATATAAAATGAATATATTTACATAGAAATCAAAAGTTAAAGCCAAATGTGAATGAATTTTAATGTTTTTTTTAACCATAAAAATATAAAAATGAAACAAGGATTGCAAATAAAACAATGTTACAGAACTACAAGCCTTAAAGTATCCTTAAAAATTTTACAAAGAAAAGCAAATACTTTGATCTATATTAATTTTTCTTACTTAATTCACAATCTTTGCCTCCATAACCATATTTGCATACACATCCAGAGGAAGGATTGCAAACATAATTATCTCCTTCACATTGACATGGCTGCATACAATGATCTCCATAATAGCCTTCTGGGCAAACTGTAAAACAAAATTATGAAATTCACTATCACAGAAGCTTAAAATTTTTATATATTTCTTAAAGCTTTGTGTGTTTCCAACTTTTTCACAAATTAAAAATAATTTATAAAAGGTAAACATTCCACTTCAAAACTGTAACATGCGAAATTTATGTAATTAAACAGAATATAAAGATTCTAACTGCAGGATATTCAAAATGCAATACAAAGAGAGATAGGAAATATCACAGAAAAATTTGGCTGATAACAAGTTATACAAAGATCAAATCATTGAAATTTACATCTTATGAAATATGGTTTGGTTTGTTTGTCGCTCAACGGTCATTTTTTGCACATGAGGGCTAATTAGACCGGGACCTACGGCTTATGAAGTATGATAAAACGAATAATTAGTGAAGCCAACATTATTGATAAACCACTGACCCACACCTCAGCATAGAATAAAAGAATCTTTGGATGTATCCTTGAAGAACATACATATATAGCAGTGCAAACAAACACTGGACTGTACCTTAGGTTAACGGGTTTGGAATACTCGCCCATCACCAAGTTCCTTGTAATTTTGAACCACGGTCAGGTGACGAGGTCACATCTGAGCTGGCACTCTCCTCTCCACATCCACGACACAGTAGAGGAAGGACTTTGGACGTCACATATTAACAGGGATATGTCCCCAACCCATGGAGCTCCAATAACCCAGTGAAGGAGAGTATGACATGGTCACTTTCCCAAAAACTGTGAGTGGCAAATGATGCTTCACTTTGCTGATCTTAACGGAAAGCATCATGCAGCTACTGAGCTACTGGAGCTCTTTTTTGAGGAACAGTAGTCCATGTGGTTTTCATATATTAACGAAGTTAATCTGGTTAATGTATCAGCCAGTGGAGTATGCTGGACCAGTTATTATGCAAGCACTGAGCACATGTTTTCGAGCAGCAATAGAATAAGCGACCAAGCAGACCAATAAAGCAAGTCAATCGCTTCTGGGAAAATAAGAAATTTTTAAAAATTGCATGGTATGAGCGGTCCTGCATTATTTTGTAGAAATTGGCTGATGGCAAATGCATGGGAAAACTACAGGCTCCAACACCTCAGAGACTTAGCATTGGCTGTTCAGTGTACTGACAAAGTGTACTAGAGGGACACAGGAGAGCAATTCAAAACCATGATACCTGGGACAGGACCAGTGTGGCAATGAACATTACAACAGCATCTCTCCAGTATCTCTAAACTCAAATATGACCATCATGGTATTCCATGCAAAAACCTTGTTTTGTAGTAAAGACAAAATTCTGCTGTCCATGTTCATTATTCATTGCACAATTGGGGAGTGCAAGTGCTTGTGATTTTGAACCAGAGGTAAATGAAGCAATGGATTCTTTGTGGACATTCTACTCAACCTTAAATGGTACTAGTTTAACAAATCAATAATACACTTAACATCAATACAAATAACAAATGGTGCAAGTTTACATCAAATGATGTGTAACAAACTGAATCTTTTTCTATGTTTAAGGGATACATCATAATCATGCACACAATAAGCTTATCATGTGCAGCAATACAACAAGGTGGATGTGATTAATCATATTGGTTTATTCCTTCCTGATCTAGCAGTTATAGATCTACATTATAGTTGCTTCATTTTGTTCAACACAATTCCTTATTTCTCAGAATGATAATCTCCAATTCATATAAGTTATTTTTCTTCCTTGATAGAATTGAAATAATTTCCAAATCAGCCATGTCTTTTACCTTTAGGTACCACTAATCATCTATGATGTGCATATGTGCTGCAATGCTTATGATTTGCATATCTCCTTACTCCAAACACATGACGTAAAATTGCACATTTGCATGCTTCCTTCAGGGTGTATTTTGAATAAGTGGGCAACAATGTATTTTCAGTGAATTTAGTCATTGCTACAAATGTAGACATGTAATTTTATTTATAAAATAAAATCAAGTATTTTTGTATTTCATTTATAGCTAATTAAAACTTATGAAACATTTCTTTACTCATAGGTTTTACATTTTCAACTTTAAAAATATTATTGAGAGAAAAATTAAAATTAAAAAGTTTAATCAAACATCACCAGAATACAAGCTTCATTTTAGTTTCTAAGAATTATAAGTTTTATGTAGTAATAACATTAATAAATATTTTGTCTGACAATACATATATAAATTATACAAAAATCACATATGAAGAGATTTTTTATGTAATTTGGTAATTTGCTCAATGGTAAATTTGAAGAAAATTCATATATATTATATAATTTAAGTACTTCAAAAAAGAAGCTAAATTTAAAATTGAGAAGAAATGCTATAGGAAATGAAAATAATAGATGGTTTTCAAAATATTAGAAATAGAATCAAACTGATAAATTCTTTGAGAAAAAAATGTTTAAGAGAATTTGATCACTTTCTAAACAGTAGTGAATTTTATGCAAATTTTAAAGAAGACCTCAACATTTGCAGCACAACCTAATAACAAAATTAAGAAAATCAAACTCTCTAACACAATGAATTCATCTTCATTCTTTTATACTTCATACTTGTCATCTTCAGATGAAAATCTTAAAAGATATGATTTTAAAAGCTTTTCAAATAGTAATTTACTATTAATGATGAATAAGAGTAATCCATTTAGGAAATATAAAAGTGCACTTAAAATAACAATCCTCCAGAATAATATAAAAATATAATTTCATAAAATGCTTTCTGGGAAAATATTTTCCTCAGAGTTGATAAACACAGAGAATTGTGAGATCCTTGTCACACTGCCTCAAAATTAGCATACTGTGAACAAATGGATATTATACATAGCAATTATTTAAATACATTCAGTCATGGTAAAAAAAAAAAAGTGATCCATCAGATAGGGCCAATGAAGTGGTTCATATGGTAATTACACTCACTATTGATAATTAATAAAAAAAATATTCAAACAAAAAATACTAATTATATATCATCCAATAAGAAATGAAACTTAACTCCAACAAATTCCTGAAACACATCAAAATAATTCTATAAAGACAGTAAAAATTCTTAAAGTGAAAGTCTGACATTTGAATCAGATTTGGTTATTGCCATATCTTCCACTGACCTTTGAGGACATATCCAACAATATAAATTAAAATTTGAGTAAAAATCATGTAAGGTTGATCACCTAACTGGGACATATTTTTTGTACTCCAGTCATGGAAACATGGGAATTGTATGCTTGGCCCTCATATGGGTTTTGGGTTACTGAGTTGAGAGAGAGCAAAAATGAAACATATATTCCAAAAATAATAAATACATGTATGTGAAATACCTTCTGTGCAACGTGGTCCCATCCATCCAGGTGGACAAAGACAAACTCCATCACTGCGTCGACAATGACCGCCACGTAAACAGCTGCAATTTTCTTTGCAAAGAATACCAAAAGTTCCATTTGGACAAGCTGAAAAATATATAATTCGATTTTAAATCTTATTTGTCAGATTTTATACAATGGCTCAATATTAATAACATCATTAATATTACAATCATACAAATAATTGACAAATATAAACCATTTGAGTGCTTCAAGAGTTTTCATACAATGAATAAATTTATTCAAGAGCTCATTTTTTGTTGACAATTTACCTCTCTAATAAAAATATATCTCTAAGACTAAAAAAAAATAAAGACTAAAAAAAGCTTGATTTCCTCAACTAAAAATAATTTTAATAATTTTATGCATAAACTATTAACTAAAAATATGTTGAATGGTTACAAGTATCAGCAAATGATAGTAGAAAAAATCTAATCATCTTAGTTAAGTGTAGTAATAAAGCTTCATCAAAGTACATAACTGCAGTTAAACCACATGACTATATCACAAATATAAAAATACAAATTTCAAATTTTGCATACTTACGTATACTACAGTCATCTCCTTTCCATCCTGATCTGCAAAGACATTCACCTGTTGCAGGGTTGCATTCACCATAGTTTTTGCATTTGCAAGACAATTGGCACTGAGGTCCATAATGACCAGTTGGACATGCTATTTAAATAAATATATAGATATTAGTATAAGTTATTTTAACATTTCTCTTTCTACTTTTAACATTTTATTAAAAAACTAAATGAAATATTTTTCTTATTATTTCATTCTATCACTGCATGCAAATAGTTAATAAAATTGCTAATGAAAATAGACTTACAAGTGTTAATGAAAAATTAAACTTCTTCCAGAGACTAATTTTATTTTTATGAAAATATAAAATGCAATGAAATAATATTTTAAATATTCATAAACAATTGTTTATTTTAGAAAATAAAATGTAGTTTGACGATAAATTTGTACTAATTAAACTAAAAATGAAAATTAATTCTAATATGACAGGCAATAATGTACTTCAAAGTAAATTTCATAATATAAAAATAATTATGCACCATGAAAATATAATTAAAAAAAGAAAATAACTTTGAATTCGAAATTATATATATATATATATATATATATATATATATATATATATATATATATATATTATATACATATATATGTGTGTGTGTGTGTGTGTATATATATATATATATATATATATATATATATATATATATATATATATATATATATTAAAATGTAGAAACTTATATAAAAATGTGTAAGTGTATTGTGATAGACATTGTTTTTACTAATATATAAAATTTTGTGAGAAGAAAATTAACTGTCCATTGACCAACCACAGCTTAATTACAGTGATATAAGTCTTCATAATAATAAAACATAGTGATATAGTTTCTATAAGTAGGATAACTATATTATAAGAGATTAGTTAAGCCAGTATAGAAAAGTTTAACAATGTTTTTTTTCAAGGTAAATCATTCTTAACACTTCAATAATTATTTTCAGCACTTTAACAAATAACTATTTTTAATACTTTGATAGAAATTGAAGATGAAACACTTTGACATAATACTTTTGAGTTCTCTTAATATTTCTTAAGTTTTGTGCAAATACAATTATTTGTTATCAAGAACTCAAATGATCAATTGATACCAGCAGTATAAAATTAAATAGTTTAAATTGATTAAAACTAGCATAATATATATTTGATAAGCTCTGAAATTAGAAATACATAAATAGAAAACACAAAAAATTAAGTAAATAATTGGATATTAATGCAGCAAAATTCATAAGCCATACAAAAATTATATTACAAGTAAATTGAAAGAAAAATGTCATGATGTAATACGGGAATTTTTATTAAGACATATTAATTGCAAATATCATTTATACTCATCTCAAAACATATTCAGATTTTGAGCTTTGCATACAGTAATAAGAACAGGTTTGGTTTGTTTGTCACTGCACAGTCATTTTTTCCACATGAGGCTAAATAGACCAGGACCTACGGTTTAAAGTGGATTCCGAACCACTAAAAACATTCATGCCCAAGGTGGGATTCGAACCCACGAACTGTTGAACCGAAGCAAGAGCGCTAACGAAGGCAAGAGTTTCGGCTGCCACTTCGGCAGTGATAAGAACAAGTTTCACTTAAATCCAGATAAAGTAAGAGAATAATTCTAGAATATTTTTCAAATATATCAATTTAATGTGAATTAATTTGAAATGTGATGTCAGAAAAAATGTGTATACAAAAAAGGGTAACACAAAAATATCATCTTTGTTGAATGGTTAATTTTATCTTGCTATCAGAGACTTAAGTAGAATGAAATAAGCAAAGATATTTGTGCATGATACTGGTAAACATAGCCTTTTGAGATTTGAGAATCGGCTTTTACTTTTTACTTTTATAAAATATTACACATTTTTACCAATTTAATAAATATAGATATATAAATATCTTATACAACAATAAGGAACAATATTTCAAAAAATCTAAGTGACATATAAGAACAACAAACAAATTTAGTTTATAATTGTTTAAAAGATATAATATATATGTAACCATTTAAGAGTAAATTTGCAGGTCTTATGATTAAACCTTATTAAATTCATCGAGGAAAGATATTATGCCAATTAAGCAATTATTTGCAGTTATTCAATGAAATAGTTGATGTTTGAAACATTTTTGCTACAAGAATACCCCTATTTCACATAATTATAGATGAATAAAGTAAGTATAAAACAACTCATTTATCCATCACAAAAAATACATACTTTCACTACAGCTGAGGCCAGTAAATCCAGGATTACAATGACAACGGCCAGTAACATGATGGCAGGTTCCATTACTGTTTACACACACTGGACATTTTTCAGAGCAGTTGTATCCATAATAACCAGGCTGACATACTATAAAGTAATTCTATTATAATTTATTTTTCTAAAAAAAAGTTTTCAATGAAATTTAAAATACTGATAAAGAAGAAATTGATTTTTAAATTGGTAAATTTAATTTATTTCTAATATTTTATAATTTTTCCCAACAATTGATTTAATATATTATCCCAAGTGCTCGCCGTAGGAAAATTTTTTTTAACATATGATTAAAACTACAAAAATGCCTTTAATCATATAACTATATAATTATTTTCAGTAAAATAAAAGAAATTCGAGATTTAAATTCTGTTTGGAAGTATTATAAATGCATACCCCCATACAGATACATAGATGGATATAGATATATTATTACAGAAATAGAATCATTTTAAAGTAATTTAACTTGAAAATGCCAATATAAAAACAAAGTTAAAAGAAATTTATTCCTATATTTATTAATGTTCTTTATTATTTTTGTGTTAAAATTTGAATTCATATAAATTACTTTAAAGTGAAGAATATGTACTACCAATTATTAAAAATAAATAACATTTTTTATTAAAAGAATAAAATTTTTTTAAAACTACTTTGCAAAATTTGATCAAAAAATAATATAAAAAGTATTTTAAGTTTCTAATAATTTTTTTAGCATAATATAATAAATAAAATAAAAATAGTTATTAACACCATGAAACGTAACAATACAAACTGAATTCTAAACATAAATTATTCAAAATACTTAAATAGTTCATTCAACATTTATTGTGTTCATATAATTAGAAATATACATTTAAGAGAGTAAGGATGTATTAAGAGTATGGCACTAACTTGTGTCACAGTTGTTCCCTGTCCAACCTCTTTCACAAATACAAAGGCCAGTCAATGTATCACATGATGAATTATTTTTACAATCACAGAAACTTGTACACTCAGGTCCCCATTGGCCCCTGTCACACTGACTGTCACACCTTATACCTGAGAAGAAATATATAATAATTGGATTTAATTATTATAACTTCATTACTTACTGTAAATATTTACATAATTATTAACATTTTATAACAGTTTAGTATAACATTAGTACATTTTAAAGTATGCAATTAAATAGACAAAATAAAAACTATTAGCTAATAAAAGTAATTTTAGAAAATAACCAAAAGTGTTGTGTAAAATAGGCTTATTAGGTGATCAATAGAAATTAAAATTATTTTTAATAGCTTCCATTATCTGATTTTGCTGATTATGTCAAAGTTTTTTTATATTACTAAAACATACACACGTTTGCCCTTCTTGTAAATATAGTTTAAATTATTTATTATAAAAATAATTTTAAAACTAAGACAAATGAACATTAAATCTAAAACGCAATCCAAAAAAACGTATCTAACTTGATCAATATAATATAATACTTCTAGAAATCATTAAGTTTTAATTAATATATTAAAATCAAGAGAAACATTTTAAAATCTTTATTTATTAAATCTATGTGTGACGTTTACACGTATTTTACAAAATAATATACATAATAAGATATGTGTGGTGATATGCCATACAATTTTAATGGTATTTGTGAAAATAATTTTTTTTTAACAGAACAAGAACTATTACAAACACTTTCCTTTTCAACAGGCTCCAATTTTTTCCCCAATTAGACATAATTGAGTAAAAAAATTAACACATTTTTACATATATAATTAAGTCGAAGAAGCTTTTTGAATGTTGATATCTAAACTCATTGCATTTTTTATGAAGGAAAAGCTTTTAAAAGATTAAAATAGACCAATGTACCTTTCCATCTTTCTTGACAGTGACATTTTCCTGTTACATGATCACAACTATCCGCATGACTCCATTCACAATCACATTTTTGAGAACAATTAATTCCATATGTACCATGCTACAAAATAACAAACATTTTGAATTAATTCATTATGTTGCTTATATAATATATTATCAGTCACTTTATATTTATTTAAAACTTCTCTACCTGCTATAAATATCTATATAATTATTTTAATTTAAAACTAGGAAATAAAGGTCAAATATATTATGAAATGTAAAACAAATTTCATACTGAATGATGTTAATTTTATTTAATTACCATTTTATTAAATAAAATGATATTTAAATATTATATTGTAATTGTAACTTATTTTAAAATAAATTGATTTTTATTAACATTTTATATAAATATATTATTTTATGTAGAAATTGGAAAATTAATGACTGTTTTAAACCAAAAAACTTGATTTTTAAACACAACTCACTACACCATATGTACCATGTAATTATTTTTATCTACATGAACTTTTAATTGAACAAACCAGTTTGCATTAACCCACTTAAATTTAAGTAAAATCTAACCAATAAAATTAACACAACTCTGCAAATATCAGTAATATATTAGAACATATAAAAATAACTGATAAGATTACATTATAATCAGTGGTAATCAACACAATAATATTTCCACAAAATAGATGATTCAATCTTCTAATATTTTCAGAGACTGATATTTTATGTTAAAAAACTCATTAATGAAAAACAAGTCAAATATAGCAAAAAGAACAGCCATTATGTTTTTAATATTTACTTCTAGGTATTTAAATTTAAACAACATATTTACTAATAGTACTTTGATTTGAAACAGTTGGATTGGTTGGGTTTTATGGCACAAGGTCCAAGAATGGACATACTGCACCAATAATAAGTTTTGTGTAAAACATTTTTATTTATTAATATTTTATTTTTTTAAGCCCAAACATTAAAACTCTAAAAAACAAAAATTATTGTATATTATATAATTAAATATATAAGAAAACATAAAAAAATTAAACCAAGAATATATATAATTTAATAAAATGAAAATTTAAAAACCTATTGTCTTTAGAAAGGCAAAAAGGGTTCTGCGTGGTGGCTCGTGCAACAACTCAGACAAAATTAAAAGGTCAGTTTTAAAAAAGTTTAAAAGTTGTTGGTTAAAAGCATGACATGAAATTAAATTATGATACATTGTATAGTAAAGTACATCACACATTTCCCACTATGGATTCAATTCACTTAGAAGTAAATGTCTGTGTGTGAAACGTGTGTATCCAACATGAAGGCGAGTCAAACGGACATCAGTATTTTGCAATGGTAAAATGACTTCTACCAAAGAGAATATATAAAACTTTTTATACCCTTTCTCACATCAGAGAGTGGAACTGATGGTAGAATTGGGTCCGATGTAGTCTTAAATGATTAGTCTCTTGATGAAGAAGGTTACTATTGAAAAGGTTAAAAATACTGAGTCTTAAAAGAGCCTTGGGGTACATCCTTGGTTTGGCATGGATAAAAGTGTTGGACAAAAACTGACCAATACAAACTTTAAAAATACGGAAGTGTAAAGTATTTTGTAAGAATATCAGAAGATTACCCTGAAAGCCAAAATCACAAAACTAACAGAGAATTCCATATTGTCATGTATGGTTGTATGCCTTCGCTATAAGAAAGAAAAGGAAAACCAGATGATTCCTTCATACTTTGCATCTGAGTTTCCAAATAAATAATGTTATCAAGGGTGGATCTTCCTTTATAGACACTACTCTGATTGATATGTATACATTTATTTTTTCTAAAACATATATGAGACAGACATTAACCATATGTTCAAGAGTCTTATACAAGTAACTCATAAGAGCTATTGGTCGATGATGTGAAGAAATAGAAGGATCCTTACCAACTTTATGCACTGGAATCACTATTGCTTCATTCTAAAGTGATGGAAATTTATATTCAGTCCAGATCCTATTGAACAAAATCAATAAGGTATCAGGTTTTAAATGTCGAAGCATTTGATAGCAGATTCCATCAGGTTTTGGACTGGTATCATTGGCCTACTTTTATTGCTCTCTTCAATTCCAACATTCAAAATTTGCAGTAGTAAGGCAAAGCTTGTCCATGGTTGAAACGAACTGGTATTCTTTCAGCACAACTTAGTCCTTAATAATGTAGGACTATAAGAGTTAGAGCTTGAGACATTATCAAATGTTTAAACCAGGACCATTAGCAATGTCCTTAGAAGAAAAGTATACCGCAGCTCTGGATTTCAAGATAAGAATGAAAAAATTCCTTATGCATTCCATTGGCAGCTTTCACTTTTCTCCACAACTATTTACTGGAAGTTGGAGATGTAACTGAAGATAATAGCAAGACCAAGATTTCTTCTGACTTCAATGACAAGCTATGCAAGCAAATGCTTTTACTCTCTTAAAGGCAATAAGATTCTCCATTTTTGGGTATCTCCTGAATAACCACCACAATTTCCTTTGTTTCTTATAATTGATTTGACATTCTTTGTTCCCCCAAGGTTTGTATTGCCTGTGTATTGTAGAGGAACTTTTTGGTATCACTGTATCAACTGCATTTATAATTGTTTCAGTAACTTTACAAACAGCAACATCAATATCCTTGATTGAAACCATTTCATCTTCAACAACTGGCAATTGTGTAAATAGCATCCAATCTGGCCAACTGTGCATGTAAGTAGATAGGGGTTGTTGCACGCTACTACCTTCAGTCTGGGAGATGACAAGAGGAAAATGACCGCTATTGTGCAGATCATTTCCGAATATTAAATTTAACAATTGCAGAAATGAGGGAGAACAAATGGCCAGATCGAGAGAATGATAACTTCTTGTGGGTATGTGGCAGTAAATTTTCTTGTCGGTATTAATCAGACAGAGGTAGTTATCAAAAATGAACTGCTCTATCAGATGACCGCAAAAATTTGTGTCATCACTTCCACACAAAATATTATGATCCTTGAAATCACCGAGCAATAAAAATGGTGTTAGTAGCTGATCCACTAATACATTGAGTTCCTCTTGACGAATGACATGTGGTGGTAAATGCAAACTACAGGCTGTATAAGTATAAATTCTGAAAGTTACAGCCTGTAGAGTAGAATTAATTAGATGGAACAGTGCTGGGAAATTATTAGATATTAATATACAAACACCTCCAGACACTGTGCCATTATCACCATAGTATTTTTTAAAGGTTTTAAACCCATGCATGGAAAAGCAATTGCTGGACTCCGCATGTATTGCGCTTTAAGAATGTTTTCTGAAGTGCAACACATGTGGAATTGTAGGCCTAAATTACAGATTTGATGTCATCATGGTGTGATAGCAAACCATGACAGTTTCAAGAAACAAAGGAAGTTATTGTTTAGTTTGGAAAGTTCCTTTCCTGGAGCTCTTTGATTTGAGAATTTAAAAGATAAGGTAAAAACTAAGGTAAAACTTTTAAAAATTTCACATGAATGCTTAAAACATCCAACATTAATAAAATAGTTGAGAAATCTAATTGTTATAATATAGTTTATAGCATAATTATATACTCTGTATCAAAAAAAATATTCTCAACTGAAATTACACTAGGTAAATAATAAATATATTTTAATCATTAAAATTAATCTTGAAACATGGTTTACAGAATTTAATAATCAAGCAATTTTGAAATTAACCACTTAAAAATGTTTTATAAACTTATATACAAGAATACCTTGCATTTCTGTCCACAAGTTTCTCCAGAATAACCAGCTCTGCAACTACATTCTCCAGTAACTGGATCACAAGCTCCCCCATTTTGGCACTGACATTTACTTTGACACTGTAGACCATACATACCAAGAGGGCATGGTAAATTACAACTGATGCCATTCCAACCTGAAAAAATTGAACAATAAATTAGTAGAATATATATAATAGTTTTTTCATGATATCTCCTTACAGAATCTTTTGCAACCCTGAATTAGTAGATTTCACCATTCTTATTACAGTTTACGTCACTAAAATATATCTTACAATACAATATGACACTGAATGTTGTCATTCCATTTACATAGCTTTATAAAAGAAATTTTTGTGATAAAAATTAGTTTTAAACTATTGACTCATAGCTGTGTAACATTAATTTAATTTCTATTTTCCCCATCATTGTAATAATTATGATATTATAACTGTGATTTCATTTAATACTTCTTGACATTCTTAATTACTTTTAATTTTCAACTAGAAATTCCCAACTTCAAGAATCCTTCAACTTATCATTTTGTCTACCTCTTGACTTGTCTCTGCATTTAGATACACTAGAGTTTAAGACTTCTAGTTGCAATATTTTTCTCCATTCTATCAAAATGACTTAACTTTGCATCTCTTTATTTGTAACTATATCAGATACCTTGTAATAATTACTCCTTACTTTGTAAATATAGCTAGTGGAGACTAAGAACAAACTGCTCTGTAAATTTTGACACTGTATATTAGACAGTCTAACAAAAAAAAACTTATTAGTCTTTTTAGATTTAGTCTTGCATAAAGATTTAAAGCTTCTTATTGCTCATTTGCTTTCTGGGTGGACTTTTAATACATGAACCCTATTAACGAGTTGCAAGATGAAAACATTGAAAATTTCCAAGCACCCACTTCTACTGATATGCATACTAAAGAAGAAGAGCAATATTCATCTCCAGTTATTCAAAAAGGGATTTTTGGTATAGTTTTGTTTAGATATTTTTAAGAATTCCTAAACTTTCCATTGATTTTTTTTCAAGCAATATATATGTATATATAAGTATCAAATCATATTCATTATTTCTTTTCTTCTAACTACTTTTACAAAGAACACAATGCAGTTACATTTTCTTATAAAATTGAATTAACAGTTTAATTATGTAAACATTCAAACACGTGATAAAATAATTCTTTTGTGTTCAGTTTTCTCCCTCACTAACACATTTGGGAAAAAACTGATGAGTAAATGAATAAAGAGAAAATGAAAATAAATTACTATGACATGAAACTAAATATGTTAGTCAATTATATAAATTTACAGGCAAATAAGGTTTATAAAATATGTGTAAGCCATATTGAATATAAAGGATATCTTCATTTATCTTTTATTGAAGAAAGATTATAATTTAATATTAAAATGTGCTTAATTTCTATTAAAACATTATACAATATAATATGGAATAAAAAAAACCAAAACTGAAAGTAAAAATAGAACAGAGCTGAGATTTAATTGCTCAAGGTGAAAGATGTAGTTATTACATTTGTTGCCAGATTACATAGAGAAATAATAACCTTGTTTTCCACTTAGCATTATACACAAAAAATGCAATTAAATCAATTCTAGAAAATAGAAATACATAGTATTATTAAATTAAAAAGGTCATACAAGTTATGCATAAATATACTAATACACATATATTTTTGAAATGATGCAATTCAAAAATTTATTTTGATAAAATTAATTGAAAGCAAATAGCTATAATACAAAAATCACTTCAAAACAAAAATAGTGAAAGTTTATAATGGGGACTAGATTTCAGGCAGTTTGATAGAATCTTTTAATGTTTGACCAAGCATTTTTAAAATAATTTCTTACCAAGATAATAAAAAAATGGGTGTATTTTTGCTGCGAGTATTTTAGAAATACATGAGCAATATAAAAAATATCTTAATAAATTTCTTTAACGATTCTTTATTTCTGACAGTTAATTAAAAATAGAGTAATAAAAGTACCTGGTTTACATGCACAGTAACCAGAAGTGTGAGTACATACTGCACCATTTTCACATGTACAATTGTTAGCACAGTCTTTACCATATTTTCCTGTAGGACATGTATCTTCACAGCTATAAAAGGAATCATATATTCAGTGAATCAAATTTATTATAAACTGGAGTTTATAAAGCTAGTGTTGAAACCATTCACATGATTGTCTAACACTTACTAAATGAATTTGTTAAAAATTTATAAACAAATTTTAAAAAAAACAAACTTAAAAGAGAAGATTTTTATATCTAAATTATGAATAATGTATATATGAACAGAAATACAAAAGTAAATCAACCAATATTTCAGAAAAATAAGTTGATTTTATTTTGGAAGGAATATATACGAAAAGTGTGATTTTTTTCGCAAAAGAAAATGGTAGATCTATGAGAAATATCTATTTCAACACATATATTTTTTATAAAACATTTTTGTTATTATATTGTAAAGTCTATTCCCAATCCAGATTTTACAATTCATGTGGTAAACTATGTTATAGCCATCTAAATATCAAAAACAGAAAATCTCATTGTAAAATATCTTTTTCTAATACACAATTTTTAAAAAATACCTGTCTTATCCATTAGCAAATTTTAAATCAAACAAGTTCAGTTAAACTTTTATGTTTCAACATTTTCTATGAACATGAAATTCTTAAAATTTGAATATGAATTATTACAGTAAAAATATTTCTTCACTCAAAGAAACTATATATATATATATCATACTACAGAATTATACATGAAATTAATGATCGTCTACTAACAATTAAAACAATTACAATCAAAATAATTTTTAGTAAAGAAATGGATGAAAATTTGTAATTGAAAATTTCACAACAACTCATATAAGTTGGGAAAAGAAATTAATAATCAATATATTTTATACAAAAAACTAAAATATAAAAATTAAAAATAATAAGTTTTTTTTTCCAACAAAGAACAAAAATGAAAAGGGTATGAATAGCACTTGTGAATATTTAGATTTAGGAAATATATTCATACTTTTTCCCAATATATCCTGGCTCACAGATACAAGTTCCATTTACAGGATCACATAGTGCGCCATTTAAGCACTCACAAGATTGCGCACAATCTTTGCCATAAGTGAGAGCAGGACATGGACGATTGCAGTAATCTCCAGACCAGCCAGGTAAACATTTGCATCGACCAGTCCAAGGATGGCACCTAAAACATCGATTTAAACTAAATTCAAATCATCATAAACAACAATTTGTAAAAGCAATTGCCATACATAATAGTTAAGATGTAAGTTATGATACAAGATTATATTAAGAATGTTATTTAAATTTACATTGCTTTTAAAAGACCATCATGCACAGCTGCAAAGAAATATCAACAAGAATTGTACATAAATAAACACCAGAATTCAATAAATAAGTATTAACATACTTTCCCATGCTTAGTCCAAAATTAGGCTCAAGCAGATGGACTACTATTACATGGGTACAAGTTGGATGGCTGTTTTTGTAATTTAGAAAAAGGTCCAAGCAGAAGAACTCAAATGACTCTCCACCCCTAAAGGAGCTATTTTACTTAATAGACATTACGACTATGACTTATTTAATGTGCCCTAGCAGCCTTCAGTGAACACAATGGTCTCCAATTAAGTTAGATAAAAAATAATGAAAATAAAGCTTTGAATTTATCCAAAATGTTAGAATATTAATCTAAGCTATTGAAATTAAAGTATTTAACAAGTCATAAATAAAAACATTGATTATTTGTTTTATTTATGTTTTATTTCCAAAGTAACAAAATTACTTACAGTTCGGTATTGTCATGTTTACATTGACATATTTGATCACAATGCACTCCAAAGTATTCAGGTGGGCACACTAAATTTAAAATAAATGTCACCAATTTTTTATAATATAAATTTTCACTATAAGCAAAAATGATAAATTTATAGAACACATTAAACATAAGAGATGAAATAAAATATGCTGCTCTTAAATTCATTGTTCAAAAATAAACATGAAACGTTCATTGAAAAATTCAAGACATATAGTTTGCATAATTTAAAAAAACTGAATTTAAATTTTTATAATTTTTTTAACTGCAAACAAATCATATTTGATAACTAATCAAATGGTTTTCTGTTCTCTTATTAATAGATCACTTCAAGAATTTTATTTTCAAAATTTTTTTATATAACTTTTTTATTAAAACCTTTTACGTTTTTAAAAATCAGATGAAAAATAAAGTATTTGAATGATTTTATGATGAATAAAAAATTTTTTTATCAATGAACTTTCGAAAAGTGTACAATTATCATTATTAAAACTTTTGAAGGGAATTTTTATAGTTGCAATTTTTAAAAGAAAACATTTGCTTTTACATATTTTAACAAAGTAAAGAATAATTTCAATAAAAATATACTCTATAGCAAACACACTGAATAATCAAATGAGTCAATATGAAAACAGTAATATACTTTAATTAAACTGAAATATGTCAAAATGTCTTACTTCTGCTTTCACAATGTTCACCAGTAAATCCTGCTGGACAAAGACATGTGCCATCAATAGGATCACAATGAGCACCATTATCACAAGTGCAATTCTAAAATAGAAGGAAAAAATGTAAGAACAGTATATTTTAAAGCTTAATATATTGTTAATCTGTTATAAAAATTATTAAACTTTATTCCACTACACTTTTGAAGTTGAAATAAACATGTTTCATTTATCATATAAATACACATTAATTTTTAAAAATGAAACAATTACCCAAAATGCAATATCACTGAGCAAATGTTCACTTTTCTAGATTAGAAAAATTGCAAATTTGTAAGAACACTATTTTTCAGGAGTTATATTTCAAACATTTTAGTCAATACAACTAATTTAATTTAAAAAATACTTTTAAAGTTATTAAAAATACATAATCAAGAAAACAACACATTTTATATAAGTGATGAAAAAAAGTTAAAGGATCTTACATTAAGACAATTTAAGCCCCAAGTACCAATGGGACATTCATCTTGGCATTTTTCACCTCTAAATCCAGAAGCGCAAGTACATTTCCCAGTCAAATGGTGACAAGAAGCTCCATTGTAGCAAGAACATTTTTCAGTGCAATTTTTTCCATAATAGCCTGGAGAACAAGGATTGGCACAAACAGCTCCCTTAATGCAAAAAAGGAAAATTTTCTTACAAATAAAATATTTAAAAACTTGATATTTTAAAACAAGCTTGGTAACATGAAGTCCAACATAATTAGTACAAATCTTATATTAAATAGAGCAAAAAAGTTTTATAACCAGCATAAATATAATTTTAAAAAGCATTAAGAGGATTTTATCAATTTAGCATGTAGGAAGTTTTGAAAAACTATAAAAAAATATTATCATTAAAAAATTATGTAAGGTTTATAGTAATGCATGCATTGTTTAAAATGTGCATTATCTTTAGAATTTTTTGCTTTCTTTTTAAATGACAAATTAAATGGTTTTAATGATTAAAAATAGTCACACTTGCACAGATTTTATCAAAAATATAATAACATATGTGCAAAGTTCATTAAGTAATGCATTCAATAATTTGTTTTAAGTAAAGAGAATATATTTTTTAAAAAACAATTAATAATATTGCCATGCTTTAGTTCAAAATAAAAAACCTTTACTGGAAAAAAGTCCAAGATGGAAATACTGATTTAGGTTTTTGGAATACTTGTCACCAAACATCTAGCTCTAAGTACAGTATAATGCAAGCACTTCTTAATGATTTGTCTAGATACTGCTAAACATCATAAGCTTGATTTATGGGGCATCGGCAGTGCTGTAACACACACAAACTTCTATTCTTCTAATTTGAATAATGGCTATGATTAGAGTATAAGTTACAATAAAGGCTAGTCTCTGACAAACATTTATTATCACCAGAATTCATAGTAATTTTGATTACTTTTGTGATAAAGTTGAACAAAACTAGGACATCTGCTTAAGTGTATAACAACGTGTCAAAATGATAAACTACATCTCTGTACTCATGGACTGTCCATTTGTAGCACATAAAAAGCGAGACATTTCAAACAGGATGCATCATATAATCAAAACATAAAACTTAATCCAAATTTAAATTGTTTTTTTTTTACATTAAATTCAAATTTACACAGGTTGTTATACCCTTTAAAGTATGACCAGACTTTAAAGGGTATAATAGCTACCTAAAATATGTAAATAAACAAATTTACAACAAAAGCAAAGTGCTTGTAAATTTGTTTATTTACATATTTTGGCTCAATCAATACTCTTGCATATTTTATGACTTTCTCATACTTTCTAGTCAATTCTAATTATATTTAGCACAGTTTCCAGCAATAACAAGGAACAAAGATGTACTTATAAAATTAATAAAAGATAATGAAACTAGTTGGAATGAAACTAAATTTATTTGAACATGATGAAAAATTCTTACAATACAGAAAACACTCACAATAGATTTAAAAGTAAAACAAGTAAAATAATACTGTTTTAAAAAATAATCAACTTTAAATGTAAAATAAAATGCAGTCTAAAATTTATTACCTTTATTGAAGATAAATAATTCATTGGTTTCAAAAACTCCTTAAATTTATAAATGCTGACTAAATCGTTTTTTTTTTTTTTTTTTTTTTTTTAAACTAATAAATACATTTTAGTAGAGAAATTATATAAATCCTTAAATTTCCAAAAATTAATTCAAGTTGTTATTAAAACCAACTTTTTACAAGAGCTAAATATTTGATATAGAAATTGGTTCAAAGATATAAGAATATTAAATCGTTTTAGAGCTTTGGAAGAATTAAATATATCCCAAGTTTAAAGCTGAAACCAATTAAAAATAATACTTATAATAGTATCTTTGGCATGTTCAACCTTCAAAGAAAATTTAATTTAAGGCAAGAATAATTTTACTCATTTTAATGCCTTTATTGAAAATGTTCCCATGATCAGTTTAAAATTTAATCATTCTTTTTTATGATAACATAAAAATTTGAGGAATTTTTCATAAAATGTTTTATTACTAAGTCTCAAGATTTCAAAAATCTTCCATTTATGTATTTGAAAAATCTATAAAATAAACATCCATTGGTTTTCAATTAGAATGGGTAAGCAAATCTGATATTCAAGCAATTTGAGAGGAAATCTGATCAGCATATTTTTTAATATATTTGACTTTTTTCTACCAATATCTAAAAATAGTTATATTTAGAGGCAGCAGGAAATTTAAAATATTTTATTTTGAGAATAAACATAAAATTGTAATGATTTTCAACTATTTATATATATATATATAAGTATTAACAATAAAATGATACAAAAATTTTTAAGCACTTATAAAAACTTATGACCTTAAAATATAATTTTATTCTCATAATATCTTTTTAAATTTTAATTAGGAAATATTTAAGAATTTTATCAAAAAGGTGTTATACATTTTAAAAGTTACTTTTTTTTTAATATGATAGTACATTTGCATTAAAGTAACAATTACACTTAAAATATATAAGGTATCATAAATATGTTTTAAATTTTACATCAAAGTATCTTTCATATACTTTAATATTTTGAATGCTTGAAATTATTTACAAATAAATGGCTTACTTATTTTATACAAAAAATGTCTTAAAATATAATTAATATAAATAAAGTCAAACTTCTCCACATGGAATTAAGAATATTTCTCAACAAATAATAAGTCGCAATACCTGATTAAATTAAATTTTCTAGACTGATTTTTAAACAAAAATTAAAGATAAGTTATAAAGTAAATGAACATGATAAAAAAATTCATAAGTTAAAAATAAAATTTTATATATTTTATTCAACGATACACTAAAATAACCAAACATTTTTGAAACATTTACACATACAAATATCAAATATTTTTAACATCTACTAATAAAATAAAGTATAAAATAGAATTTTACTATTTGAAGAAAAATATATATATATTGCAATGATGTTAACTGTAAGATATTTAAATTGTGTTTAGACTTTATAACACTCATTAGTGTATTCATCCAAAAAGAGAAGTTAACACCATATTTTAAGAAATATGTATATATAATTATCACAGTTCACACACACATTAAATTCATGTATTGAATACGACAATGTCTTAGAAAAATACATCAATTTATTTCAGTAACCCAGGCATTATTAAAATCAAGGAAAAAACTATCAAATTATTTTATAGATATAATTACTTAATATTAAAGATAAAAAAATAATTTCATTTTCCTAAACAATTATAAAAATAGCATAATGACATTTTTTACAATATCAGTGATTAGAAATAATTTTAAAAAATTCAATTACAATTAAGCATCTGAACCGATAAGTGTACCTTTGATAAATATAAATGTTTGCAGTTAAATGGGTACAATTTAGTAAGTTTTTTTGAGTATACTTATATAATAAATTATCATTTTCCTTAAGTGTATAATATAGTAATTTTTACAAAAGTAGTTGAATACTCATGTTTCAAATATTCCTAAAAAAGCTAAAAAATTACATTTTCATAGAAAAATTTTACAAAGTATTGTCAAATGATACACGAGTACAATTCTTGCTCAATTATACAGCAATAAAATATTTAATATATATTCTTTTACATTAAATAAATAAAACTTACTGTCCAACCAGGTGGACAAAAGCAATCACCAGTAATATGATTACATGTACCACCATTTTGACAATCACATTTATTAGAGCATGAGTCACCATGAGTTCCTTCAGGGCATGGCTCTGTGCATCTAAAATTATTGCACAATTTTAATTCAGAAATCAATTTAAATACTTTGCAAATCATTTCTCACATTTCAAAATTGCAAATGACAGAATGTTAAAAGATAGCATTATAAAAATTAACACATTTTTAAATTTTTCTTACTGTGGTGAAAAGGAAGAAAATTGAGGAAAAAGAAGAGATACTATAGTAAGCTGAAAATTCGGATAATAAATATGCATATTTGACATTTCAATTATTTGTTGGTTCAGGGAATAAAATTGATGAATTCTTTTGTCACCACTTTATGACTTAATACGTTTTTCTCTTGAAAGTTAATTTGATTGAGATCTATTGTTTAAAATGAATACAGAACCATTACAAACATTTATATGTGAATAAACACTTGAATCCAAAGCCAGTTGAATTAAAGATCAGAGCAAACATTCAACTGCATACAAACTCAACAAGAAATAAAGTTGTATATCAACTTACTTATAATTTTGTCATTGTTGAATATGAATTAACAAAAATACTGATGTTCATTTTTATAATACTTAACTTCAATGCATAAACATAAGAATATTTTTTAATTTCACTTCAATATTCAAGAACAATTTCTTTAAAAAATGTGTTTTTTGAATTTTATTGTTAATACAGGAATCTAATTTTTTGTATTTTATAAAAAAATAAAAAAAGATACATAATTTTACAATAATTTATTAAATGCATAAGTAGTAATAATCTTCACTTAACACTCAATCAGTAATCTTTCAAAACAAGTAACATATGCCATTAAATACTGATATAAAACTTAATATTAATAAAATAGTGTAAAGAATATTGTTATGAAATTAGGTTAATTATATAATATGTACGTGATATTATGATTGTAACATGTTACATAATCATTCAGCAATATCTATGATAGCAACACAATACTGTCAAAAAAATTGAAGATTAAATAAAATATGAATTTTGTATCTTAATATTTACCAATAACAAGATTATTTTTATTAATTATAATATATAAATTATTTAAGAAATAAAAAATATCTTTGCATATTATGCTGTAATCAATATGTGTGTATTATGTTTATTGCAAAATTTTCTTCACTTTTTTTGAGAAAAAATTAAATTTTTTTTATGCAAGAACTTAAAATTCCTTAAAATTTGTGAATATCAAAAATTTCATCTGGAGGAAACAACATAAAAAAGCATTCCTTACAATGGCCCTCTATACCCTGCAGCACATATACAAGCTCCAGATATAGGATCACATGAAGCTCCATTTTCACATCGGCACTCTTGTTCACAGTGATAGCCATAATAGTTCTCATCACACGGTTGGCTGCAATCTGAACCTTGCCAACCTTAAATATTTAAATATACTTATAGAAGCAATAGGTAGCAAAAGACTGTCAGATTATATTTTGATTTTTTTATAAGAAATATAAATATACATTTTTTTAAAAACAGAATATATGATTTTTAAAAGTAATATGATAATAATGAACTTTGTAAAATATTTATGACAAATTAATCAACCCTGCATTTCTTCACAAATGAAATGATAAAAACTAGTTAATCAGAAAAAAACTTATTTTCACCTTTTGGGCCTATTGATTCTTAAAGAAATATAAAACGATTAAATTTGCTTTCAACATCCACAACCTTTATCTATTATTAATAAGATCACAAGCAACATATTTTTTTTTTTTTGCATGATAAAAATTTGTGAGGAAATAGTTGGAGCAATAGCCACTATAAATAAGAAAATTCAGAATTTGAAAGAAATCATTAACTACTTATGTACTCAGAAAACATTTTTAAGTTGGCTTTTTTTTAAGCTTAAACAATAATCCAATAAATTTGAGTTGAGAAAATCAACATTCTACTGCATTTTTTATAATTAAGTGTAATAATATTAAAACAAAAATCTTCAAAATCAAGAAACTATCAAACAGATAGACATTCTATGAAGCATCAAATATTCTTTATATTTTCCCTAACATTTAAAAACAAAAAGGAAGTTAAGATACTCTATAAATACTGCTAGGTGAATAAAGGAAAACAGAAATTTAGTTATTATTGACTTATTTTTCTCAAAGGAATTATATTTAATAAAATAATTTGTGTACATCAAAAATGTACATATTTCAATGCAAGTACAAATTATTTTTAACTTTAATATAAAAATATATATGAATTGCTTGAAAAATAATAAGCTGTTTCTCACCACTAATTAAACACTTCTTTTAATAATGTATTAAAAAATTATAATTAAAAGAAATTCTAATTTTTTCTGAAAGAAAATTCATCACTTTTCATCATCATTTGGACCACATTTTGAGAAATTATACAAGATTTAATAAAAAAATATAAGTTTTAATAATTAATATTAAAAATACTGAATTTGTACATTTTCCTATTAAATATTGTTGTTAAAATGAGCCTTTACAAATTTTTGTTTCCTTATACATACTTTATCAATACTTCAAATTATAATTTACACAAGGAGAAGAATAACAAACCTGGTTTGCAAGTACATGTTCCTGTTACAGGATCACATAATGCTTTGTTCTCACAAATGCAATCTCGTTCACATTGAGTTCCATATTTACCAGTTGGGCAAGCTGTCAAAATTAAGTAATAAATATATGTCTAAAAAGGTAAGTATATAGAATGATATTGATAAGGATATCACTGTATATATTTACAAATAAATGCATAACTTAAAACTGATAAGGATACAATAATTAATAAAGCAATATATACAAACATTTTTCTTTGAAATAATGTCATCTAAGTGCAATAAAATTTATGGCACAAAAAATAAATTTGAGAAATATTAAAAAAAATTAAATGCATTGAATAAAGAATAGAAGTATTAAAAACATTTGAATGAAAAATAGATACTTTAAACATAAATTTGTGCATAATTTTCAATAAAAAAGTCATTCCATGCATACCTTAAAAATAAAAGTGCAGATTTAGAAAGACAATTAGTTGAAAAAGCTTACCATGATATACTATAAAGCATGAGGGAAAAGAAAAAAAGGGAATACATAAGTTAAGAAATGAATTTAACACTTATAAAAACTATTTAAAATAATAAATATAAATACTCACAAACATTGCAACTAGGACCACCAAATCCAGGTTGGCATTCACATTCTTCTGGGCCAACACATATACCATGAATACAGGGATTAGTACAATATGCTAGTGAAGTGAGATAAAAACAAAGTTTCTGAACTTAATATTTTTATTCAAGAACATTTTATTTTGCTTTAGTATTGAAAAATAATAATCATGCATTCAAGAATAAAAACACATTGCATTTGTATTTCTAAAATGATATAGATCAAATGTGGAGTAAAAAATTTCAAATCAAAATTTTGAGATTCAATAGAAAAACAAGAGAATGTGAAGGAGAATTGGATTTAAAGCTAATTTAGTCCATTTTCATTGCTTGGTAAAAAGAATTGTGTGGTTGTTATTCAGAGTAGTTTTTTTATCAATTACTTCAAAAATACATATACAATTTGTTTGCCAGGATAATTTATAAAATAATTAACAAGTACAACAAACTCTGCTCATAAACCTAAATTCCTATTTAAAAACTGTTGAAAATAAAAGTACTTAAATATAAAATCTATTAATATATATAAAGTCAGTTTAATATATTTTGTATCAACATATAAAAATCATTATATTAATATATTTTTGCATTGAAATATCTAAAATAAAGAAATATTTTTTATTTCTTTTTTTAAAAAGTTACATATTTGGCACAATTGTTATGACATCTTTTTAATAATGAAAATTAATTTGAAAGTTTGAAGGGATATTTTTGTGTTGTAAAAAAATTCATTTTTTTCATAATGTCCAAAATTTTTGAAGGGCTTTAAAATAACTTCGCAAATTATGTACTTTTATAATAGAACTTATTTTGACATGTTAAATGTTTAATGAAAAACATTTTGATTACAGATAAATAATTTACAAAAGATTAATGCAATCCTTTGTTCAGTACCAAGATGAGTGCACAATGTAATTTCACACTTTTTTAGAAAGTTAAAATGCCTGCAGCAAACAAGTCCATCTGGTTGTCTGTGGATGATGTTCGTTTTGTAATTTCTTGATACCTGGTATACCTGCCAACAACTTAGCTAATCATGTGACTAATGGCATCAAGCCATATTGACTGATGAAATGTTTGCTTATACAAACAATGGGAATTTCAACAATTACAATTTATTTATTCCCTGTACAGTTTGAAACTTAACGCTGTAAATTTTTATTCAATTAAATAAAAAATGCCTTAGATGTGAGATTTTTAGGCTTAATTCTTAGTCGTACAAATAAGATATATATAAGAGCAATTAAAAAGTATATTTTGAGAAAAATACTAAATTAAGATAACTGTATATAGATTAAATTTTAAGTGTTTGTAAAATATTGTTTAGCACATTTCCATTTTATTATACAAGAATTTCTGTTACATAGTAAAAAATTAGTTACACATGATTATATTTACATAAAATTTAAAAATCAAGATATTATAATCCAATTTCTATCTTATTAACTTGTATTTCATTACACATATACTTATTTTTTAACTATACTAAAATTCATGCAATTACACATAGGATGGTATATAAAATAATAATAAATCTAAAATTTTTTGCCTTCCTCCTAATAAAAAAAGTTTACATTTAATTTATCCTTTTAATTTTGACCTACTAGAAATATAAATAAGAATACTTAAAAAAAATTTAGTATTATAACAATGCTAATTTAGAAAACTCCCCAAAAACAAAAATATATAAATTTTTGTTTAATTTATTATAACAGATTTATTTTTTATTTGTTATTTATTAAAACTACTTAAATATATTACAAGCGATTGTTTTTCATTAAAATAACTTTCATTGCTTAAATCCTAACATTTGTTGCCTACTCAACTAAAATTTCTAATGCTAAAGTAGTTATTTAATAATTACTATAGCATTAGAGAGTTCAAAATCCATCATATACACAATGTGAACTGAAAGTATATAAGCATTTATTCCCAATTGTGGATTGAAAAATTAAACTTGCAGAATATTTGGTTTAGGGGTAGAATACCCTAATACATATCATAAATGAAATCATTTGGTGGTGAGATTAGCAGAAAAGTTCTGAATGGTTCGTAGTTATCAAATACCTGAGTAATAATGAAATTATTTGCGATTAATCTAATTCATTTTCAATTACAGTAGTTTTGTAAAATAAATCAAATTAAATAATATGCTGCTCATTTTATGATATTAAGATTGACTTATAAGATACATTTAATTCAGGAAAAAAATGAGTAAACAGAGTCAAAAAAAATAATCGTTTATAAAAATATATTTCAGTTCACATAATTCATTAACATTTGTAGTAATATAACTGTTCATATAATTTCTGTCGTTTCCTTTAAGTTTGAAGAAAACATACTATTTAAATGCTAAATACTTTTTTTATGAGAGACAAGTACAATTTCTAAACCTTAAAAAATGGTTTTTGTTTTAGCGAAATAACAAAATAAAATTTTAAATGTAAAAATATATAAATAAAATTCAAAAACTTTAAATAAAGAAAAATTTAAAAATAAGTTTTTTTTATACTAATGAACTGAACATAAATTTATGTTAAATACATATCTTTTGAATGATTATAAAATAAAGTACATAATATAAAATATATAATCAAAATATAAACTGAGTTTAAATATAGCTATTTTATTTTAACATTCATTGCACAATCATTAAGAATTATGTACAAAAAATATTATACTTGATACTGACATTTACTTTTAGATTTTTAAGTATTTTATTAAAAATAATGGCACAGATACTGTATAATCCAGGATGCCAAATTCTGAACTTGGTAGTTCTTTGGCAGATTTTTTTATTCATCTGGCAACCTGGTTTTTATTACGCTATAGGAATGGAGATTTACGAAAAGTATGCAGAAAATTCTATTTTGGCAACCCTAGTATTTATGTCACTGTGTAATTTACACTATTTCATCTTGGCAATATTTCTTCAATGTCAAAAAATTCAAAATTTGGAGTCCTGGATTATACAGCATCTGTGCCAAAATAATGTACAATATACTGTAATTTTTTGAAAATTTACACAAAACTTAATAATATTTCTTGATATGTGCTAACTTAAGTTTATTTAACTATTCACACAACTGGTATTTCAGATAAACTTATTTTATGAATTCTATAAAATTTGTCATGATATAACAGAATAAGAAAACACTGAAAAACATACGAATGCATCTTGATTCATCAGCTGTTAAAACAAATCCTTTACAACAAGCATTAACAGTTCTCGTGTTTGTTTTTGGTTCTGTTTTGTACCCAGTTGTGTAAGCTATTCTGAAAATAGAAAGCAAATAGAACTAAATAAATATGAAGAACATTTTATTGGATTAAATGAATAAAACTTTAATTTATATTGACTTGAGATTTGTTTATGTATGGTACTAAATGTCCATTTTATGTCATAACAAGTCATTCAAACATTTTAAAAGGAAAAAAATACTAAAATACTATGTTTTTTACTTATGATCATGAAAGCTATATGAATGAGATTTTTATAAATTTCAAAATGGCTTGGTCTATTTGTCACTCAATAGTCCTATTTTGGAAGGAAAAAAATGCTAACTTGATCAATTTCAAAATGGGAACTCTGAACCCCACTACACACATTTATATCTGGTATGGAATTCAAGAAAAAAGTAATAGCACTATTTCAGTCAACTATGAGCAAACAAATAACAAATATATGAAATGATCATACAAGTAAATAGAAAAATTTCCTTTTAAGTATATAAAATACAATTTCTATTCTGCTTGTTTACTAACTTTTTGTCTGGAGTGAATTCAGAATGGCTGCAGGGAATGAGAGTTAAACTTATATAAGAATGACAGTTTCTGGCTAACATAAAATAAAAACAATTATTTCTTTTTTGATTAATATCATTAAAATCAATATCAAAACCATAGTCAACTTGTAAAAGTATTTTTTTTTAAATACATTTTGACAATATAAATACTTGTAGAAATAATATTTATTAATACTTTAACTTTGATTTTAAAAAGCATTTACTCATTTTGATTCTTGTGCACTTTTCAGCTAATTCGTTTTCACCTTTCTCAATAGGTCACGTTTCGAAAATAAATTAGAATGTGGAGGAAAATTACTATTTCAAAATTTTGTTAGTAAAACAAATTTTCAAGCATAATACACATCCTTCGATTTATATCTTTAATTAATCTATACGAGAGATTTCATTTCTTGATGCAAATATGATGTTTTGAAATGCTCTCTGTTATAGTTAAATTATTTTCGAAATAAATAAATATTTGATATGCTAGTCATAACCTCATGCTTTCATATTTAAATTTAAACATCAGTCAGAAGTGATTTTTTAATTTTTTTGAAACTTTATTTTGATATACTGCACAAAAAGTATCTAGTGTATGTTTTGCTTCTATCTATAGTCACTACAAAAAATTAATATTTGTCTTTTTTAATTCGGAACTGAGCCAGAATCCTAAGATCTAACTACACATTTTCTCCTGGTAAAATCTAAATGAAGCATGCAATCAAATATAAACAATAAATTCATCAGACAAGATTTAAAATTATTCAAACAGAAAGCATTGAAATTGGTATACTCAACTACACTACTACAGAATTTCAATAAGCAAACTTTTTTAAACTTCTTAATTTCAAAATTCAGTAATCCTGAATATTAAACTAGATTTAAATTATCATCAGTAGTATACTTTTTTTGGAAATTTCAAACTGAACTTAATATCATTAAAATCAAGTAAACAATATTTATATATGATATTCTTAACATGCAATTATAAATATTTAATTCAGATAAGAAAATACTTAAAAATTTATATAAATGGAACACACATCTTAAAACTATACGTATCTTTACTCTCTCGTTACAGACTTTTACGAGTAGCAAAACTGAGCTGCTTGTCAACAATACACTGAAATTTAAAATCTAAAAAAACAAAAGTGCAACACAGGTAATAAATTTTTCTAATTTAATGAAATTTTTGATAAAATTTTGTGTTATCTTTTGTGCATCATTATGACACTCAGGATATTTTTAGCGAATTTTAGAAGATTCATTTGCTGGTCACTTTTTTCATAATATTTGATTGGTACCTATTAATGAGAATTCTGAACCATTATATGGATAGAGCTTGAAATAAGAGTGATCCCTGAAAAGTTGAACAGAAGAAGAAGGACAGAAAGCCTCAAATACTAATAATTTTACTTCCGACTTAGAGTGCAAATTTTGATGAGCCAGATACAGGCTTAATTAACACAAAGTTAAGTATAATTTTCTAATTTTATTTATCATTATTCCTTCTTTTAT
Organism: Latrodectus hesperus; assembly: GCA_037975125.1. Classification (NCBI taxonomy): domain Eukaryota; kingdom Metazoa; phylum Arthropoda; class Arachnida; order Araneae; family Theridiidae; genus Latrodectus; species Latrodectus hesperus. The sequence continues at coordinate 77,095,060 of CM075853.1, read as the reverse complement.
CCTGAAAGCAATGAAATATCTTTTTAAATCATTATGTTCATAGAGTTAATTCTTTAAATCCAGAAATTATCTGTCTGTGATTAAAAAAATAAACACATAATTCATAGCACATTCAGCTTATTGACTCAAATTTTTCAACCAAATAGCTCTTTTCTGTTTACTTTTGTGCTTCACCAATGTATTATTTATTAGTACTAATTTTTAAGTAAATTATCGAAATTTCAGAAACAGAACTTACCTATATCTAGAACATCGCGGTGGGAAAGCTAAGCACCATGTGAAAGAACGAATTTGATATGGTTTGTTGTATGATACTCTGACAGTTGTGATATATCTAAGGGAAAGAAAAATAATAAAATGTAAAAGTATTGTTTTAATCCTTGAATTAATGATTAAAATGAACTGTTTCTTACGTTTCTTGCTTAGCGCAAACGTTTGGCCCATCTTCTAAACATTTTGATATAGATAAAAAAGACAAGATAAATATACACAGGAACATCCATTGATGTCTCATTGTAAAAATACTGAAAAGGAAATGGCATATATTAGAATAAGAAATCATATAATATAGCACTGTATATAAATATAAGGCATAAAATAATAGCTATGTGTAAATTTCAATCTCTCATTATCTTTTATATTAATTTTCTAAAAAAAAGTAATATGCAAAATAATATGTATTTTAACAAAAATATTTCTTAGAGAAGTTTATTAAAGTTTTCACTTACTATTTTTTATTAAAAATATAAAAATGAGTAATACATAAAATACATTTCCAATAATTATTTAAGTTTTGTGGCCCTAGAAGATAAGATATTATCTGTCCACAGAATGTAGGCAATTTTTGAAAATTTATAGCATTTTAAACAAATAAAACATTATTTCGATAAACAAATTCAGGTATTTCAAGACCAATGCAAATTACTAAATAATTTACAGAATTTTCAGACAAATTTATTCAGAAAATTTTCATCGAATGTTATTAATTTACACTTAAAAGAATTTTTTTGCTGAGGAAAGCTTAATTTTTCCTTTCAGATTTAAAAAAAAAGAGTTTATTTATGAAAACATTTCGATTTGTAAAATGTGCACAAAACATGAGTAAATTGATGTTGCTCTCCAACATAACAATTTCCGTTTTTATAATTTTCCAAATAAACATTCTAATGTCTCGGACAAAATAGGCAGTCTCATTATGCAAGGCATTCGCATTTTCCTTTACTGGACACTAATTATTATCTATCGTCATTCAAAAATAGAAACTGATTTCTGTTTTTTTGGGACACCATGCCAATTTTATTTGTCAACAATTTAAAATTGAAATTAGGCTTGCCTACACTAAATATTATACAAATATTAGCATCTCTGATTTAATTTATATTAATAATGGACGCACGATAACTTTAAATCTTAAAAGAGAGTAACTTTTAAAATACCATACATTACTTTCCCATTATAAAAATGTTATTTCTAACTTCCTTGAAATATTAAACATCATGAACTAGTGAAGCATCAGTTCAGATAAATCAGATTTAGAAATTTCAATTTCAATTACATTTCTTCAATTTGTATATATTTTAAAATTTGGTTAAAAAATTGTTAAATTATCTTATTTAAGCATTTATTAAAATAAAGATTAAATTTAAAAAATTTCAAATATTTATGAGTAATAGATATCAAAAATATAGGAAAAGTTCGAATGATTCAGGATTTTAAAAATGTTTCGCAAAAATACAAATCAATTTATAGTATAACAGATACGTAGTTGTAAGAAAAGCCTTTTTAATCCTACACTATGATCATATAAAAACGTTTTTATTCTTAAATGTTTTTAATTTTAAAAGGATAAACAATTGAAAAGAATATTGATAATTAATTGAGATTTAATTAGTTTAGATCTAACATTAATAAGAAGTTTTTTCCCCATTTTTAAATTAATCTTAAACAAAAATCAACTTAATTCAAAACATTTTTCCACTTGAACTATCTTATGTTCAATTAATTTTTAGAAAACTCAAAAAAATCGAAAAAATTATATATAAACCACACACAAGCAGCCAAACAGAGTTCAAAGATTATATATATATACGAATGAATATATATATATATATATATATATATATATATATATATATATATATTCATTCGTTTATATTATTCCTATTTGTTAATTCTGTGCTTTCTGGATAAAGCATTTCATTTACTTGATCACATATTTTAAAAACATTTAAGCAAATTTCAACATTTTTACATTGTTTTCTTTAATTCAAAATAGGAAAACAGGATTAAGTAAATAAGAAAAAAAAATCCTCCATTTATGATAAAAGCATCAAAAATTAATTCAAATTGGAATAATAGAATGCACAAGAATTTCTTCTATATAATATTCAAAATGTATGTTGAACCTCATTTTCTAATAATTTGTACAGTTTAGAAATATCATCAAATTTCATTTCACTAAGATATTTGAAAGTAATTTAAGCAATTTAATTTTATTTTTATTTAACAACAAAATTTTACTATGCCAATTAATAAAATATTTTAAACTATAATATAAAAAATTTTAAATAAATTTTTTTATTTTGACAAGGAAATAAGCGATCAGGAGTGAAAAAAAAATTAGAGTATTAAAAAATATAAAACAAATCAAATAAAAGCGGCTCAATTCTTCAGGAAAATTAAGATTGTTAATTTTTACAAATGTATGATTTCCTTTATTTAAACATATAAAAATTCAAATGTAAAAATTTGATGCTCATATCATTATATTTGCTCTAAATCTCACAGTCTTAAAATTTAGAAAATTTAAAAAATAATATTTTACAGAAACTCAAATATATTGAACAGAAAGGGCCTGAAATGAAAAAAAAAAGAGTAAATAAATAAATTTATGCCAGATAAACCATTTGCATAGAATAAATAAGAATGACTGATTATCTGGTTTGAATGATGGATACTGTTTTTTTTATTTGCAGAAAGTTACTCTTTTCTGGGACAAAAAAGTAGCTCCAACATTTATAAGTCTTCCAGTTTATTAAGTTACACGGTTCTACACAAAAGTTGCATAAGAAAAGAATATCGTTTTTTTATCCTTCGCCGATAGAACGAAATCAAATATCCCCAGCTAACCCTCTTTTGACTTTTCAACTACGGGCAACTTCCCAAACCTTAAACTCGTCCAGGTATTTATTTTCTCTCTGCTCCAGTTAACCTCTATCGATTGAAGAGTAATAACAATTTATATCAAACAAGACATCGGAGATTGTTCATAAATTATTCCGAACCAATCCGAGCGGAATTCGAGGACACACTTTAAGGGGGCTACATGCCATGAAGCACTCTCCTCTTCCCTACTCTAGTTGGACATGAGAATATTTTACAACTAACGCATTTATCGGAACCATTCCGGAGAGCATTTCTCCTGATTAAAGGCGCCATTGAGTGCAAAAACTATTTCAAGTAGGCCATTACCTCAGTGGTTTCTATTATTCATTTAGAGTTCTGGTAGCTTATTTCGTAGTCTATACGAAAGTGTTGTTCGAAACAAGCGGCAAAACGGAAAAAGAATAGTCTGTAAATGTAAGTAGACGTGAAAAGCTGAAAGTGTCCTATAAACAACATTTTAAGCGTTAAATTAGTGTAAAAGTGAGAGGAAAATACAGCAATAAATTTTGTTTTTCCTGCTTATTGCAAAACCAAATGCAACGAAAAAATAAATATCTTTCTCTTCGAATGTGATTTATAAAAAATAAACAAGAATTTAAATGAAATTAGTATTTTTGTATTTATTTATAAAAAATTACTTTTTTATAAAAAAATATTTTATAATTTGATAGTATGTGCCAAAATATAGATTTGAAGGGTGAAAAAAATGGAAATTGCCAAATCAGATTTCGGTTACTAAGAAAAGAATAGGTGGTCGAAGGATATGGTATAATTAACATGTTTCTCCTTTTATTTTTCATACGAATTAGAATTTCTGGAGGTAATATATGTTAACCACTGAATTGGAGACACATCCTCAAAAAACCTTCAATTGTCAAAATAAAACATGTAGTATAGATTAAAAAAGTGGTAATATGTGTAATGGGTCATCCTAAAATCTTCAGATACTTATAAAATCTCACTTCCGTCATATCTCATCAAGTCTTTCAAGCAATATTTATTTGTAGCTAACATATTTCGATGACAGAAAATTCCAGCTTCGATTATACGATAAGAATAACTTCCTTAGATTTCGTTACATTAAAATATTAATTTTTCTTGGTATTTCGATTATATATCAGTGTAAAAGATGTTAAGCCTCAAATACCAATGACACTTATCGAACAATTCTAATTTAATATTTACTAAATGCCTTACTTGCAACTTACATACTTAAAATTAAAAAAAAAAAATTCGTTTATACATGATTCTAAGAATTTCCGCATTTTATCATTGAAAAATACAGAATTAACCTTTATCATATGCTTCCCATATGCGCTAAGAATATAAAATCAAAAACCATTTTTTAATATCAGAATGACTAACATGCTTCAGGGAACCGCTTTCTAAAAATTTAATTTGAATAAGTTTGGAGTAGAACTAATATGTTACTGCAGGTGGTTTTCGAGATTCTTTCACAATAACAATATTTTGAGAGAAAAAAGTCTTTTAATGATGCATGTTTTATTCAAAATGTTATGTAAAACGCTACAGAAAATATCTTGAGAAACGGCAAGTCTATTTGGGCAACGACATATTCACACTTGTTTTTTTTAAAAAAGGATCATAGTCTAAAAAAAGTATAAAAAACTAGAGATTTCAAAAAAAAAATTTTTTTTAGCAAGTTTTTAAGGGTAAAACTCAAGTAACACATGAAAAAAAGAAAGTGGAATTTTTTTTTTCACATGAAAAGCATTATGCTCATTTATATTACTTACTATACTATTAAGGTTTCACGTGTTTTCCTTAATGTTCATTTCCCTTTATGTATTTTTCATAATAAAATTAAAATAATTTTAAAGTATTGATATTTTTGAGAGCACATCCTTGATATTTTTTTATAATTAAAGTACATATACATGCACTGGTTTCATGAGAATAATCGAAATTTTTTGACATTGTTTTGGACAATACTTTCAACTCTAAATTTCTTCAGAATAATTTGTCTTACAGACAAATGTCTTTCAAAAAAATTTCAGACAAATATGACTAAATTTATAACACTACCCCCAATATTCTTATTTTCTAATCACCGAGACCTTTGTTATGCTAAGATTTCCAACTCCTTATTCATTTTTTTTTTAACATCAAATAACTGGCATGAATCTGTATCAATGATTTTCTGATTTAGTGCCTCACAAGTTGAAATTCTAATGAAATTTAGAAATACGCCATCAAAATAAATTATTAATTAAATTAAAAAATTGTATAACTATTTAAAAAAAATTGTTACTCAAAATGTTTATTTTGATGGTCATAGAATACCAATCACTTTAAATTGGTGCGAAAGAAATTTCTGGATTTAATAACTTTTCAAACAAATTTAATAAAAATTCCCATACGCTGAAAATTACGCAAAAAAATAGCGACTGAGAAAATAAAACAGATTAGGAGCATGATACAATTTCATCTAACGAGTTACGGAAACAAGCGCATCCAACAACATAAACGAAACATGGGATCTCAAAATAATTCAGCAACGATTAGCTTCTCGGTGCATCTCACACTCAATTGATGCCATCTCAGGACCCTAAATACGATCAAGCCTTATGCGATTACAAGTGGCAAACAAATCTGCAGTCCCTAGTTGTCGTCGCATTCACGAGTGCACGCAAAAGCAGGAAACTCAAAATCTGCGCCTCAATTACATCTGTATTGTGGACTTCCTGCACACTTTCGAGTGCCACTGAATTGTTATTTTTTTTCTTTAGTCAGCACTTGTCCGGTGTATCGGTTGACAGGGAGAAAAGAATTATTTTTGTTGCGGTTTAATAATGGCTTGTGGAAAGTGAATTTTCATATTAAAAGGCAGCAACACATACGTAGTTTGCGGTTTTCATAATGAATTTTCAAGAAAATATAAAAAAAGGCGTAATTTTTTCCCCGATGAATTTGCAACTACATATGGTATTTCTCGATTTTGAAAACAAACCAAGGTTAAATGGTACTTTTATAAATGCATTTATGCTCACTTAACCATGTTAATGGCAGGAAGTATAATTTTCATAATAAAATAAATCATTTTTGTCGATACAAATCTTTAGAATTTTTAATACTTATAATTTGTTACGCTTAGTCTTCCTACGATCATTCATTGCAAATAAGGGCTAATTATACTGGAAAATACAGTTTAAAATACTGAAGTCCAAAAGATTAACCACTCAGCTACTAAATTAGCTATTTACAAGCTTGAAATGCATCGGATTCACCATATGACAAACTAATAAAATGCAGGAAATTTGATTTGATTGTTTCTCTGGAGATACTTTCATGAACATTATGGTTAATTCGACTGAGATCTAAAGTTTAAAATGAATCCGAACCACCACTAACAATTAGTTAAAGATAGGAATCGAATTCACTGTGTGCTGTACTGAAAGCTAAAGAGTTATGTATTCATTTGTCAATTCATGAAGATAATGTGCAAAAAACCAATTTTAAAAAATTGGTTTTTTGCACGTTATTAATAAATACATTGCAGATAAATACAATTTTCTATTATTTCTGGGAAAGAGAAAAAGCTTGCCTATAATAAGACAAAATTTTAATTTAAAGTTCATTTTAAAATATAGATCACAGCCCTTGAATATAATTTATTAGTCAATAATACAATATTAACAAATTTCTCAAAATAACTATATGCCATTTGGAGAAATTCATCACAAATACAAAAATTTAGTTTCTTATTAATTATATATATATATATATATATATATATATATATATATATATATTCTATACTTATATAAATATAACAGAATGGTTTTTAATAGCAAATATATATTATATATATACGTCGTACAATTCAGACTTCTCAAAACTATCAAAAGAATGAGAAAAACAGACTGGCAACAAGTAAATCAATTTTTCATTTACAAAACGAAAAGAATCACACACACAAATAGTAGAAATAAAATAAAACAAATCAAAAACGAATCTGTTTTTTCATCTAAAAATAAATTTTGAAACAGCTTTTTCCACAGCGGTGGAAAAAAAAATTCCACTGCATCTCATTTATTGCCACAACACGAACTTTAGACGTTCGACATCGAATCGAGAAGTTACACGCTTAGCAGACGATTTGAAACACAGCACACGATCTCGATCCCTGAATGCGACACGAACTGAAAAGATTATATTGGCTTATGGCCAAGTGGAAGTAAAACTCAAATCTTCTGAAGCTTAAAAGTAGAAAATGTCGTAAATAATATAGTAAGGCTGACTCTAGAAGATAAACGATTATATTTTCCCGGTTTTCCTCCGGAAAAGAAAATTGATAGGAACATAATTCATATTTTTTTTCATTTGATTTTTGGCTTTATTCAATACGTCTCATTCCAAAATAGGGTTGATCATCCGATTGGGCTAAAATTCATAAAATAGAGATAAATGATATATATGTCGCTTCCGAGCTGACGGAGCTAATCGAAAAATCCATAAAGAAAAAAAAAGTACAGGAACAACAAAATCATCATTTTATGAGAGAAAATATAAAAGTTTAAACTAATAATAAATTAATCGATTGTACTTAGGAAGCAGTAATTTTTATTGGCAAGTTGATTATAAGTTTGTGAAAAATTTCATTGTTTTTCCTTTCAAGTTTTCGGTTGACAAATATTTTATAACTTGAAAATAAAATACATAATTATTAATAAGAAATGCAGAAAAAAATAGAATTTTTTCAAATTAGAACTTTCGTTTGTGTTCTTATAGTATTTCCTCAATTATAAAAATTAAAACATTCATTGATCATATCTGAATATACGACAAATATTTCAATGCATTAAAAGTAATTCAATATTTTAAACTCAAAAAAATTTCCGATATTGACTTAAACATTTTTTTTCAAAAAATAAATACAAATATTCGTTATTAGTAAGATTAATGACCTTAATCATAAACCTTAATTAGATAATTGCAAATGCAATTAAGTATTTTTCCATCGCAAGTATTTTTATTACAATTATAAATGAATGTAAATAAAGTCAAGATACATTAAAAATCAAATATTACTTTTTCCTATGAAAAATACTTTTATTTCAATCAAAAACTAATTAAAATATGATAACTCACATATATCTTTTACATCTAAATAGCATTTAATTTGACGCTTTTTATACCGGCTCTGAAAAGCCTAGAGCTTAATTATCACTAAATATGGCAAGTTACTTAACTTTGAAGAAAAAAAATAATTTTTCAAAAAGGATTTATTTGCTAAAGCAATTTTCATTCGGAAAGTGCAATCGCAAAAAAAGAAATAATTAAAAAGGTAACAAATTGGTCAAAAACAATGATGATTGAAATACAGTAAAGCAATATATCAATTATAACCCAGTTGATTTTTTGTCTCTAGCAGCGTAATACAATGGACTGTCGTTTCAATAAGAATCAATAAAGATAAATTCACAATTACGCTACATCATACAGCATACATAGAAATATCATACAGACAAATTAAACATAACAGAGCTAATATAGTAAAAACTTAATTGACAGCAGTATAAACCACGAATTTAAATAGTTTGCTTGCCGTTTATACGCATCACATTGACTCAAGATATTTTTCACTGTGCTACGTGATGTAATAACATTAAATGACTTTAATCAAAAAGCATCGCATAAATGCAATATTTAGGTTTGATGCCATCGCCTTACAGCCACTTTTTTTTTACACAAAACTTCTGACAATGATTACTCTTTAAAGCGGAATCTGAACTATTACTTTAAACTAGTGATTAGATTCGAATAGGAACTGTTGAATTGATGGCCAAAGAGCTAAATATGAATTAAACTTTAAATGGGAGTTTGTTACTGAAGAGTTACTTTTGGCACACGAGGTCTTAATTGGACTGGGACAAATAGTTTGCATGGATACCGAACGTTACATAGATTCCCAAATGAATCGGGAATCGAACTTACCAGCTGAACTGAGCCAGACCAGCTTGATTTGTTCTAAATCTTGATTAGGGGTTAATCACATAGCTTGTTACTCTAGATAGAATGAACTAGAATGAATATTTCTGAAGTATAAGGGGGTGTTCTAGCATTTTAGAAATAAAAGGTCAAAAAGTTCAATGTTGAAATATTTTTATTTTCACACTACCACAAAACACATTAGCATGAAAATAAATATTACAGTGGCAAATGGAAAGGTGAGGCATTTGTTGCCTATAGTCTTGGTTGGTTGGTTGGTTTGTTTGTCGCTCAACGGTCATTTTTTGCACACGAGGGCTAATTAGACCAGGACTTACGGTTTAAAGTGGAATCCGAACCACTACAAACATCCATGCCCAAGGTGGGATTCGAACCCACGAACTGTTGTTGAACCGAAGGCAGCCTATAGTCTTGGCCCTCACTGGAGAGTTCCACTGCAGAGGTAGAGGGCGTTCAATGGATGTTGGGAGAGGAGTGCTACAGAAGTTAAAATTTATTTATCACATTCAATTATTAAAATACTAAATTAAAATGATGTTCATAGCATTAAAAATAAAAATGTTCCATACAAACGAAATCTACATTGTATTGCAGCGATTATTTTTACAATGTAGAAAAATATTGATAACTACATTTTTACTTTAACAACCATATTTTTTTTATTATTTATATTTTTGGGCGAATTAAATCATAAATTGCATTCCAACATCTCACTCTTAAAAAAATTAACAAATATTCAACAGCTGAAAGCAACTGAAATCATTTAGTGAATTGAGAGCGTACAACAGAAGAAACAGAATTTTAAATGACCTTATAACAAATAACACACACCATTTTCTAAAACTCTTCGAAAATTATATTCTTGTGAAATTGATGGCAAAATTTGATTCCCACTCTAGCTCTTGCGTGAAAAAGAAAAATGCTCGCGTAGCAAATTATTAGCACGAAGAAATTTGTGCTCTGAACTTAAAAAGAAACAGCTAATGATTTGTAAATGATGTTAGAATAGTTCAGAGGGGGGCAATTAGCATAAATCAAGAGCACGGGTCCAAATAATTACGGAAGGCAAACGAAAGATTCAACACAGAAAATTTAGATTTATAGTTTTAAAAATAAAGCAACTCGAATGAAAAAAAAAATCTTGATCAAAATAGTTTAAATCACATGTGATGCACAGATCGAACTGAAGTTTCCAGAAATTTGAATCTAAATATTTTCATACTATATTAAAATTTAATTCGAATATTACATTGACGTACATGATAAAGCAATCGTTTCCTCCATCCAACAATGAGAGATTTTTAAAAAAATAAAACAAACAAGATTAATATCAAGATACTTTAAAAAAAAATTACTATAAAATTATGGAGGAGAAATTGTTTTTAATTATTTTTATCAGCAGAATTTATCTACATGATATAAAGATATAATTCAGCAAATGATAATTTTTTCCAGAAATATATAGTTATTAATTTTGATAATCCTAAACAGCTTTTTCTGCATTCGCTTCCGACTTCCTATAAGTGAGCATTAGTTGGAGTTGCTGTTAAGGAGTTAACCAAATATCCGCGATCCGAATTTCTGGTTGCCACGATTTATAAGTGTATCTAATGTGGTAAATATAAAATTATCATAAAAGTCATAACACGATGGATGCTTTAAAGAGTCCTACTGCAAATTTCAGATATTAGTTGATTAATGTTAGAAGAAAATTATCAATGCAGTGTTAATGATAAAAGTAATTCCCATTTCTACAGATGAAATTTGATTTTCATGCAGGAATTACAATCAATACAATTCCATATAATTTTACATGCATACTGCAAAATATATTGCACCGAGCTCCACGGGTTCGTGTTGATTGAGAGTTGAATAAAGCGACCACTTAATGAACACAAGACTTTTATTCGTAAAAAAACTTCACTAAATAAACGAAATTCCCGCTGTAACAGTCACAATTATACAGCTACAATTCGTCAGATATAATAAGAAACAGCTTCCAATCACAGGTCTCAAATACCTCAGACAGAGAACAACTAGCAGTCACAACCAATCGCGCGTATTCACTCACTGACTGTCTTCACAAAACTCTCTCTTCCATGTCGGGCTGCGGTATTTATACCTGACTTGGCGGAGAAATCTACCAATTTCGCCAAGGTTCTGGAAGCTTCTAGGCTATCTCGAAAAATATTGGTCCTAGAGCTTAGGTGATGGATGTTTCCAGAAGTATCGATTTCTCGCCAAGTCGCCAAAAATCTCGCCAACTGTCGCCAAGTCGCCAAGAATCTCGCCAACTGTCGCCAAGTCGCCAAATCATTAGGAAATCCGCTTTTAAACTACAGCACGTCTAAATACCGCAATTTTTGCCCAAAATGTGAGAATTTCTGATCTGTCTGAGATATTTTAAGACAAATATAATCATTATTTATAAATTTGTAACATTGCCCCCCTCTCAAGGACTGCACGTCCCGGGCAGTACAATCCCCTGATAGGAGGCCAAATTTAATATAAGAGAATTTACATTTCAAGAGGATACATTACATACACAAGCAACTAAAAATACAAAAAGAATAGAAAAGATAAAAAAATTATCTATACTATTTACAAAGAGACCATGGTCTACTAATTTTTACTCTACATTACGATAAGGAGCTAATCTATCATAATGTACTACCTTTGGTTTTGAAGAAGATGATTTTCTTATACGAACCACGACGTCGTTCAGTCTTTTTAGGACTGTGTAGGGACCTTCCCAGTTGGCTTGCAACTTTGGAGAAAGTCCTTTACGTCGAATCGGGTTCCACAACCAAACTTTGTCACCTTCTTGAAATTCATGTTCTGTCGCTCTTGTGTCATACCTTGTCTTCATTCTTTCGGTCGTCAGGTTGATTCGGTCTCGAGCGAAGTTATGGACATCTTCAAGACGTGCCTGAAGGTCTCGAAGGTATTCCTCTGGCGATGAAGATGTATCCGGTGGACGACCAAACTGAAGATCACAAGGGAGACGAAGTTCGCGACCAAAGAGCATCTGTGAAGGAGTATATCCGGTAGTCTCATGGACAGCACTGCGATATGCAAGCAGAAACAGCGGTAGCTTCAAATCCCAATCTTGCTGATTTCTGGAAACCATAAGTGAGAGATTATTCAAGATGGTTCTGTTAAATCTCTCTACCATGCCGTCCGATTGTGGGTGTAGTGGCGTGGTCTGCGTCTTGTCTATTCCGAGAATTTGACACATTCCTTTAAACACAACAGAGGTGAAATTTGTCCCTTGATCAGAATGAATTTGTAAGGGTGTGCCGAATCTGGAAACCCATTGTTGCACTAGAACCTCGGCTACTGTAGTCGCCTCTTGATCGGGGATTGCAAACGCTTCAGGCCATTTAGTAAAGTAGTCCATGACAACTAGTATGTATTTGTTGCCATTTGAGGATCGTGGTAAAGGACCCAAAATGTCCAATGCTATTCGCTCAAAAGGTGCTCCTACGTTGTACCGCTGCAACCTTCCTCGGCTACGTTTCTTCGGTCCTTTACGTGCCGCACAGTCATCACAAGATTGGCACCATTTCTCTACATCTTGTCTCGTTTTGCTCCAATAGAAGCGTTCTCGAACCTTCTGTAGAGTTTTCATTACTCCAAAGTGGCCTCCAGTTGAACTACTATGCAATTCTTTCAAAACATCTGAAATTCTTGATTTTGGAAGAACAAGCTGCCATTTGAAATTACGTCCATCATCGGACTCCCATTTCCTGTATAAGACACCATTTCTTATATGGAGTGAGTCCCAAAGAGCCCAATATTGCTTAGTAGCAGGACTGTAGGTGGAGATATCCTGCCAACTTGGTTTCATACTGGAAGATTCTTTTAATTCTAAAATTGGATTTATATCTGGGTCTTCTTTTTGAGCTTCTCTAAGTCCTTTATCACTCCATGGGTCTGGTTTCGGTGGAGGTGAAACAGTAACTTGGCGTACCGAAGGATTTACTAACTGATAGTTCTTCTCTACTCTCGAACAATATCGGCAGCTTTCATTGCACGGTTTCCTTGATAGTGCATCAGCATTTCCATGAAGAGTTCCTTTGCGATGACGTATTTCAAAGTCAAACTCCTGGAGTCGTTGAATCCATCTGGCTACCTGTCCTTCCGGATTTTTAAAATTTAAAAGCCAGGTTAAGGATGCGTGATCTGTCCGGAGCAAGAACTTTCTTCCATAGAGATAATGGTGGAAATGTTCTATGGCTTTAACGATTGCCAGCAATTCCTTCCTGGTTGTACAGTAATTCCGCTCTGGTTTCGATAGACATTTACTCCAATAAGCAATGACATATTCTTTATCATCAATTTCTTGCGACAAAACAGCTCCGATATTTTCGTTGCTGGCATCCGTATCTAAAATGAATAATTTTTCGGGCTGGGGATATGCAAGAACGGGCGAAGATGTCAACGCCTCCTTCAGTTGTTTAAAAGCTTTCTCACATTCATCTGTCCATAGAAATCTCTGTTTAACTTCTGTCAACTTGTGAAGAGGTCTGGCAATACTTGAAAAACCCTTAACAAATTTCCTGTAATATGTGCATAGTCCAAGAAAACTTCTTAATTGGTGGACATCTTTTGGACGACTCCAGTCCTTAACTGCGGAGATCTTTTCAGGATCTGTTCTTACACCTTCAGCAGAGATAATGTGTCCCAGATAGCTTACTTCACGTCGGAATAAATTACATTTGCAAGGATTCAGCTTCAGGTTGGCCATTTTTAATTTTTCCAGCACCTTTCGGATGTTTCTTAAATGGTCTTCAAATGTGCGCCCTACAATAATGATATCGTCCAAATATACCAAACAGGCTTCGTAGGAAAGTCCTCGTAATACTGTCTCCATCAGGCGCTCAAACGTTGCAGGTGCATTGCAAAGCCCAAATGGCATAACCTTGAACTGCCAAAGTCCTTGTCCTGTGGTGAATGCAGTCTTTTCTCGATCCTCAGGATGTATCTCTACTTGCCAATAACCACTCTTGAGATCCAAAGTCGAAAACCATTGTTTTCCAGATAAAGCATCAAGTGTATCGTCAATCCTAGGAAGAGGGTAACTATCTTTTTTAGTGATGTTGTTTAACCGACGATAGTCAACGCAGAATCGGGTAGAACCATCTTTCTTCCGAACTAAAACAATAGGCGAAGCCCAAGGACTCTCTGATGGCTCAATAATGTCATTCTGCTGCATTTCCATCAGAAGATTATCCACCTCTTCCTGCTTAGCGAATGGCAATCTTCTCGGATGTTGTTTAATGGGTGGATGATTTCCTGTATTGATTCGGTGCTGCGTCAATTTGGTTCGCCCAACATCATCTGATTTCTTGGAAAAGAGATCTCCGAATTCTAATAATAGATTTCTTGCAGCATTCCTTTGTTTATCATCTAACTCTGCATTCTGAAGGAGTTCATTAATTAGAGTGTCAGGAGGCTCAGATAGTGTGGTTTGACAATTTCGGTTAATACAGGTCACTGGAGTGCAAGTCGCCAGCACTTCTCCTTCTTTTATTAGTTTTACCTTATTGCTTAGATTAGCAACTCTTACCGGGATTACATTTCGTGAAAGGTCGACGAGGGAAGAAGCCACTAGTACTCCTTTAACGCTATTGTCGGAATCTGGATATTCAGTCAATCCATAATGAAAATTATTATCTTCTGAAAGAGCTCCGCAAACTATTGTCTCAGTTCTTGGTGGTAATGTTGTTTCACTCTTCGCAGTTATATGATGGACTGTTTTAATATCTGAATATTTCGTCTTAAAAATCGCTATTTCTTCAGAACATGAGTGTAGTTCATTATTTTTAAAATCTAACTTGAAATGGTTTTCTTTGAGAAAGTCCAATCCAAGAATAAATTCGTCATTTATATCAGCGACATATGCCAAATGATGGTACACGGCATTACCAAATGCAATGTTTAGATTGACTTTTCCATGCACTTTAATCTTATCACCTGTCACAGTTTGGAGGGTAATGCAGGGCGGCGTCCAGATGAGTTTGTCACCAAGTTTGCGAGCCAAATCTGTCCTAATGATAGTTACGTTGGCTCCAGTATCGATTATCATTCTGCAGGGAACTTCGTTGACATGTCCCATAACGAAAAGTCCGTTGTCGCCGCTACTTACGGAAGAAATGTGAAACGATTTGAAATGGGGCTTCTGACGAAGATCATTTCCATCATCTTTTCGTTTCGGGCAGTCTCTCTGAACGTGTCCGACTGCTCCGCAAGTCCAACACAGAATTTTCGTGTTTCTGCCACCTTTACTCATTTCTAAGTTACGGAATTTTCGCCGCAGATCTTCGATTTGCTTTCTGAGATCATAGTCCCTATCAGTAGTAGAGACGGCTCTGATTGAGTGCCGGTCTTTACGCGCGGCCTGCTGGGCAGCCTCTATCTTATGTGCGTAGACTAGGGCAGATCCAATATCTTTGACATCGGCGAGTCTAAGTGTTTTCTGTATCTCCGGATCCCTCACACTATCGATGAAGTGATGGAGAGCCAGATCTTGACGTGTCTCAGCTGGGCAGTCCGAAAATGCTAGATGGGAAAGTCGCTGAATATCGGCAGCCAATTCTTGAAGACTTTCACCCGCTTTTTGATAGCGGGACTTTAACTGTAGTCTGCTATATTCTTTAGTGCACTTATCTCCAAACCGCAGCTCAAGCGCACTCGATAGGGCTTGGAAATCGTGCCTCTGCTCCTCCGGAAGCGTCTCGAGGATGTCAGCCGCGTCTCCTCTTAAAGAAGCCGCCAGGTGAAAAGCTTGGGCTCGGGGATTCCATCCATTAGCTTCCGCTACCATCATAAACTGGGTCTTGTATACTTGCCAGGATGATTTCCCATCAAATGTTGAGAGTTTAATATTGGCTAGGGAAGGCACAAATGCCACGTTGGGTTCTTCATGTTTGTTTGACATTTGCTTCTCCAAGCGTTCAATCTTCTTATTCATACTGTCTAATGCTTCTTCAACGTTTTCTTCTATCTCCAGAACTTTAGTTTCAACTGAAGTTACCTTATCTTCCATTGCATTCATCTTCTCCTGAATGATGTTGGAGAATTCTTCTTTAACACTTACAATGTCCTTCTTAAGTTCCTTTTAAGTTCCTCCTGTCCAGATTTTATCTCTTTCATCATCTCGGTTTTAATCTCTTCTTGTCCAGCTTTCATCTCTTCTTGTCTAGCTTTCATCTCTTCTTGCCCAGCTTTCATCTCTTCTTGTCTAGCTTTCATCTCCTCCTGTCCAGATTTTATCTCTTTCATCATCTCGGTTTTAATCTCTTCTTGTCCAGCTTTCATCTCTTCTTGTCTAGCTTTCATCTCTTCTTGTCTAGCTTTCATCTCTTCTTGTCCAGCTTTCATCTCAGCTATCTGCTCCGCTAATTTTTCGAGAAGACTTTTCATTAAATCCATATCCATTTTTCTTGTGACACGCTGCATCAACTCTTCAATCCCACTTCTGACACCAGTTGTACCGAGCTCCACGGGTTCGTGTTGATTGAGAGTTGAATAAAGCGACCACTTAATGAACACAAGACTTTTATTCGTAAAAAACTTCACTAAATAAACGAAATTCCCGCTGTAACAGTCACAATTATACAGCTACAATTCGTCAGATATAATAAGAAACAGCTTCCAATCACAGGTCTCAAATACCTCAGACAGAGAACAACTAGCAGTCACAACCAATCGCGCGTATTCACTCACTGACTGTCTTCACAAAACTCTCTCTTCCATGTCGGGCTGCGGTATTTATACCTGACTTGGCGGAGAAATCTACCAATTTCGCCAAGGTTCTGGAAGCTTCTAGGCTATCTCGAAAAATATTGGTCCTAGAGCTTAGGTGATGGATGTTTCCAGAAGTATCGATTTCTCGCCAAGTCGCCAAAAATCTCGCCAACTGTCGCCAAGTCGCCAAGAATCTCGCCAACTGTCGCCAAGTCGCCAAATCATTAGGAAATCCGCTTTTAAACTACAGCACGTCTAAATACCGCAATTTTTGCCCAAAATGTGAGAATTTCTGATCTGTCTGAGATATTTTAAGACAAATATAATCATTATTTATAAATTTGTAACAATATTATGTATTTAATGAAACACATTCATTTCTTAGATATTAATTTTGAGCGCGATCTTACAAATATTCTGAATTAAACCTGATAACATTAATTATATAATATCAATTAAATACAAGTTATTCATATTCCTAAAGTATCTCCTGAAATAAAAAAAACTATGCATGATTGTTAAAAGTTAAATAACATCAATACTGAAGGTAATATTAAATACGTATTTCTTGATCTTTCAATACAGATAAGTGGACCACTAGAGCAGTGAGACAGTTGTAAAAACAAAGACATAAAAAGCAATGACGCAGGAATAATTGCACACACATAGTGTTTTTCTTGGATTTTTATAGTGCGAAAATCAATATCCTTCAAAAGGCACCGACTATTAAAATAAAACGATAGTAATTTTTTTCATCTTCGATCCATAGTTCCAAATGAAAGAAAAAAAATGTTCAGCCATATTAGAACTAAGGAAATTAAAATTGATTATGCAGAATCAGTAGAATTTTATTTGTTGCGTAAAATTACATAGTCAAAATGCATTTGTTTATATGCGACCATTTCGATAATATGCATCATCAAAATCCTAAAATAGTAATCAGCATTTTACATACAATTTCAAGTAAGTGTATGACGACACGTTCAATGCAGTTAGTAATCGACAAAAGATAAAAATGACTTTTTGAACTATGTGTGTTACCATGTTTAACACATGTTAATAATGGGTTTGGGAGAAATAAAATTGGAAAGCTACCAAGGAGCACAAAAGCATAATACATTTATTATGATAAATTATCATTGGATAGTCATTGAAGTATTTT
Organism: Latrodectus hesperus; assembly: GCA_037975125.1. Taxonomy (NCBI): domain Eukaryota; kingdom Metazoa; phylum Arthropoda; class Arachnida; order Araneae; family Theridiidae; genus Latrodectus; species Latrodectus hesperus. Next base: position 77,077,008 of record CM075853.1, on the reverse strand, counting down.
AATTTAACTTTTACATATTTTTTATTGGAATAACATCTGTTGAAAAAATAAAAATATTTGTGTAATCTATTTTTTCATTGAAAAAATAAAAATGAGCTAATTAAAGGAAAAAAATAGAAATAATAAATTATTTTATTTATTTATTTTGTAAGACTAAAATTCCAACAATTTTTTGCTCTTAGTTCGAGGCTCGAAAAATGTGCTGAATCGTGGCCTAAGATAGCCATTGGAGGCATGAAATGTAAAATAGAATGTGGATAAAATAAAGGCAGATTGAGAGTGAAAATGTTTCTCTTGACTTCATTATAACCATCCACACGAAAAAATTTGAATATTTATGGAATCTACGAGCAGATTCCACGAAATGTCCATCCTCATCGTTATTTGTTGAGTTATGAATCCATCAAGGACGTATACTCTTCTAAATGTAACCGAAAACTCTTCACTGATTGTTCTTCTAGACACTGTCGACAATTCAGAAACATATTTCAATTGATTACTTGTTTATTAGCAATCCTTATTTCCGCAACTTCGTAGGAAGGAAAGAAATAAAACCGGAAGTCAGTACATCGCCTCGGAAGTGGAGGGCATTCATTGAGAATTTGCCGAGCAGGAAGGACTAAAGTTAAAAATGTTTAAAAGTCAAGAGCGAAGAGGGAGATGTTTTTATGCCCTAATCAAGCTTCTACAGAATGAATCATCATCACGCTTCCTTCAAACAGCTGAATGGAAACAAGTTGCGTCATCTTCATGTGACGTCACTCAGAACGGAATCTCTCCAACTGCAACTGTTCTGAAACAGCTGTCTATATATCTTAGGTTTCTGAAGAATGTAACAAATTTCAATATAGAAGAAATGACTGAAAAGGATTTTTGTATTCAGTTGCCATGTTTCTATATTGAATGGGTTGAACTTTTCAAAGCAAAAAGTTTGAAACTCATCGATGAGATCAATTGAATTTCCCTGAATTTAGTCGCTGAAACTAATTTCGTATCTATATATTACTAATTTCTTTATTAATCCAATTTCGCTCATATCTCAAAAAATTAATTCAGTTTCGTTGATCACATCACTTTCGAATATTTTTATTTTTCGAGTGTCTTTTTCAAAATAACATTTCTAAATCAAGTGATTAAAATAAATTTCAAGCGTAGTTTCTAATTCGAAGAAGCGTATTACTGACAGAAATGATACCAATGACTTTTATGAGTGATATGGAATCAGATTTATGTTCGTTTGTCGCCGGTCTTCGATCACTTTTGTCACATGAGGTCTACACGTCAACCAAAACCTATAATTTGAAATGAATTCCGAGGTACTTACAAATATCCCAATGCAAAATGGGAATCTACACCAGACCACTTAAATGAACGCAGGATTTGCTAATCGTTCTGGTGAGAACTCGGCAACATGGCAAAGGAGACGCTTATAAAAACCCTGGATTCATATTTAAAAGCTTAAAATAGGATAAAAAGGAAATCTTATCAAAATATGTATAACGCTGAGAATATTTCATGATTTTTTTTTCAAACCTAATTGAATATCCTTAAAACTGAATTTCTATGCTAGATTTTTGCTTTGTAGACACAAGAATTTACAAAAAGCCATCAGAAGATTTAAATAATCTATACCTAACTTCCTTCGATTATGAATTAAAATATTCTTACCAGTCTGTGTGTTCAGATTTAACATTCCTAAATGATAAACAATACAATGAAAATAACTTTACAACAAAATTTTAACGTGCAAAATTTTAATATAAAAAATAGTATAAAACTTATTTAAAAAGTATTAAAAAATTACAGAAATATATTCACTAAATAAACTGTTTATTGAATGAGCATCAATTATTGGGATCTGTGTATAGTAATTTATTTTTTAAAACTTTCAGCATAAAAATTGTAATTGGTCAAATATTCACAAAATAATTGTACTATAGAAAAGGTTATGTAATTATGTTTTAAACTAAATCCAAAATCATTGAAAAATACCTTAAGAGAAAGCCAACATTCCCATAAAATTATTTCATTGATTGTTTTCAACAGTAAAATTTTGTTAAGATAAGCAAGAACAAGAATTTTCTGCGTGATTAATTACTTTCATTTAATACTGATTTTTAAAATAACACCAGAATAGAATGTTAATAAAACATTAATTGATCTCTCTCTCTCACACACACACACTGTAAATTCTTATATATAATTATTATTAGAATATTTACGTATTTTTACACGGATCTAGAGCAGGATATCATGTTGTAATCCAGTTTATCCAATATCTAGATAATCCCTTGCATTGGGGTGGGGGGTGAAAATTCTTTTAAAGATAAACTTTAAATATTATTCGAAAAAATACCAAATATTGAAAATAAAGTATACAATCACTCATCACCTCAAATTAGAAAACTTTTATCATACCATCTTCGCGTATAGCTCTTATGAATCTGCTTTTCTATTATCTATATTTTCTGGTTTTCTGTGCAGTTACCTTGATCAACAAGGATAATCAGAAGTTTAGAGCGTAAATAAAAAATTACATGAGCTTTTATTTTTAAGCAGTTCAAATCTCTAAATATATTTCATTTAACTATCCAGTTAACAATTCTAATAGTTTGTGCACAAATAATTACAATTACTCACAAAAAAATTTTTTTAGTACATTTATATATATATATATATATATATATATATATATATATATATATATATATATATATATATATATATATATATATATATATATATATTATTTATTTAATTTTTGTATAGATTGACACATTTTCTTTGCTTTAAAATTTTCACCAATCACCAAAACAGAGCTAATTTTTTTAATTAAGAGCATTATTTGTTAAGCGAACAAGACATCAAATTTTTGAGAAGAGCTTCTGAAAATTATCAGGGGAAATTCGAACACACATTCGCATAAACTTCATAGCGTAATTTTATTATAAAAAATGCATGTTTCAGTGATATTAGTTTTATATTATTTACATAGAACTTTATACTGATTAAAATTATAAATTCTAAAGAAAAAGCTGTCATAAATAAGCAATTTACAAATTGATCGTACAGAATAATTTTAAAGAAGCTTTAAGATTTTGTTCCTTATAAAAATTTACATGTTTATTTATTCCATTTTTTTTTAAATTGATTATCACATTTATTTGCACTTGTTCACTCCTATTTATTTATGGACATTTAGTTTTGTATGATCAGTACGGGATTTATAAACTGTTAATATTAAATTTAGAGGAAAAAAATAAAAAATAAGCGTGAATTGTAATTTACTGTTGTTCAATGTTATAAGATTATGATTCAAAGATAAGGATTAATTCCTTGATTCAGAGACTTTTCATATCCACTATCGACAAAAGTGCACAGTTGACCAATATTTAATCTTTAGCCATTCGAGACCAAATTTATTCGATGGAAAAAGCGAAATCAAAAACATGCCTTTTTTGCACTTGTGCTATAGTCACTTTTTGCATCTAAGGTCTAAATCGATCAGAACCTGCAGTTTAAATTGAATTTCAAACCTTGAATTCCAACCAAAAGTAGAACCCATGAAACAAGATAGGAATCAAACATACGAATAGCTGAATTAAATGATGGAGCGCTGCTTATTAAACAAAAAGTTCTGTTATTGTTTATAATAAATTTGTGGTAATGCATCCTCGTTCAATAATGACACCTAAATTTACCACCTGCAGTATTCTTGATACCTAATTGAATAAGATTTCTCATTCCTAAGTGAGCAAAAGGACTCATTCGGTTAGCAACTAAAAAAAAAAAAAAAAAATTAGAACATTTCAAGTTTTGACTCACCTGAACCAGCAAAAAATGTCGCATCAAAAAATCTGACCAACGAATATATGTGGCTTTTGCACAGAAGCCCCAGCAGTTCACCTTCTGTGTCAGCCCCTTCACAACACCCTACTTTGGAGCAAGCGTGCTGTCATTTCGTTTTTATGCTTCGTTTGTGCTGGGAGATAACGGCTCTTTTGCAGTAACCTTTTGTGGGTTTGTTTTCGGGGAGGGGAAGGGAGCTATTTCCATTTTCTCGGAGAATATAGAGCTCCACTTATGAAGAAAATCATAAAAACAGGACATAAACACTCCGGGAGGAAAACAGAAAAAAAAGATAAAAACATTTATGCGTTTTCTATTTCAGACATTGGTTTCGTTGCGGGGAAAAAAGTGGAAAAAATGAGAATAAGAAGATAACAGGTAAAAATACCATTTTTAAACCAAATACGCAAAGGTCATTTATGGAATGCAAGTAAAATCAAGGTTTTTAGTTTATTGTCACAAGCGATGACTTTCATTGCCCATTCGTCAATGAAAAAGGCGTATTTTAAATCGTAAAATAGAAAATGAGCTCAATAATTTTGTTGACATAACATTTTTTAAAGATACTATGAGAAACGGATTATTTTATTTAGTGTTTCACATTTATGTACTAAAAATTATTTTAGGTAATTACGTAGTATTTGATAATAAAATTACTTAATGTATATTTCCATTAGTGATGATTTATATCATACGTAAATAAAAAATTATTTCATTTCCCAAAGAAGAAACCATTTTCTATTAAACACTAATGTTATAGAAAAAAATGCTTAAATATACACACATACACAATAAAAATTAAGATACAATGCTGATCTTTAAAAATTTCTTCTATTTTTCTTCAAAAAATTCATTTATTGATTTAATAGCTTTCAAATATTAGTTTTTCAAGTTAATTCTAAGACTGCTGCAACTTCTTATTTTTCATAATCAAGGATAATTTGGCATTTCGGAAAAATCCTAGACATGAGGCACGTGACAATTTCCCTTAAAAATTAAATAAAAAGAAATTGTTTAATTAAAATGCTTTGACATTTAAATATTATTTGATGTCTGTAACTGTTGTGACCTTTTCTGAATCTTTACCTAATGTGGCTAAGGCTTACACTCATTAATAAAAATAAGCATATAATAAATCCCTTTTTCTAAAATGCTTACACAATACTTATGTGTTCTTTGTATATTTTAAACATTATACATCCATAAGAACCTTAACATTTTAGAATATGCAGTATCTACCCTTTGTTGATGTCGTTTTCCCACGGTGGGTGTTATTGGTAAAAGCAGTGTTATGCAAGAGGTAGAATTTTATCTTCTGACAGCTTTTGACTATTCTGCATGCGTATCTATCAAGATGGGTGCTCGGAAATTTTCTAGGATTCAACCATAACAATTGAGCACAAGATGTATCATCTACAGAAATGTCCCTCAGAAGGTGATCAACTGTAGAAGAATATCTTCACAGCTCATAGCTATTAAGCTATTCACAGTGAGATGTCACTCTATTATTCCTTATGTCGCACATAACAACTTTAGGATGATCTTGTATAAATTACTCTGAAAAAAAAATTACAAGTTATAAATTCCGGATATTTGACCTTACCCCAATATAAAACTCATGAGTTTTTCTTTAGACTTATAAAACATCTCGTTCTATGTTATATTGAATACTGACTGAAATTCCAAAACCTTTATACAAAAATAACTTGTTATAAGGCAAAACTATTTAGACATTAAGTGTAATAATGTGGACGTGCTGAATGTTCAATAGTCAGCGTTATGGTCCACAAATCAACAATTCACGAATTCTATCACCAAGTAAGAAGGTTTATAGATTGGAATCCTCTTTAAATAACATATCTCGTTCGAATAAGCCATCATATGTAAAGATCATATTACCAAATACAAAGAATATGTAATAAAAAATCAGTCTTTTTTACATGAACATACATTTTAAGGAAACTACTTATTCTTAACTATTTGAACAAAAACCCAATAAAAATTGTTATGTCGAATAAAACTATAAATAAAAAAAATTGCAGCACATAAATAAAGTAATCTTTAGAAATATCGACAATGCATGTCATTTACCGCCTGCAACATTTTTTTTTATTTCGGTCTTTCAACATAAACAGCAATTCATCATTTATAACCTAATCTGCAATCGAATAACGAAAAAGTTATGGTTCACCGCCTGACAGCACAACACGCCATTGAACAGGTATGGAAACAAGTGCATGGGTTGTTGATCATTTGACAAAAGAGAATTCGTCTGATAAATGGTATCAGCAGCATACAGAAATGCTATACACATGTATACAGTAACTACCAAAACTTTCTTTCATGTTTAAATGGCGACAGGAATAAATTATAATGAATACCACTTATTCTAATTCGACTCTGATTACCTCCAAGTGAAATGTCATAAAATTGAAATAGATGCTTAATCAAACATGAATTTATGGTTACGCATGCTTTAGTAATTCGTACTGGTTGATTTATCAACTTTTAGTGCTCCATTATTAGCTATATTCAATTTTGTGTCATGCATTAATCAATATTATATTTAAATAAGCATCGTTGCATTCAAATAATATTAAATAATCTCGTGTTATCTTATTTTAATTTGATACAACCACCTGCTGAGCAAAAACTTTCGGAAATATTCGCATTACTCACATCTTGTTTACATTGCTCTGTATGTTGCTACATAATGCAATGTTCTTAGTTTTGTTTTTAGTTCATAACTCCGATGATAATTCTAATTTAAAAGAGAATCGCTGATTCTTATCATTTCTATATAAAATTGCATTCACATTTTATATGATAAAAATTGTTAAACTATTTCTGCCAAAAACGAAATGTTTAAAAATGAGATGTTTTCGCGTGATAAGCAGAAAAAACAAATTGAAGGTATAATAATACTGTTGTAAAATTTTCATTCGGTAATAAAATTTACATACATGCCAGCAGGGATAAACTAAGATCCATCCATCTCTGTCGCGGGTTAATAAAAACGTTCAAATTTTTTTTAATTTAATTGATTTGGCTTAAAATTTTCTAAGAGATTTAGAATAAATTCTTATAGCCTGAGCGACGTCGGTAAAATGTTTTTGGATAAACTTCATGTTCGTAAAGAATTTTGTGTTATTTTTTGTAACTGTTTAAATGAAAAAAATGCCTAAAAATTATGAAACACTAGCATTTTGTCAACCAAATTCTAAGGGAAAAAACAGAAGCGTTTATAACGAGAGGAAATATTTAACTCAAATTAGACCGTGGAATTGTGCAAAAAGAATTGTTATTTGCTAAAATTAAATCATGTGAGTAAGGAAACGTTCATATTTTTTATTTATGAAAAAATGCACGAGTTCATAATATTGCATGTATCAAGATTTTTTTAATAACAGCATGGGGAAAAGTTTCCATTAACCGAGATCATACAGCACACACACAACAGAGATTATTTTATAAAATCTTGTGTTGAAACATTGTGGATGGAAGAAAAGTAAGAAAACTTGCGCTAAATTCTGCACGTTTCATATACAAGAAAGGGAAACTTCCCTTATGCAAGATGAAGGGAAAATTCCCTTAAATACGGATGAGAAAAACTGCACGTGACCCAGCAATAATCAGCTTCATATTTATCAATTATTTTTGGACCATTCGTCACACTCCAGCAGTTAAAAGCCGTTCTTCCTCTTCTTGGACAAGTTTGAGGTGCCTTATCACGCAAGGAAGCAAGAGAAGGACGAAGGTCCAATGAAGCCAGACAAGGTCACCAAGAGGTGAATGACTAAAGGCTTAATTACGCGCAACTCGTGATCTTTCAAAATCGTTTTTGTTTGTTTGCGTGAAGGCTGCACTCGACAACAGTTTGGAAATGTTTCTTCGTAGATTAGTTCAACGCGACACTACAGAGTTTCAATTCTTTTTCTGATCTAATGAAAACCTATATTAGTCTATTTCAATCATATAGTATTGGTATCTAGTGATTATAATAACATTCATTGTGCAAAATTTATTTTATGACAGATTTTTCAAAATAAACAAAATATTTATCATAAATTAGCATCATTTGAAACAAAGTGAAATTTTTCTTTGTTTTTCAAATAAAAACGTATAAAAAATACAAGAAATGTTTTGAGGCAATTGTTTAAAGCGAAATAAGAGATTAAAAGTAAAGTAGATACATTCTTACTTAATCAAGAAAAGATTATACTCAAGAATTACATAATTTTCGTTTTTCTATAACTGTGGATACCTTATTTCACAAACTTTCTCTCTTGGTTTCAAAAATAACAATACAAAAAATCTGCGAAGCATGAAAAGTTTCCCTCAATGAAAAAATAATAGGGAAATCTTTGCTATCATCACCTCGGTGATAATCACAACGGGGTCATGACTGCTTTCAACATTGAAAACTAAGAATATATAATTGACCCTAAAAACTTAACAATTGTTTTCCTACAATACATTAAAATTTGTAGTTTTAATTTCTGTTTTCTGGTATGATCTCAGTTTTCCCATGCTGTTATAAAAAAATCTTGATACAATATATGAACTCGTGCTTTTTTCATAAATAAAAATATGAACGTTTCCGTATTCACATGATATAATTTAGCAAACAAGTGTCAGTAATGAAAATAAGCAAAAAAAGCTCTAATAATTGCGATCTAACAGTACTGATAACCAAAACATTGTCTACAAATTGTCCGAATCCTTTTTAAAATACAGAAATCAATCAACCATATCAATTAAACATTGAAAGAAGATATGTTTTTACGATTTGATATTCAAAGAAGGGATGTTCTTGTAGACAACTTAAAAGCGTGTGAATTATTACAAATAATAACAAAATAGATTCAATGATAAGATCAGTGTTAAAATTCCGTTTTTATTAAAAAAGATCCACAAATGAACAATAAATTATGGAAAATTTGCTCTTTGAAAATTTCTTCGCACAAATGCTTAAAGATTCACAATCGAAAAACTAGTTAAATTTAGTAAAATTAATAGAGTTAAGCAAATTAAAAAGATTTTGACTAGACAGCAAAAAAGATGTAATGCAGGTAATGTATTAAATTACATAAGCAAAAAATATTGATTTCTTATTGTTTTTTAATAAATCATTTTTTTCTAAAAAAATTTCAACGTAATTACTACAAGTTCCTACATATTCAAACTAACCAGAAATGAATACAATCTACATCACTATACACCAAAATTAAATTCCTAGTTTAAAATCTGGAAATATAAAAATATATAAATTTAGATATTATTTTTTAAGTCTAAAGAAAAGTATTTCTAATTATAAACAAATATTTTATTTTTAGTAACAATTAGATTTTTTGAAACAATACTGTCAGTTAAAAAATAAACTATCTTTAATAATTCATAAAAAGATAATTTAATAATTCTAATTGCTAAATAACAAAATATTGTAAAACTAAATCTTTCAATGCAATTTATCAAAAAATTCCAAACATAATTTTAAGTATAATAGAATAATAGAAATATTTATAAAACCAACCATAAAAAAATCAAAATCAAATTAAAAAATACTCTTATAAAGATACACGAGAGCAATTTAAAAATCTACACATATTTTCTACCTCATTTTAGAGGTTTAACATAAGTTTAAAATATTTATAAATGTATTTCTGAATATTTTCTTACAAAACTAATTCATTGGATGAATTTATTTCTTGTATTTTTGTTAAACTTAATGATTCGCACTCTTTCAGTTCACCCTGACCAAAAATTATTTTTCTCCTTTCTATATGCATTCGCTTACTTTTTACATTCGAAGGATCATTCGATTAGGATGCACATTCGAAGTTTGTAATTTGTAACTAATCTTTAATTCTTTTATTTTTACAAGAATGTTTTTCAACGGTTGAGTTGCAAATTATTTTAAAAAAATAAGAAAAATTAATTTAGTTTTGATGAAATTTTAATTAGAAACATAAGCATAGATTGATCAATAAATAAAACGCAAGCAAAATCTAAAAAAAAAAATCGGATAATTTTTATAAATTTCATTTCACTGTTACTGAAACTTAATGCATTTCTCCAACAAAATACAATTAATAATTTCTTGGCGTTCACAGTATTAAGTTTTCTTAGAAAAAAAGCAACATTTTCTTTTTGAGATTGTCAATCATATTTCATATTCTAAACTTCTAAGCTTTAACTTTAAAGATAATTTAAACAATTAAGCTTTTCTAAGAACACAAAACTGCATTCCCTATTTTTAGAGAGCATTTATACATTCTGATACTTGTGTCAAAAAACATTCTCATACACGTATTTATCTATACACATGTTTATAATATAAGAAATTTCTTCATGTTTTATAAATAATAATTATCATTTAATTAAAATGTTTACATTAGGTTTTTGCCTATTCAAAAATGCCCGTCAATATTTTTCATAGTTTATCTTAACAAGATTCAAAGATATTAGTTTTTTATTCTGAGGGAATGTAAATTTATTGAATTTTATTTTCGGAATGATTTCAGAATAGATTGTAGTTTACGATACCAACCAGTAGATATGCAGGTAAAATAATTATTCCATATTAACATATTTAAAAACTTATGTTATAAAGTAAATTATTTTTTTCCTATTGATACTAAGTGAAGGTCGCAGTCTTTCAATAAATGTAGAGAAATCAGACAAAAAATAAATAAATGAATAAATATTGAATTTTAGTCTTAACTGTCATTGCAACAGGTTTTTAATACAGAAAGCACTATTCGAATCAGAAATAATTATAGTTTTGAACATAATTTTTACTTAATTTGAGTAATCGATGCAGTTCTTAGAAATAAGTTAATTTCATGAATACCGTTTTGTGATTGAGACTAAACACTTTACGAGTGAAGAAAATAAACACATAATTATTTAACAGTAATTCATTTAACAATTTAAGTCATGAAAAGGGAAAAAAAGAGCGAACTAAGTTACACCAAGACGAGAAAAGCAATTTTATTACTTCCAACCAAGGTTGTACACATTTAAACTAAAGGGAGAAAAATGCAAGGAAGAGATGTTCAAAGGGGCACTCTAGGGGAAACATTTCCAGACGTGTACTTCCCAGATAAACATGCAAGTCTAGCACCACTGACCAAGAATGGTTGGGGAAAGAAAAAAAAAACGCTGAAAGGAATTCTCTCGGAAGAATAGGATAGGGGAGCAAAAGGGTGGAGAAAATAAATAAAAAATAAAGACGGCACGAAGGGTCCAATAAACGCGAGAACCTTCGAGCCAGAACAAAACAAACAAAACATGATGCATTTCTTTTCTTTGTTATGTTCCGCAGGAATGGTGTTTACAAAAATTCTGTTAGTTATGTTCCGGTAAATCGTCTGCTTTTCGAAGAGTTACTCGTGTCTTGGTAAAGGGAGCTTTTAAGTGAAAATGCTTCACCTGTTTTCCATTAAATTGCAGATAAAACTTTTGAAATGATTACATTACGAATTATATAATGTGTTTCTGTTTTAGACTTTTTTTTAAAAAAATATTTAATTCTAGTGAAAACTGATAATGTGCTTACCTTGTAGCTTAACGATAAACAATCTACACTTTAGTTCAAAAGTCTGAGTTCAATTTTCACTCCACACACACAAACGTGTTATGTTCAAAACCTTCTTAAAGCTGTAGGTAAAGATGGAATGCACCATAGTGTACAAAACATGTAACTATATACCAATAGGTAAACATGTGACTGTCAAAAAAGTAAACACAATTTGGATTCTAGATTTAGAGTAGGAAAACGGGGGAAAGCCGAAAAATCAGGGAGATGATTTAAGTTTATTTATAATAAAATTGTGAAAGAAAAATTGTTCACAAAATCGTAGCTTTGAAACGAGTCGGAAAAATCTTTTACAATTACTTTAAATTACAAACAATACTCAAGACTCTGTTGTTCTTTTTATTAATCATAAAAAAAGATAATCTAGTTTTACAGCAATATAAATAAAAAATCTGGATTTTTTTTTCATCCTTACACAATTGAAATATTCATGCAAAAAGGGATTGCGATAAATATTATTAAAATATTATATTATTAAAAGGAAGACTTAACGGCAGAAATAAAATTAAACACTTAATTCAAAAATAAAAACGATGGTAAATCTTAAAATCATAAATTTGTACTTTTGTTTACAATTAAAAGGATGTATTGATAAAAAGCAGCATTTGTGACACACACAAACACGAATAAATACACTTAATTTTTTTCGCCACCCCTCAAAGCATATTACACAATGTAATTTCTAAAAACTATCGTGTGTGTAATGACGGTTAACCGTAACCTAGTAATAAAATTGCATTCTTTCGAGTGGGTGAATTCGGGATTGAACCCAGCCATAATAAACAGGAATTTGAAAGTTTGCATTGTTTTTTACTCACACATTTGTCTGGGAAGTTATATTTAAAATATCCGAAACGCAACCAATAAACATAATTGGGAAAGAATATTACACATAAGTTTCCCTGTCATAAATTAGAATTCCTAATCAGAATTCAGCCCAGTCAGGATTGCTGGAAAATAAGCAGTTATCTTAGAAGAATTCCGACATTTATGAAAGATTTCAAGCAAAGCTTGTTTCAAGTAAAGTTTCATTTTATGAAATGCTTCCGTTTAATTATCAAAAAATAATAGAATTAATTCCATCAAGTATTTACCATGGTAACCATACCGTATTTATTGGCTGAAAGATAATCGGAGCCAGAGTTTAAAAAATCTAACTTCAAATAATTTTTAACAAAACAGTTACGATTCAAATTTGGAAACAAACAGGTTCTTGGGCGTCTGAGATTCGAATTTCAGACCAGAGAAAAAGTGGTGCAAAGAGGCCCACGCGAGAGCGTGACCTCGACTGACCTGGACTGCGCGAACGGAGGGAAGACTGAATAGAATTTCCAACATCACTGGAGCATATACCGTTAAGAAGTCATCGTTCTGAAAAACTCTTCGCGACAAGCCGACGGGACAACACAAAGGCGGGGACGACGCTAAGTGAAAAGAATTCGATAATAAAGAAACGGAAGATTTACTTGTTCTTCAATTTAGGCGGAGGAGAATCAGTTTTATGATCCTGTTTCCTTCATGATGAGCCATAAAAACATGGATGACATCGTGGCATAACATAGCATGGCTACGAGTCATAAGGAAACATTAATTGGATCATTTTACCAATATTAAAGTATTTGGATTTAAATTTGACATCGCGTAGAGCATAGCAAAACAGCGGAGGATTGTTTTCCAAACATTTAAACATCGGTCATGTATTATTGTTTAATATGACTCATTCATAGAGTGCCGTATTCATGTCTCGCAAGGGAAGAAACCTGGGAAATATTTCCGGTACCTATTTCAATAGAAGAGCAGAAAAGTCCATCTCCGGGTGTTCACTAGCGGCGACAATCGAACTTCCTATCTTTCCCTTCTTAAGAATTGTTCTACAAGATCTTGTCCCTAGACAAAGATAAACCCTTTACAAAATGAATGTACCCCAGAAAAAAGGAATAGGGTATGGCCAAATTAGACCTCTAAAATTGCTGTTTCAAAAGACGGATGCATTATTCTTACTGACTTAGGGCATTTACTGGGCAATTTTATTTCAAATAATTTATGTTAAAGTTTTAAAACTTTCAATGAAAACCAAGCAGCTAAGTTTTATTTTAATGAATTCCTGATTTTTTTTTTCTTCCTTGATTGTGTGTCTAAAATATAAAAACAGCAGCTAAATTTTTAACCTAAAAAATCAAAGATTGTCATTTTTTCGTTAGTTAAAAAGATAGCCGAACAAATTTTAAAAAACATCAATTCATTCAGTATTTTTTTTAATTAGAAAATTTTTTAATTCAAATCGCACACACATCTTTCATTATTATTATTACATTTCCAATAGGTAACATTCATAATTTTATTTTGAACAAACACATCCTAAAGACTCAAATTTGAATAAGGAAAGTGAAGAGGTGATACAAAAGCAGGAAGCTGAGCAATTTGACAGCAAGAATTATATGCAAATGAAAGCAGCAATATCCATTTTACAGAGGAAAAACCAAATAGAACAATATACTTTTTGTAAATCTCATCTGAAAGTTGGACATTTCTTAAGAAACACTCACAATTATGGTGACATCATCTTTTTTATTTTTTTCCCTCAAATAATAGTATAACTAAAGAATTTCAAGGATAATAAATGAACATAAAATTTACCCTATATATGTGAATCATGAATTTCGAAGTAATTCATTTATGACGTTAAAAATATATGATAATTTTTCCGTAACCTATCTACGTAATTATATGAACGAATTTTAAAACTATTTAATATAAAATAGATTCGCAAATTAAAGGCAGAAGAGAGGGAAGCACAGTTTATACCTGTCTCACTGTAACGTCTTCTTTCGTTCTATTTTCTTAATTGTTTTTCTTTTTTTTTTTTATTTATATCGACTCAGTCAATTGTTGATCAAGTCACACCAAACATTTTTTTTGATTAAAATATGCAAACTTTTGAATACATTCTAGGTTAGTTTACATCAGTAATATTCCAGCTGCTTATTTTTATCAACTGAAGTCACAAAGTATAACCAACCAGTCAAATAACGAGGTCGACACATGAGCGGAAAACTTATCTTCACATCACACCGGTGAAAAGGAACGTAGGTAACAAACGTAAAATTTAACGTGCTTTATTTCTCCCAGCAGAATGCTTTGCAATTGATCGATAAATTTTTGATGACATCGAACTCTGCTTTCCAGGTATAAATATGGCGGCTTTCCACAGTAAGTTGCCATGCCTCCAAGACATAACCTAATTCCTCCAAATATGTCGTACCATTTTCAAACTGATAAATTTCCCAAAGCTTAAAATTTTACATAAATTCTTTTCTATCTTTTCCTTTGGAAACAATATTTTAGAATTACCCCAAAATGATATAAATTCTGGGAGAACACAATGCTAGAGAGAGATGCTGCTTTTATACAAACTTTCTTTACTCTCTCTCCTTCCAAAAACAATAAAACGAAAATTCATTTTTAAATTTCCAAAATTAATTCTAACGCTAATTATTTCACTGTACAGAAATTAATGTAATTTTTAATATAATATTTGATGAAGTGTAACATTAAATTTGTAAGGATTAACATTTTCATAAAATTTTATAAATACGTTTTTTATAACCATAATAGGGTTGTTTCTATCGTTACAGTTGAGATCCTGAGTACGCCACTTTAATACGATTCTCATTGATTTAAAATATCCATTACGTCAGATAACGTTTCATCCACGTCACATGGTAATGAGACGGCATCGTAAATCCGACTCATCGACTTATTTGATGCCTGTCTTCAAATCGCATTCTTCGAGCGGCAATAAAAAAGGCAAAATTCATTATTGAATATCTGAGGATACTGTCGAAACTCATTTTGTTCATTAATCGATTTCTTATATGAAGCAAAACATCGGTTTAAAAAGTCGTTTTCCATTGATTCAAGCCATCAACACATGGACAATAAAACAGCAGGAAAAGTAAAATGAAAAAGACATGTATGGCTGTATGGATTGAAACTAACCATTGATACTACGGGATTTAAACTAACCATAAACTGGATGACACAAAACATTCATTTTATAAGTTAGCTTTAATCGGCAAGGACGATTTAAAATTTAAAAAATTTCATTAATTAATAGAATTCTAAATTAATAATTGCAATATTTGTGAATATCTTTTGAAACTTAAAACTATTGTCTTGCTTACGCTCACATTAAAAGTTTTTTTAAATTAATATTGCTGAAATAATAAAAAGCAGATTTGTAAAACATACACACACACACACACATATATATATATATATATATATATATATATATATATATATATATATATATATATATATATATATATATATATATATATATATAATCAGGGGTACACAACCTTTTCAGAATGAGGGACCAAAATATGAAAAAAAGATCAAGTCGAGGGCCAAAGCAGCACGTAAATGTTAAAACATGTTATAAACGTAAAAACACTTTTTTGTGGCAATACGCATGTGAATTACAATTATTAATTTACTTATTTTACTCATGCAAACATTATACAATGAAGGAATAAAACACAAACATTATAGATATGCTTAAAATATTTTATTTCTAGAAAAAAAACTTGAAATTGAATAACAGGAGAAAACTTTTTGGTATTTATACAAAAAACACAATTTAAATTTTGAAAAAAGTTAGTAAAATTTAATGTGATGGCTGTGACTGAATATTTGAAGTTATTTATTATGTTGGGCTTAAGATTCGTTGTGGCAATACGTAAAACAGAAGAAAGGTTCTCATCTGCTATTCTATTTCTTATTTTTGATTTGTTTAAATTCATTAAAGAAAATGTTTGCTCATAAATGTAAGTAAGTTGCACATGCAGCTGCATTTTGAACTCCTATACGAACATTCATACTCTCGGGTAGCCATGAAGAGAACAAACTGAAAATCCGCGTTATAAAAAAATGAACTTAATGAACAGATGTAAAATATTTATTCTGATGTAGAATTGTTTTCCTATCAGATATTTTCTTTTGTTTATTTGAAAGAGTCTCATTTCTTTTTAAATTAGTCTTATTTTATTAACATTCGCGGGCCAACTTTAAAGGCGACGCGGGCCAATTTTCACCCGCGGGCCATAGGTTGTGCATCCTTGTATATATATATATATATATATATATATATATATATATATATATATATATATATATATATATATATATATATAAAATTTCTTAAATTTTTTTATTTAGTTTTGAAAAATACAATAATAGAGCTTCATAATATTGTGCACTGTAATGAAATCAATAAAATTTAGTATTGATTTCATTCATGAAAATAACAGTAAGTGATTATATTTCGCCCTGTCTAGTTTTACTGCAATGATGCAAAATTTTTATTTAATATTTTATTTTAGTATATAATGATCGATTAGTGTGGAAAGTCCCAGAAACTGTTGAACAAAGGATTTGGCTGAGTTACCGCTCAAAAATCGCTTTTTGTACCCGAGCGATAATCGGACAAGGTCTATCATAAAACGAGAGATTTCGAGCTACTACAAACATCTACGTCTTGGATGGAAATAGAAGCTGTGATTTGTTGAACTGATGACCAAGGAACCAACTAATTAGTTGCAAACTCTTCTTTGAGTAGCGGAAATGGTCACTGTGTTTATGAGGTGGTCCCTAGGGAATTTTCCTATGAATATGACTTATTATGTATGGAATCCACGGATATGCTTTAAACTAGACAGTTCATCATTCAATAAGTAGTTTATTTTGAAAAAATTCAAATAATTATTAAACATTAATTTAAAAAATTAACAAAATTTCAGTTTTAAACAAACAACATATTTACTAGGTATAAAATTAATTTGATTTCAATGATATCAATAACAGTCCTGCCACTGAAGTTATCAATTATCTTTACCTTTTGCTGCCTTCCCTTTTTAATGAATACTTGCTTATGACATTTCTATTTGGAACATATTTATTAATGTGTGTGACAATCTGCCAAATTTCATAAGCTAAATAAATGGGTAGCGATTTAAAATACCACTGTATCTTTATTATGATGTGAGCTTTCAATATATGCAGGTGCATCAAAATTTCTAAAAATAATTCTTGTTGTTATAACCCTATAACAGTGGTTAAATAATTGAGATTAAAATTGTCTTCCTTGAAAAATCATAACATTTTAAACGATAACAAAATAGTTATTATTCAAGTAAAAAAAGGTTCATACTAATTTTTTTTAAAAACTGTTAATAATCATTTTAATGACTTTGTGCAGAGCAATCAACTATCGGTGCACTACAGCAGTTTGGTATACAGGAAGTCCAAAAAAATAAATAAATAAAAGTTGACAGTCAATACATAAATATTTGAGTGAAGCATCGAAGTATTTTCAAAACATTTATCTAAGTTTAAAACCAAGCTTCCGTAAAATTAATTCATTTTTTAAGACCTTTATACAACTAAGATGATACAGTCATAATAACATAATGTAAAAACAAATTACTCACTTTTAAAAAAATGATGCTGTTTTATTTTAAAAAAATTTCAGCAACATGAAAAACATTTAGGTATGATATTCACCACCTAAAATAAAAGAGGAATAATTAATAATTTCAAATTTAAATAAAATACATTTGTACATTTCATTTTCAATAGCCGAAGAAAAAGACTTGTATATTAATGATTTTATGGTACGTTGAATGTTTCTCAACCCAGAAAACACTAATTTAACAATACATTTATAATAAAATAATGTAATTCCGAGAACCGCCTTTCCTTGTTGAAATCATGAATTTACCCTTAAAATCTTTAAAAAGTATGGAGATTAAATATTTGAAGAAAATGTTACACATTTGTGCCATTAATCAATTTTAGGTAAAACACGCAAGCGAATCAAAAAATTATATTAGCTTTGGCACCCCAATTAGCGACACATTGTAAATACTGAGGTAGCGATTTCGTAGTGTTAAAGAACAAATGTTTCGAAAGAAAGTGTGTTTTGCAAGTCAAAATATTTGGAGCGAAGTTCCTAAACATAATATCAGGTATATCGGTAAATTAAATTGCATATAAGAGAAAACCGCTAGACAATAAATTTTACAATTTGCGGTATGCAAATTGTAAAATTTGACAAAATAATCAAAGAACGTCGATGTGACAAAGGATAGCTTTGTTTATAGCTCTACAATAACTTTGTTCACAAGACTAATTTAGCTGGTGTGTACAACTTAAAGTAGATTTCGATTTATTACAAACATCTACACAAGAAGTGGGGTTCGAACCCATGACCGTTTCGGGGGGGGGCTAAACATTTAACTGCCAACTGGACAGTTCAAAGATAACATATTGCTGCATAATAACGCTACTGCCCTTGCAGCTTAGAAAAAAGAAACTTTGACATGAAATTAAATTGGGAGAGTTTAATCAACCATCATACTTAATAAAAGATGCTATTTCCACTTGTTTCGATGTATTAAGAATGATCTTTTCAATCATAATTTTCGAATAGATTACAAACTGGCGGTATTTAGATATTTAGAAAAAAAGCTGGATTATTAGCCTTCTATTTCAATGTAACTTAATTAAACGACGCAGCAAACGCTTCAATTCTTTTGGAAACAGCATTTAATAAATATACATATTTTTTAAATTTTTTTTTCAATATTTATCACTTTATGTAATTTTTAATTTGTCCATTTAAACAAAATCTCGTTTTTTTATTTTTTTATTTTATTATTATTATTATAAAGATTAAGATGATTTAGAAACAGCACTTGACCGTGATTAAGTCAAAACAATTCAATCATATATCAATTCAACCTATACTTGTACTTGATATTCAACCTTGTACTAGGACTAAAGAAATTATATAGTATATTTCTAGAGTTCATTGGTCGAAAACAATGATTTCATACTTCACTCGTGAATGTTTCAGAATTTTGTTTCGTGTAAACCTTTTTTTTTGTCGCATTTCTAAGATTCCTCTCGATAATTTTCATATTCCTTTAATATCTAAAGAAACGAAGCAAAATCAAAACAATATGAATTGTTTCTACTCTAAGTAATCCCTCATCTACATCATAAGCAACTTAGTTAACAGAATATGTAATTTAAAAAAAAAATCAATATGTTTACCTAGCATTCTTTGAAACTATATCGGAATTTGATTTTTAGGGTGTGAATCGTGTAAAAATGACTATTAAAAAATTAAGGAAAAACATTTGGAAATCAATTTGTCGCAAGATAAAAAAAAAAAAAAAAAAAAACCAATGCTTGAAGCAACTAAACAGTAAATAATCAGCCAAAATTAAATTATGTAAAGTACTAATAAACGACATAAATAAGAAAATTTTTGAAAAAAAGTTTCATTAGGTCCTATGATCAATTTTTGCTCACTAAGATGAATTAAACCAGGATTTTTCATTAATTAACCAGGAATTTAAATTGCATTCGGAACCATTACAAATACCTACACCAAAAGCGGAACTGAAATTTAAAACTTTTGAACGGGAAACAGAACATTATACATCCAGATAATAAATAATAAGAAGCACCACTTAAACAAAATGATACATCTAGTGATTAAAAAATTTAGGTTGCTGTGTTTGTACTATTCATATAAATAAAGTTTCAAGTAAAATGAATGTGAGTTACAGCGGAAAAATTTACAAATTAAATAATAATTCTAGAACTTTGTTATGAAGTCTCTAGCACAAGATATAATATGTTGCTCAGAGTCTATTAGAAAATAAATCATTATCCAATTCCGGCCACAAATGAATCCTTACATTAGCTTATAGAAAACGGTTTGTTACAAATTCCTTGACTAGTGCCATAACTGACATCACTCTAGGAATTCATGTCGGCATAAGATGCTATAATCGTAGCAATGAATTACGTTTTCTGAGAAGTATTGTAAGAGATAACTGAAAAATTCAAAAGAAACAACATTCTATCTTCACTATTCTAGTACAGAAATAAAGAACTTTTAAGTCTGCTTTTCTGAAAATTTCCTTAATTTGAAGGAAAAACTGCCAAAACCTATTGTACAAAATTTGCACTAAAAATGTATCGTTTATGCGAATTTAAACAAATTTATGTTGCATACATCATGCATGTAATTTTTACTCCGCAGTTTATTGGCATAATTTGTTCGAAGTCAAATACAATGGAGCATTTAAATTACGCTGTAACTATTAATAATAAAAATATAGTCAATAAAAGAAGTTGAGTGCACGTTATAATAATTTTCAGAAATAAAGATCGCAGATTATTAAATTAATTTTGGTATTAATATTCACTTTTATGTATAAAATCAATTAAATATAAATTTTTTTCCAGCATGAGTGAAATTTCTTTGTACAAAATTACTTTCTTTTCGACAGATCTTTTTTCAATAAACTGTGTAATTATTTCATAATTTTAGTTACCCTCTGAATTGAGCACTTTCTTCTACGAGTCTTTTCCCCAAAAAATCTTTTATTTTTGTCATACAATTTCACATTTTTTCTTGATTTAACAGATATAATCTTCATTTTCGTAAAACTGGGTTGAATAAATACTCGTGTCATAAATATTTCACAGATTACTTTCTTTCTTAAAAAAATTGTCTGATAAAAGTTCACAAGGGATGCAATAAAAAGCAATAAAAGGCGCAGGGGCTTCAAAACAGGATTAAGTATCATAAACTGAAGTGAAGAGAACAAAATGAGAATTGGTGTTAAAACTGCCAACACGGCCTCTGTTAATTGAGCACAAAGGGAATGGCAGCAATGCTTTTTCCCGCTTTTTGTTCAATAATACAGTAGCAAGACTTGCTCAAGAGGTAATAAGAGTTCGTAAATTATACAATGACTTTTCTTTTTCTCTTATTGCAAAACACAGTATATAAGGAATGCATTGAGATTTTTCCTATCTTGTCATGATGTCAACATACATCCAATGATCAAGTTTTAAAATTTCGCGCAAAAAATAATTTATCATATAGTTGATAATACAGAAATTCTAGTAAAAATTCCGAAAATTAAAAAAATGTGCCTACTCTTGAAACAAAATAGAGTGAAATTGTTCGAAGATAAAAATAAGCTCTCTCTTTCTCTCACTTTGCAAATTTTTATATTTATGAAAATACATTCTACACTAAACCAGATTTCATTACATGAATTATAAATAGATTAGAAAGTGCAACAAAGAAAAAACTTCTTTTAGGAAATCACTGGCTGAACATAGTACTTATTATATAAATTTTACATGTTTCCACGTGAAAGAAATTAGAGCAAATACACTTAAAAATATTAAAAACATAAATATTACAAACGTTTTTTGATTTTATTGCATAACTATCGTCCTTCAAATATGAGAACCAGTGCAACCGAGATCATAAAGTATATACCGAATTATAATATTTATCCTTACAATGGCAACTGAATCAATCAAGATAACGCCAGAATACTAGACAATCGACCACTAACTCTGAAGACAAACATTGGAATAAAAGAATGTTTTAATTTTGAAATGTCATTTTGATTAGAATAATTTAAATGCGTCTAATAAAGTATACTTTAACGAATTAAATTTTCTGATTTTAATATTGGAAACCTTTTTCATTTTTTTTCTTCTGTGCCGGCTGGCAGCATGGAAGCCATATATACGACACATCACTATATTAACTCAATTAACATAACCGAGTTAAAAATGTCTTTATATTATTGGCGCTTTATATATTACAAGATCCACGTGATCGCGGATAATTTTGCTTAGTGGATAATTTAATTGCTTAAGCCAGTTGTAAATCTTATAAAGTATTTCTGATGGACAGAACTTACATTCTGTAAGAAAAAACCAGTTAGACACTTATATACAATTAAGGCCCAAGTACTTTTATGATGAAATATTTTCCAGAAAAGCACACTATGAGCTTAACTATATCGTTAATTGCTTTACAATACTGCAACATTGTATATTTTACAATATCACTGCTAATTTGCAGACCATTATCTACATCAGTTTTTGTAAATTAAAAATTCGTGTTATTTTCTCCTTACAAAATCACCAACAACAAAACATATATGCCCCTAAACAAAAAAGTTGCGTAATGTAAAATGAATGATGATGGGGTTCAAAATCATTTGCATCAAGTATTTTCGTTTGTTAGATGAAAAGTCAAGAATAAAAAAAACTCAACATTTTTAATAACTTTCACCAATATTAGTACTCGTGCTAAAATAACATCCTTTTCTCTGTTATAAAGACTTTGACGAAATTTTCATAATAAATGACAAAACACAAGAGGCGAAACAAAGAACGCTTTTTAAAAATGCAAGAATTCATTAACGAGCAAATCTCTTCTGTAATCCCTTTAAAAATTTGGCGCACCCGCTGGTAAGACGAATGGGTAGACAAAAGAATAATTAATTACTCGCGAACCGTGAGCATGTCATGGGAAAAGAAAGATGGCTGCTGAAACAAACTTATTAGTTCACTTCATCTCATCCTACAACTTCGTTCTCCCGTTCGATTTTTGTCGGCTGGCCTTTCTTATTTACTTTTAAAGAACATTACTTTTTCACGTTCACTAATCAAGCCGTTGTTTAAATGATTTACAAAATGGGAATTAAGTTCTTTATTATGTGGTGACTTTTGCACGTGAAGACAAATTCGATCGGACCTTACAGTTTAAAATGGGTATCTAACCACAAGATATCTGTGCCGTACCTGTGAATTTATATCCTTAGAGCAAAAATTGACCAAAAAATCAAAACGCTACCCACAGACAAAGCAAAACAGTTTGGTTCACAAAATGGAGGATACAATTTAAAACTTGTTTCATTTTATTTTAATTAATATCCACTTTTAGCAGTTACTTTTATAATATTTACCTGATTAAATTTAAAAAGAAACCCCAATTATTTTTTTTACTAATAATTAAAAAGCACATACATCATTTAAACAACACTGTAATGTTACAAAACGTTATTTCTTCAATTCTAATTCATGTTGGTTCAATGATTGTTTTGTTGTCGCATTACGATCACTTTTCGCACAACTCGACTGAATTTAAAGTGTTTCATCTACTAAGTTCAAGAAAAGTGGTAATTAAAACCACGAGCAGTTGAACTAGAGATAGAAGACAAACCTATCAGCTGTGATACCACGTCGTTGACAGCCTAGCATCTGAAAATCGTTGTACAGCAATTATGCACCTACCGTATGTTATTTTCTGAAGACTTCCAACAGATAATGGGTTGTATGTTGCAACGGAGGAAACCTGAAAATCTCCCAAACATCCATTTCCAAAAGAGTGCATGCAGAAAGTATGGACGCCTCACCCATTAACCATTATTCAATAATGGCTGGAAATGTGAACTTTGAATCTTCCCCTCCGAAAAGTGCGATCAAACCACTGGGCCATGGTGAGTCCAAACCAGTCAATACCAGTTCGTCTGATGCCTTTTGGATTTGTGCTCAAAATGGCACGCATTTAAGTTACTTGCATGTGAAATAAAATTTAATTTAACCTTCTTTGGTACTGAAGATAATTTTTTTACTTTTCACAAAGAAAGTATCGAAAATATAAATTATTTCTTTCTTTGGCCAAATCAGTAAACTAAAATTTTAATGTGATCTAATAGAATTATTTAAAAGAAAAAAATCTCACCTTTTATACCAGAAATGATTGTGTGCCTGATATAATAAAGTTATTTTTAGTATATTATAGAAAAGAATTTTATTCATTTGCAAATATTCAAAAAATTATTTTGGGAATTTTCGGCGAGATAATTTCTTTTTAGAATAGTAAAAGTAATTAATGAGACACTAAATTAGACCCATTAAATTTGATTTTCTAATGCTCTTTATCGAATTTAATCAATCATATTTGTTTAATTCTACTAGTAGTCATTTGTTGGTTGATTGCTTTTCGGTCAGTTTTTACGCATGAGAACTGATTCAACCGCAACTACGGTTTAAACCAACCTGCAATTAAAAATGATTCCGAGGGCATACAAACACCCACGCTTGAGGTAAGAATCGAGTAAACGAATTATTCAATTTGATTACAAGAATGTTAACTAATGAGAAGTTCAACTTGGAATCGGGAGCTGAAAACGTATCAATTTATTGGTCAAATAAATGATAAAAAGTCACATTTATAATAATAAAAGACTTTTATTAAATTTTTCAGAAGTTTCTATAGAAAATGACCATATATCAACAATGTATAAGTATTCCAATACTTCGGAATGAGGCAGGATATCATAACAAATTATTATATTGAAAAGTTGCATTACTAATATACAACAGACAAAATTAAATGATAGGTTTTGTTGACTGGAGGTAGATACTAAATAGCAGGATATAAGTTATTTTTCATTTTTCCAACAATTTGATTGCATCATAATACAGATACAATAAATTTGTAGAGCTAGATTCTGAGTATTGTAAACAAAATACACGTAACAAAATAATTGTTTGATTGTTTGTTAAACTGTTTGAAAAGTACTAGCATTTGTTTTGCTTTTACCGAAAATTACATTATGCATGCGCAAATATCGAAAGCTTAAACAAATTTATTTCAAGCTTTTGTATGAAAATTTTTTATTTAAATTTTATTTGATATGAAAATATGTTTTATAACATAAGTTTATATCTATAGAAGATACATAGAAAATCTATAGGAGAATTCCTACAACAATACAGCAAATCCAGCCAAAACAAGTGGCATCTGTTGGTGAAAAGTAGAACTGCAGTGAAGATCATGCACATGACCAAATGCACATTCATAGAAATAGAAGCGCAAAACCAAAATACACAGTCAGATAAAATATCAAATATAAAACACAAACACAGAAAAATACTAACTGTAATAATACGTTTGTTGATAAATTACAACGCCCTATTGGTTATTTGAAAAGCAGACTGTCCCTAAACAAGAAAAAAGTGAACCAACATACAACCATTTTTATGAAGGAAACAAAGAATAACACACAAATCATTTTATTAATCCATAAATACTTAATTCTCAAACAGATTTGATTAGAATATAGTTTGATTCGTTTCTTGCAAATCGGCCATTTTTTGAACACAATAACTAACATAGATTGAGAACTAGAATTTAAAATGAATTCCGAACATCTACATATGAGGAAATGAGGGATTCGAGCCCACCAACTGTTGAGCCGAGATCAGAGAGGGAGAGAGAGAGAACACTATGTTTTCTCTCTCACACACAACTGCTAACTCGCATATGAAACTATGAGGACACGTAGAGAAGATTATCAATTATATTTACAAGTAGAAAACATTTAATAATTTTAAGTAAATTTGATATAGATAACAATTTGAATTTAATTTGGAGCATTTAAAATATCCTTCCAAAAATAAAGACATTTTTATTTTATGCATATTTTTGAAAGAAATATCAGATTCATTTACGTGGAGTTGTGGGTATTTAATAATTAGAATAAGATAAAAACTAAAACACCAAAACTAAAAATAATTATGCATCTTTGTTATACATCTTTACATTGATTGTAACAAACGCTTTATAACTCTCTATTATAGCAGGATAATTCTATGCTCATTTAAATCTAAGGCCAAACAATAGAGACTTCCAATGCTCCTGAATTATTTATTCGATTTTTTAAGTGCATTGCAGAGCATCAATGCAAATAAAAGAGCTGATTAGAACTGAGAGTTGTTCCGTATTGATTTGACATAATTTTCAATGTTTCGTTGCTATGGGAAATGTTTATTGTGGTTAAAAACACTGTAAAAAGGCAAAACTCGATAAGAAAAGGATTAACTTTTTGTGTAACATGGGATGCAGTATAAACACTTCTTATTTCATTTGACTAAATGTACGCATACATGACGCTTAGAAAAATTCCAATAGAAATAGACCGCACAAAAATATACTTAAGATAAACTAAATCAATATAAAGCTTGCTTAAGTTTAACAAATTGAGTAAGATAAAAATTGTAGACCTGTTTATTTTGTTTGCTGAATAACAAAAACGGAATTTCTCAAGAGAAAAAGAACGAAGATTTTATATGATAACTTTTTATTGCTTTTAAATGGCATATCCTTGTTTATGAACACTTAACAATTCGTAACTAACAAACGAATATAAAAATTAACTTTATTAACGAGAAAATATGAGTAGATAAAAATATTTAAACTCGAAAAAATAATTAACTTTTAAAAGTCGTATAAGCACACTTTAATATATTTATTTAAATTCACAGGAAAAAAGTAGCAATCAACTTTACTTAATCACTGTTTAACTGTTTCATGGGACATATATATTTATGCAATTATTTTTATATATTTTTATAAGCGAGTACAGATTTTTCTTCAAAGCTAAAAAAGATCTGAGAGAAAGAATTTTAACACGATTAATAGTAAGATCAAAATATATCCTATAACAAATTAATGGCTTCTAAAAAATAAAACTAAGAAGATTTCTTTTAATCAAATTCTGTATAATAAGTTATAAAAAAAATGTCACTAAAATGAAGTTAATTTACAAATAGATTAGTATCTAATTTACTCTATCAAATATAAATTTCAGATAAAATAATTGATTAAAACAAGTTATAGTTGTCATCAATTATTTTATCTGAAAAATATTAATCATATTAATTATAAAAAATATCATGATTTAAAATAAAATAAAGTATTTGAAAACTGGAGAGTATCCAAACTATCAGCAAATATCATTCAGATTTATTTCCAGCAGCCGACAAGCACATAATTTAGCTAGTAAATTCCTTTCGTATTTAGAGCTACATTTTTGTAAATACGACCCTCGGTCGAGATAAGGGTCAAAGGGCGAAGAGGCCCATTTCCAGACTAGGCTATGAATAGTCTAGACCGAATTTGTGCCTTCTGGTCGTCTTTGAGCAGAGGGCGCCTGTTAGGAAAGCGGAGACTAACCGAACAAGTGCCAGGTGTTTGTTATGTTACTTCGTACATTAATTTCGTAATTTGAAGCGCTCATAAAAATTTATGTATGGGGCCGGAAATTTTAACGGGCGCCTTTCACCGAGGAGACATATGTTTCCACATTTTGACAATTATGGGTATCAAGTAAAAATTCCAATTGCAAAATGTAAGAATCAAAAATATGTATTAAGATCTATTTTAGGATTTAATTTTTTTAAGCTTGATAAATGCAAAGTTTGGAGATTAGAGTAAATATTGACTCTTTTTTAAGTTAATTTTAAAAAAAATGTAAACGCTAAAAAAAAATATAATTCTTAATAATCATATCAGGAATTCTAAAAATGATTAGGAACAAACCGTTAGAAAAAAGTCGTCAGTATTAATAACTGTAAATACAGCAATATAAAATATCCAATATAAAGTAATGTAAATTTTAGCAATTTGAAGTCAACAATCAAAAACATTGAGGATTTATTTTGAAATTAGAGCTATTATCATCCTGAATATTTGATAAATAATTTCTAAAATGTTATATTTATGTAAGCCAAAAATCTGTTAATTTTAAAATGAATTAAAGTCCTATATTACTTTTGATGGCAATTCAATTCATTTTACATTTCTTACGAAACAGCTTCCAATTAATAGAGCTGATCTAATTAATGTTAGGCATTTCAAATTCTAATCATAAATATTTTCTCATACTTCGATTATCCATTTAAGATTACATTACTTAAGTTAAAATGCATTTATTTTCATTTGGGACATTAAAAATGGCATTTCCTTACCAAGATTATTTTTTGGACAGATTTTTAACTTTTCGAGAATGCTGGGACATCGATAACATCGCCGCACGATATACGGAAAATGGCGAGACTAAGTGTCGCCAAAAATACAGCGACCCTCTAAACAGACAGAATATACAGATAAGTCAAATAAGGGTTGATGGTAAGATGGGAAAAACAAACATGAGTACATAGGGATGAGCACAACGTGTTTTCTTTAGACACACATGCCTTAATCAAACGGATAAGTTACAGATGACACATGTGACTTCTATTTATATATGATGTGACGTCATTTAAGATGTTTCAACTAAGAAAACATTAGTTCTATGGAAGTAAAGAAGGAACTACTAGTTAATTTAGATAGATATATGAATGCTATCTTATTTGTGACACATACTTTGATTAAAGACATTCATTTGTCAGTTCAATTTCTGGTAAAATACATAAATTAAAAAATACTATATACTTTATAATAGGACTTTTATAATAACAATCATGAATACAAAACAAATTAGAATGCAATAACAAGTCATTGAATAATATAGGTTGAAAAAAAACTGGGTAGTTTTTAAACAATACAATTTATTAAAACAGGTGAAATTTTTAATTTATATACTTCAGAGATATATATGCGTATGTGATTTACTTTCAAACTTTTATTTTTTTCTTCACTACGGTTAATTAAAAAAATTCTTTTCAATTTAATAATTTTTAAGAAAAACTACTAGTATTTAACAGGAGGAATTCATTTTTTTCAGATAAAACCTTAAAATATAATAACAAAACAAAAGAACAAAAGGAATAACTTTTATAAATAGATGTAGCTATAATCTACATAGTTTGAGTAAAAACTACAGCTAGTGAAAATAAATAACTTCTGTTTGTGAACGAGGTAGTAAAAATTAAGAAAACATGGCAAATCATCTTAGAAAATATTAATTATAAGCAATATGGATGTTCTCATGAGAACCTTAATTAAATTGAAGGTGCTTGGCTCGAGAAAATAATTGCGGATGCTTCGTTTTAACCCTGATCTATGACTCGAAAACTATATATGGATTTTTAAAGAGCTGGAAATTCACCTCATTCAACAGAGTGTACATCAAAGTGTCGTGAAATTGTTTTACTCGAGTCATTCAGTTGAAAATTAACTTTCAAATTCGAGGCAATTCTGTGAAACAAATTATACTGGGAAAGATTTGTGGTAAGTACTAATCAGCAGCAATTCCTTGAAGAAATAACTGATGAAGAAAAGTCTTTCAACAAGATGCAGCTCTTTGCTAAAACTTCGGTAAGCATTTAAAATAAGTGCGAAAGCCAAGTGGAGGTAAAGAACATTTTGAAAAATATATTCTAATTCATTGAAATTAATAAATATTATTATTTGAAGTTTGCAACGAATTATGTAAATATTGTATGAGTTATGATCCTCATTACTTCTGTTTAATTCAATTCTTGTAATAGCCATACATATCATGATTAATACTATAGCCTTTTAGACAGTGTAACCGGAAGTTAACTTAAAAAGGAAATGAAGCAAATGGTTGATGATTTTATTATTATAAATTGTTTTGCTGTTGAAGTGTTTTAACTTAAGTTTTAATAAAGAGTTTGATTTGAAGTTAGCGCCTCAACAAACAGATATATGCTGGAAATTCAAGGTAATCATACAACCATTTAATAATTTACAGCAATATAACCAAGAGAAAATTGAAAAAAAAACACACACGCACACACACAATCTATTAATACAATAAGAGTAATAATACCCCCCACAATATTTTTTTTTAAAAATATACTTTAAGGTGGCCCTTGGCGAAAATTGACGATTTTTTTACGGCCAAGCTTGTTTCGTGCATGTTTGAGGAAACAAGATGGCGCAGAAAACATAATAGACTAACAAGAAACAAATCAACATCGGTAACAATATGGCGCCAAATTGGCAAGAAAATGAGGGAGGGGGCACCCTAAAGTATAGGCCACCCTATTTTTTTTATATCAGTCTTTTACTAGAGATTAATAACGTATCATTCATGCGTTACAGGAAACGATGGTTCTGGAAACTGCTCAAACTCTGAAAACAGTATTTTCAAAGATTTTCAACTACATGACGAAATATTTTCGTGTAGAAATCATATTATTTAATACTGAAATCCTTATATCAGTTTAGGTTAAATACTTACATCATAAGTTTACGTTAAAAGCAATAACTAAAGCAAAAAATAAGTAAATTACAATAATTTTTATTTAAAAGTATCATTAATATTAACTAAATATGCAGTAACTAATTTTATTATAATTTGTATTATTCTTGGCAGTTTTATTGCCATTCTTCGCATATTTACCCATCAACAAAATTTTTTCGCTGGAATAAAAGATGTTAGAGTTCTTACTCGTCAAAAAAGTTTTAAGAGACATTTAGAAACACATAATCAACAGTATTCTCAATAACCATAAATATCTAAAAAAGAATTTTCAATGTATTTTGTATTTTTGTTTAAAACAATTACATGTTGCTAATAAATGTATATCATATCATCAGCATTATATTTATTTAATAATGCATCATATCACTTATATTATTACATCACATTATTTACCTATTCGCCGTTATAACTAAATATTAGCTTCCTAATTATTTCGATCAGCAAATATCTAAACATCGTTAACGAAAAAAACATTTAGATAGAATTCTAATATTAACTACCGAATGTGTAAAACATTGTTTCAAAGTAGATTTGTTTTCAATGGTAGCAAAAACAATATTTTCGAAAAAAACTTCATTAAAATGGCACCGCTTTAAATTAATTTCATTCAATTGGTTACTGAAGAAAAGTTTTGCTGAGAGAAATATACTTAAACAAAACAATAAAAGCGCTGAAAATAAGGAATATCTTTAAAAATTAATTTACGTTTAAAATCTCTGGTGAAACATTTAATATTTTGGCGACGTATCAAAGGTTTTTCATCGCCATTTTGAGTGACATTCTAGTAGCTCAGATAAGAAAGCGTCCAAGTTTAAAATAACAATCTCATCTTTAGCTACTTAGATAAAAGATTATTTATATGAATATAAAAGTTTTAATAACGGCGTCTATTTTTATTTCGTGATTATGACTGAAATTTAAAAATCCAAAAATATTCTAAAACATAACCAATATTGGGGGAAAACTTTGTATTAAACATCCGATATGAAGATAATACTCATTCAAACCAAAGTAATAAAGAGATATTGAGAGAGATAGAAGTTTTTAAGAAGCCCAAAACAGTTAAGTCATTTTATGTTTAAGATAATACTTTAAGATATCCTCTATCAAGAGATCTTTATTTCCAGAAAAATTACTGAAATGTTCACATCTGAAAGGACTTCAGAATGTTACTGAAATATAAGACACAGATCACCGTTCTCGAAGTCAATGCATTGTAGTAACGCAAACACTTTAGCTAGAAAATTGAAATTTTCTAACTCAGTAATTTGAGAACAATGCTTTTAACTTATCGTGCCACTGAAAGTAAATTTAATGTTCTTTTCATGTTTTCTACGCTATTGTTTTTCAATATTTACGATTCGAGGAGTATGTTGTCTCCCAACTTTCCTTGTCCGAAATTTGACATTAGAATGGTTTTACACATTTTTTATATACTTTTCCGAAAATGTGTAATTCAAATCTTTAAATTTTTTGACTGAAAAATAAATGATAGAAATTTAGCACATCATAACAAAGATAATATTTAAATAATTACATTACTATTATATATTCATGACTTACCTAAGCATATTTCTTAGACAGAAAAAAAACAGAACAAATTATGAAATATATTCTAAATTCAATTTTAAAATGAAAAATACTTGAAAGGAGAACAAGTATCATATATAATCACTATATACAACGAAACCATTTGCACCATTGAACCATCCACTTATTTGCACAAGATAATTGAATAGATAATGTTAATGAGTGGTTTAGGAAACATCGGAAATAACCGATAATAGAATTGAGATAATTTCTATGGATCCTTCTGAGCACGGTTCATGTAAGCAATTTTTATTCACATAAGGTCATTGAGATTTTTTACATCAAGATTAATTTGATACAAATTCCTTTCGTCAAATTTTTAGAATCATACTATTATCCGGAATCTATAACAGAGTTGTCTCAACTTTCACTAAAACGAGAGAACTTAAAAATAGAGTTTCCGAAAATAATAATAGTGCAAAAAAAAAAAAATGATTCAGTTTAATATAGTGTAATGCTTATTTCACAGATTAAAACTATAATTTTAGCAAAAATAAAACCTTAAGACATAATATATATATATATATATATATATATATATATATATATATATATATATATATATATAGCTTAAATTTTATTTTCTTACAAATGCCAAAACACAAAGGATTACTAGAATTACTAATCATTAGATATGAATCGTTAAAGAATCATTACTAATAGAAATTTTGAATATTAAAAAGTGAAAAATTCTCAAATTCTAAAAAATTTCCAGAAACAATTAATAAAACATATGATTTAGTTGCGAAAATTGTTCTTGAATTTTTAATATTTTTATTAATTATTGGAAATTTTTCATTACGAAAAATATTCCCATAATACAGCTTTATTTTAATCAACTGATACCTAAAAAACTGACGATTCAAAAAACAGTTCGACTAATCCTGTTTCGAGAGACATAACTTTATACAATTCAAATGTACAAAAGAGAGATATCAATGATCTATTTTCCTATTTAATATTCCTATTTAATCTATGAAACAGATTTCTTATTTCTACGGATTGAATCGAATTTCTGTAAAATTGAATAGAAGGCTAGAGAGTGAATCTGACATACAAGATAACAATTTCTTTACCAATCAATCTCTCACAACTGAAAAAAGCGATAGCATCTAACACCTCCTAGAATACTAGGGGATGTTGAAGCAAGTAACGATGGCCAAGTCGTCCTTCTTGAAATGCTTGCCTTTGCCATTCAAATGGGAATTTGTGTCACCACATCACGACATTCAATTATTTGCACTTAAATATAAAATAATTTTACATTATTCTCTCTATTTTTAAATTCAGAACATACATTACGGCACAAGCATGCATAAAATAAAAAGCCTAATGCTAATAATTTTTTTCCAAATAAAAAATTGTTGAGAATCCATTATATTTTTAAGTCTTCCAGATCAAGAGTGTTGCTCATGGTTTAAAATAATTATGTTTGGAAAAGGAATCAATATTCCAAATGTGATGTAATTTGATTAAGATTTAACAGTTTTGGAAAATAAATATTCTTAATTTTTACAATTAAACAAATGGCAAAAAACCAATTTCAACTTCACCAAAAATGTCTCATTTGATTTAATAACAAATTATATTTGAATATATAATTTTACTTGTATAACAACATTTTATTAACACATCCTAATTTCTTATACCACATTTATATGTCTTATGAAATAAATACTTCAGTAGTTTTATTCGTTTAAAGGCGGATCATTTAATCTGATTTGATATTGTTATCATAAGTTAGGTATTTTGCATTTTGTTAATTTATTTAAATTTACTTAAAGCATAATAGCAATATTATGTTAATATAAAGAATTACTGATAATTATGCAATGTTTTTCAAATAAAATTAAAATTTACGTACAAATTAAAAATTCAAATTGATAAAAATGAATAAACGCTAAAAATGAAAATAAAAACATGAAAAAATTAAAATGAAAGTTATTTCAAACTATATCCAAAATCCTATTTAATCATTTTGTTTAAATATTATGTTTCTTCAATCAGAATTTATAGGTTACTTAAATAACTGAAATAAAGTTACGCAGTCTTTTTGTATCAGCCTTTTATCCCTTCATTGGGTCGATAATACTGAGTATCAAACATGCTTGAGAACTAAACACTGGTGGTTCCGCGCTAAACTGGTCACCTAACCGAGACATATGCTTCGCATCCCAGGGACCTCGGTCATGAAAACAGGTATGGGCATTGCATGCCTTGATTCCCAGTGTAGGCTATTGTGTCACTGAGTTCAGTTTATCATTTTTGTATCTGACTGGCGTATAATTTAATGGTGATAGAGATATATTTCTAAAAGTGTATCCAACAAACTAAACTTGCTATAATGTTAAAAAATTAGTTGCATTTTTCTTTTTAAAAAAGTTACATTTGTATTTCCTAAATGCATAAACAGAA
Organism: Latrodectus hesperus; assembly: GCA_037975125.1. Classification (NCBI taxonomy): domain Eukaryota; kingdom Metazoa; phylum Arthropoda; class Arachnida; order Araneae; family Theridiidae; genus Latrodectus; species Latrodectus hesperus. The sequence continues at coordinate 77,042,631 of CM075853.1, read as the reverse complement.
TTGGAATGTTTCTCGAAAATTCAAATTTATTTAATGTTAAATTCACAGATAATACTTAATATTTATATGCAACAAATAGAAAACAATAAATTACAAGTAAATTTAAATTCAAGCATAATGGTAAATTGCAAGTTTTTTAGCATTTTAAGTTTAAATAATGATTAAATATTACAATCATAATATTAAATGAAATTGACAAAAAAATAAATAACGAGTACTTTAAAAACATAAAATAATAAATTTAACTTGAAAAAAAAATTATAAAGAAATTTATTCAAATAATAAATTTCATTTGAATTTTACGCCAGTCATGTAAGATTAAATCGCAATTTTCTCGCAAAGATAGCATGAAAACCACTAACTTTTTTTCCTAGTTACTTTTTGTTCATCGCCAGCAGAATCAGCCTGTGGAACGAGACCTTGCTTGGGGAACACGAATAGCGTGATGGTACCACTGGAATAACAGGATAGGAATACACACAAAGGTCGTGAAAAATAAAAATAAATATCAGGTCTTACCGAGGATTTTCCATTAAATTAAAATACGAGTGAGCAAAGTAAAGGTAGCTGTCATAGATGGTAAACACTTTATGTGGCTTCTTGAGGTGATTTCTTGAACATTTAATATGATGGCATTTTAATGCACCGTTATCTCGTAGGTTTTACATTTATTTGATGGTCAAAAAAAGATGCACACAGATGACTTAACCTTTTCAGGACGGGGCGCCTCTGTTTAAGACGCGCGTTCAGGACGAAGCAGAAGCGAAAGGAATGATGTTACAGGACGGGGGGGGTTTCTCCGCTAAGCCTAACTTTAGAAAAAAATTCGCAAAAAATAAAGTTAAAGTCCTACCACCATGATTTTTGGTACCATTTTATATTATCACATAATCTATCTTATAACATTAAAACTAGACTTTAATAATGTTTTTCCTTCAATTTATATGAAAATATATATGTAAGAAAGTTGATTACCTTGGGAAATAATTTTCGACAGTGCAATTCTTGTTTTTCCAAAATTTTAATTGACAAAACACTTCAACATATTTTCAAATTAATAAAAACTATACAAGGGCTATTAACAAGAAAAAATAACAAAATTTAAAATGAAGACTGAGTATGGAAACTCTCAAAGCACGGATAAACGCAAAGTCCGACATTGCATCTGTGTCAGATTCGCTAGAAATATCATTTTCTAACTCTTTAGCAAATGAATCATCACTTTCATCTATATCACTGAATGGTTCATTTACCATACGTGTATATTCCTCCTCTGTTAAATAACGCTTCCTCGCCATAATAATCTGGCGTCGAGAATTTTCGAAATAGCAAGAAAAGTGAGAAAATAAAACCGAAAGCAGTAAAAACTGTAACGAAACTGACGCTAAAACCCCTAAAAGACCTTCCATAGTAGCGAAAACAAAATTTAAAAAAATGTTCGGAGAGCTATCAGAAGTGGATCTAGTGTTTGTTAGGTTCCTAGCCTAAATGGCCATGTACCTTCTGTTCCTAAGAAATTTTTCCACACCTAACTTTAGTTGAGATTAACATAATGATTTCAAAACATAAGGTTATTTAAACACAAAAGATTAAGAAAATATTTTGCTTAGGTTAAAGTGCTCCCAACGAGAGTTCTTTGCATGATATTGAATAAACATAAAAAGAAAAATTTGAATACACATTACAAACAAGAGTGAAAAAAAATAAAATAAAATTACAGTTATATACATAGTAACAGTATTGATATAACTACATAAAGACAAAATATTTTTTTTTATTCTATTATATATGCATATATATAAATACAATTTTTTTTTCCTTTTCTGTATTTTATTTTATATATATATATATATTTTTTTTAAGTATAAGAAGAAGAAATTATTAATTTCTACTTTTTGGGAGGCAAATAGATAAGTTTGAATGCGGCTTAGCCCGCAGAACCGCCCTTGGTCTGTGGAAATTGGAAAGTTCATAGGGACTGTAGTTTTCAATTGCTTAAATTTCAGTTATCAACTTCATAAAGATTGTTGTAGAAGCGAAAAGCAAGGAATTGGACGTATCTTGATAGGGGAAGGACACCCAAATTGCTTCTGATGTGTTCGTTTCTGATGTAGAAGTCTGATTGAGTGATCAGTCTAAGAAATTTACTTTGCTGACCCTCAAGAAGTTTCAGGTTTGTTTCCGCAGCACCACCCCAGATTGGGGCTGCATAGGTGATAATAGGGCGAAGGTATGATTTATAAATCAATAGCTTGTTAGCCATGGAGAGCTTTGATTTGTAGGCAATTAAGGGGTAGAGTGAAGTTTTGGCAGAAATAAATTTATTCTTAATTTTATTAATATGGGCTTTCCAGGTAAGTTTTTTATCTAACGTAAGACCGAGGTACTCGACTTTATTTGACCAGGGGATCGAAAAACCGCTTAGTTGAATCTGGGGGGGGTAGAGTACGTTTCCTAGTAAAAATGACAGCAGTGGATTTGTTTGGATTTATTTTAATTTTCCACTTATTAAGCCACTCTTCAATGGCCATGAGGTGTTCAGTAAGGGTAGCATGGATTTTCCAGTAGAGAGAGCTAGTGGATAAAACGGCAGTATCATCCGCAAACAAGCAGAGCATAGTATTTTGGTGTTGCGGAATATCATTGATATAGATGTTAAATAAGAGAGGACCCAGCAGGGATCCTTGCGGTACGCCTGCAAGAATGGGTCTGTCCAGAGAGATATCTTTTCCTACTCTAACAGTAAAAAAGCGGTTGGAGAGGTAATTATTAATTAAAGTAATTAATTGGGTTGGGAAATGGAATTTAATTAGTTTGTAAATTAGACCAGGGTGCCAAACTCTATCGAACGCTTTTTCTATATCAATGAATATTCCTCCCGTGGATTTTTTGTACGCGATTCCTTTTGAAATTTTTTCTACTACTCTGAGTAGTTGGTGGGTGGTAGAAAGTTTTTTACGGAAGCCAAATTGTTGAGGAATAATAATTTTGTTGGTCTCATCAAAGGCCAGTAATTTATTAAGAATAATTTTTTCGGCAATCTTGGCCATAGTCGGCAAAAGAGAGATCGGTCTATAATTGGATGGGAGATTTTTGCTTTTACCCTTCTTGTGGAGCGGAATGATAACTGCCCTTTTTCATACTTTTGGAAAATGACTTGTTTTCAGTATACTGTTGATGATTGCAGAGAGGCAGCAAATTGCTCTAATAGGGAGCTGTTTCATAATTTTGTTGTTGATATTATCATGACCGGGACTTTTTTGGGTTTTAGTTGTTTAATAATTTCTTCAATTTCTGAAGCAGGTGTTTCAATGAAAGGCTGATTATTAATGTTGTTAGTCAGAAAATTTGTTACTGTGTTTATAATTTGCTGGTCATTTTGTGGATTACTGATGTTGTTTGCTTGAAATTGTTTTTCAAGACTGTTTGCCAAGCATTCCGCTTTTTCAAAATTTGTGAGTGCTACTTTGGCGCCATCTATGAGTGAGGGGACACACTCCTTGTTGTTTCTCATTTTATTAGATGCTCTCCAGAAGGATCCATCCGCCACATTGAGATAGTGAGGTATGCATTCCATGAGTCATGGTTATGTAAAGCTATTTTATTTTTGATTATTCGTTTTAAGGCATTAATTTGATTTTTAATCACTGGAGATCTGGTTCTATTATGAGTTTTCCTTAATTTATTTCGTTTTTTAATTAAATCAATTATTTTGTCTGGCAAGTATTCTATTTGATGATTCATTTTGGTGAATTTACTGTGATTGAGAGCAGTATTTATAATAGATGTAAAATTATTAACATTTTCTTCAAGTTGGGATGGGTCATCAGTTAATTGAAAGGCTTTATCTGGAATTAAACAGTTAATTTTATTTCTAAACTTACTTCAATTGTGGCAGGTTTTTTGCCAATCACTTTCTTGATTATTTTTGCTGAAGAAAATTAGCACTGGGTAGTGATCAGACGGGAGCTCCTCGATTGTTGATAATTTCATGGGAAGTTGGATACCCCTACAGAGCATTAGATCTATATAATTTGCATGTGTAGGGCCAAAATGAGTGGGTTTATCGGGCTTAAAAATGATAAAGTCAGTATTGTTTATAAGGGAGTTTAGGACTTTTCCAGTACTGTTTGCATAATTGCAACCCCAGTTCTGGTGTTTAGCATTGAGGTCCCCAGCGAGGATGATCTTAAAAGTGAGTGCTGCTAGGTTTTCAATGTCAACAGAAAGAAGTGAAGAATTGGAGGTGGGGGGATGTAGAGTGATGCCACTGTAATGTCAGAGCTGTCTGAGGGAGCTATCGGAAGCGAGAATGCTTAAATCACGTGGAAAGTTGAAGAGCCGAGCTGTGTTTGTTTACATTGCGAATTCCTCTCCCCCAGCCACAGCTGATAATCAAAATACCAAAAAAAGCAGGAATACGAAAAAAATGAAGGTCAGAACACTAAAACTACGTTCAGTTTAAATATAATGGACACATAGTGCCATCTAGCGATTATTAAAAATTGTTCCAGCTTAAAATGCATATATGCACCGCCCGGCCCTCACTTTCGTCCGTACGAAATGCATATATGCACCGCCCGTCCCGAAGAGGTTAAGGGGAACAAGGGGAAAAAAATAGGAATCAGCAAGTGAAACTATTAGAAGTAAATAGCATAAGCGATCAGCAATATATTAAAAATTAAAAAAATATAGGAATATTCTTTTTCAAGGAGTGTAGAAAATATATTATAAATCTGATGTCATATTTTATATTCCAATTCTTGGCATACTTATATTGACATTTAAAAGATCTGGATACCATTATTAAACTATAGGAATCCCGGTACAGATTTCTATAGTAAAATACTACGATTGATTTGAAGTCCATAAAAAGGTTTATTTGTTATTCTTGTAATTTTCTACACTCTAAGGCTCATTTACCCAGGATGTACATTATAAAGTCAATTTTATAAAACTATAAACATCAGCACCCAAAGTGAGAGTTGAACCTACAAACTGTTGAATTAAAGACCACAATGCTAATCATTTAGCTCGGAATTGAGTGAAGAAAAATATAATATTTTATGCATACTCCAATTTCTTTGTAAAATGTACGGAAAAAATTCAAGAGCCTCATGATTAAGGTGCAATTTAGAGAATTAAAAAAATTAATTCAATTCGAAATAATGCAAAATTAATAAATTTATTAGTCGCCAAATACACATCGATCAATACCGAATCTTTGTTTGAAGCGAGTAAATATACTAATTTCCAGAAGAGTAAATGAATAAATATAAACTGCTAATTTAAGGTCTTCCGTGGAACAAAACACCAGATCCACACAGAGCAGTTACAGGAAACTGAGCATGGATAATGAAGTGACGGAGCAGAATGCTCCATTTTAACAAGAACAGCTTGATTCACAGTTTCTAGGGAATAATCCACTTGTGACATCAGGAGGCGCTCAGTTCCACACACACACACAGCTAATTAGGTATTTAAATTTAAGCCTCGGAGACTGGACAAAACACTGCAGTTACAGACATAGTTAATTTTAATATCATGCAGCACAAAAAAGTTGACAGTATTTTTGTGTGAAAGAGATTACAATAGCATTAAGAATGTTCACAGAATAAATTTAAATGTGAAATAATATTTTTTGGGTGTGTATATATTACAAGCGTAATGAAAATGTTAATTTCAAAGTTTATTTTCCTAAATGATGACATAATCATTTTGTTAAAGTAATTCAATTTTTTAAAAGAACAGTCTGACTTGCAGTTTTGACAAAAATATAAATGCCATTTGTAGATTGAAATTGCACTGTAAAGCTGCATAATCATTACTACGACGTCATTTTGGATAAATAGCTAAGTGAAAATTTTCTCTCAAAAATTTTTAGGCACGATTGGAAGATTTTAATCATTGAAGTCTTCCTTGGATTAGAATTCAAGCATTACCAGATAAATGAAGGAAAATACTAAGTGCTAATATATTTAGCAAAATTATATGAGTATTATCTTTCAACTAAAAATATGTATTTTTTTATAAACTTTATACCCATTATATACGTACAAACATAGTGTATTAGGTTGGTGCGTATGAAATGTCGGATTCTTAAGTGATTGTATAAAACTGCATATCTTTCTTCAATAGCTGTTTATTCAATCAAAGTATGCTCCATTCGCTTCAATACACTTCTCCCAACGAGATTTTAAAGCGTAGATGCCTGTCTTAAAAAAATTTTGGTCTTTAGAATTAATAAACTCTGATATCGAGTTTTTAGACTGTCTTCATTTTCATAGTGTTTGCCCCTTAAAAACAGCTCTAAATGCTTGAAAAAATGAAAATCGGTCGGCGAGAGATCCGGTGAATATGGTGGATGCTGCAATGATGAGCATACGTTTAACCGATCCAGCTTATTTCGCTCTGTCAGTGCGTGCGGTACCCACTTGTCCATCTTCTTAACCTTGCCAATCTCAGAAAGGTGTCTCAATATCGTTGTATGGTCAACTTTCATCCTGATAGCAAGTTCCCTCGTGGATACGGCTGGATCCGCTTCCACTAGAGCCTTCAGGTCATCATTCTTCACAGACGTTTTGGGTCTTCCGCGCGGCTCATTTTGCAGTGAAAAATCGCCAGTCCGAAATTTTTCGAACCAACGCTGCACTTTCCGATCGTTAACCGTATTCTCCCCAAACGCTTGGTTTATGTTGCGTGCAGCTTTTGCAGCACTATTACCAAGTTTGTACTCATATAAGAAAATGACGCGAATGTCAGCAGAATTCATATCGGCAATAAACTCAAAAGAAATAAAAAAGGGAAGACCTTCGAGAAAACCTATTTTGCTGAAATGAGTCTCTGGCAATGGACAATACGAGTATGAATGAGGTTATACCAAATACAAAAGTATAACGAAAACAGGGAGGAAAACGTCCGCATGTAAAGAGAATCCGACATTTCATACGCACCAACCTAATACATAAGGCCCATTGACTTATAATTTGTCTTGCACTTACGAAATATGCAAACGTATACGTATGAACGAATTAACATACCATATAAATGAAACATCATTAAAAATGTGTATTATTCCACATTTTTAACACAAACCAAAATGCAATTAAAATATTAGTAAAGTAACAAATTTTAATAAATTATTTAAGATCAAGAATGAATGATTAAATTTATTAAAACAAAATTAGAAATGAAATTTAAATAAAATGATAGGATTAAAAAGTTATACTCCTGAATATGATACAATAGTTCTGAATAGAAATATTAAATTTCTTAATATTTACACAGTAACTCAGAAAGATTCAATTTTCTGTTGCAGTAGCATAATTAAATGAAATAGTTTTTTAATTCATATGAAGCATTAAAAAGATATCAGATTTAAAAATATGTTGTTGTTTTTTTGTGCATAAGAGCTAAAATAATTTCCAACAAAATTTTTTTTTAGTTACGATAGAATTTGCAAATTTGTGTAAAACTTCACATAGTATTCTGATTTTGAATACCATTTTATTATATAATAGCATTATAAAAGATTTACTCAGCGTGATAAATATTCTCAAGCATTAACAAACATACTAAATACTTAGAAAGTTCAAATACCAAAAAATAGCATTGCATCATTTTTTAACTACCACCCTAGCATACTGAATAAATAGCTATCATATGATTATGTAAGTTATTCATCACTACTAAGTATGAGCCGAGCCATTCTGAATATATAAGTCATGGTTTTAGAGCAGGAAGTCCCAAAGATGATCAATTTTTGCGACTTCCTGTTCTGCAAGAATGTTTATAATTCAAATAAAATTGTTTACGCTGTTTTATATCAAATCAGTGTCATAAGAATTCAGCAGATCACGAATTTTGAAAGCTGTGCTTTTTTAAACACTGCCAATTTTCCAATGAAAAAAATTCACGTGAAATAAATAAGAAAATAGCAACGCATATTTTGTTAATTTTTTTCTTAATATTCTAATGCCCAATAGATTTTACCGGTGATAATTTCCATACGGAAATGCATGGTATTTACTGATACTCAGCATTTAACCTCACAGCTCAGTTCTTTAAATATGCATCAATCGAGAGAAAAGCCGACAACATCCCTGAAATAAGCTGCTTGGAATGGCAAGAATCGACTTATCTGCAATTCACTAAAGGGCGTGCGAACAGACGTAATAATTCACATATGCGAGGCAGTCCGCCGCTTTTGAGGAAGACGAATCAATCGTATTATTGAGCGGCTTCATCATAGAGACATAATCGCCAACAGCCATACTCATGAAGCATTACGATTACAAATTGCAAAGATGTTCTAGAAAATAAGTTATATCTTCGATTTTTAATCAAGAAATTGTTACATCGAAATTAAAAATACTTTAAATATTTATGGATGCGCTCAAAAGTAAAATAAAATTTATTTATATCAAGGTCAGTATATTAATGATTATATTAAAATCATAATAGCTTGCATAAAATAATTAACACAAAATCTATTACAGCTGTAAAAATTCAGAATTTTCTTTTTAAAAAATTGATTTGGGAAAATTTAAGAAATCAGAGTCCAAAGAAAGTTTATTGATATAAAACTCATGGATTGAATTGAATTGGTCTGTCACTTTGCAACCAGACTTTGGCACAAGAGAGCATACTGAGCGGAACCTAAGTTTTAAAGTGAATTCCGAACTACTGAAAATATCAACCACAAAACGAGAAAAAAAAGTGTACTCTGTCGAGGCCCAACAAGGTTTGAGTAAAATGTTTTTTTCAAAGATTTAATAAATTTTTGTTTCAGTAAAAAAATTATCTGCTTGAAGAAAACTTGACAGCTTGTATTTTATTAACACTCATATTCCTCCAGGTCAAGACAAGGACTGGATTATTTCAATTCAATTAAGATTAAGTTTTTGCCTTCTAACATTCATTCACCACAACCAATAAGATAAAAGTTTGTTTCAAATTTTAAATTATTTTTTCCCTCCAGCTTTGTGTTGAGGTCAATTAAAACCAATCTTATATTTTCAGAAAGTTTCCCACTTCTCTTTTACATCATCGCACATCAATATAATCCATAAAGAATGAAGGAATGTTACCAAAAGGGATTGCTTGGTTTGTCGCTCATCAATCATCTTTTGCTCTTGTTTTTCATTGGAAAGTCATATGACAGGGACCTACAGCGTCACCAAAAGGGAAAGCGAATCATATTTCTGTATGAAAGCTGGACAACTTTGCCGAAAACGACTTCGTTATTCGTATGAATGTTTGAGAAACCAATAATATAGGAAATTTTGATCAACATGGTAGGGCAATGACATGATGATGAATGAGGTAGTGGAAGAGCATATTCAGGAGTGGTTGGTTGAGTTTTATGGCGCAAGGCCCAAAATGGACAAGCTGCGTCAAGCAATTTCAGAAGATCATTGAAGAATCTAAGCAGTTATTCTTTTAAGAATAGCTACAACTGTGGAAATTTCATCTAGAAAAAGCAAATAGCAGGCTTACTTCATTGGCTATCAATGCTATCTTCCAATGAAGTAAGGCAGATGATCAAAGTATAACAAATTGTTGCATCATACAAATTGTTATTGTTGCGGAAATTTAATAACACAGTAATCTCTTTCTGACTACATTTTAAAATATATATTAGCAAGAACAAATATCTTTAGCGAATTTTCAAGCAAAAAAAAAAGTATTTATTAATATGTACATTTGCTTTATTTTTCTGGGAATGGAAAGCATTGTTCCATTTTACATTGATTCCAGTGACGAAAATTATTTCGCTCAACGAATCTTTTGCATTGTGAAAAATACTTAGAAAGGAATTGCGCTCGATAACCGAAGTTCCGTCCTACTGCTTACCAATGCAAATAGTCATAATTTTTGGAATTCAAATCCAAACCAAAAATCTGTTAACTGTACTAACTCGACTGATGTGAATCGATTCTAAAATGCGTAAGTTTTGTATTTTCGAAACAAAGATATTTTTTTACTTTTTTCTGAAATAAATTTGATATTAAAGCATAATATTGAATCAATATATAAACTGATCATTCATAAAATATTTCGATCAAGTAACGAAACATTTGTAATGAAAGCATAAATGTTTCTATTAAAGATCGAATTACTAATATTGAATTACGGATTGAATACGTACAGAAATAGCTGCGCAACTGTTTGATTTCAAAATTGGCACACTTTATAGGAGATAGACATATTACAAAATACTATCTTCGGCGATAGGACAGATTGTACAATTCCCCACAACAGCAATACTTTCCACAATAAATTCAAAAAAATTAAAAATAAATATTCAAGCACTAAAAGCTTATCGGGATCTTTGGTGATTTCAAAGCATGCTAGATACGTAGTTAACTAATAGGAAATGAATGGATTTTTCTTTTATCTGTCCTTCTGACGTCTACTTAAGTCCTTTTGGGGTTTTCCGGGTTTTCACTACTGCGATAAATAAATACAAGTGCTCAGTTTGGTTCTAGTCATTAAACCAGTTATTGACAGGAAACACACATAATTCGACCAGGACTTACAGTTTTAAGCAAATTCCAAACGACACAGTTAGTCAACCCCGAAGTGGGATTCAAACACAGGATATTTTGAAGTGAAATCCAAAATGATAACAATTTAGTCGACAACTCAACTGTTTTATAAAATCATCTAGATTGGTTGGTTGGTTGGTTTGTTTGTCGCTCAACGGTCATTTTTTGCACAGGAGGGCTAATTAGACCGGGACTTACGTTTTAAAGTGGATTCCGAACCACTACAAACATCCATGCTCAAGGTGGGATTCGAACCCACGAACTGCTGAACCGAAGGCAAGAGCGCTAACCATTCGGCTGCTAGCTCGGCTAAAATCATCTAGAAGTAAATACGGAACAAACGTTTAAAATTACACTGCTTGACATTGAAAATGCAACACTAAGGAGTGGCCAGGAAATTATGCAAATTGCAGGGTAGACGCACCTTACAGAGTTATGCAAATGGTGTGAAATGCGCAGCTCTCCAGCGAACGCAGGATAAAACATAAGGTGAGGAACTGGCAGAGTAGGCAATATTTCCACCGTTATTGTTGCTTGGAAAATACTCGTTGAAACTTTGTTCTTGTCTCAAAGGACGCCTGCAATTGCAGAGAATGCCTGGAAATCGTCTGTCTGCTGGAACTGACTCTGTCGACGAGTTTACAAGGGGCATGGTGATCGGACTGAGAAAGGTAGGTTGATCCTTACGGCAAATTGCAACAGACAGACACTTGTACGGGTCCACAATGCATTGTCTGTGGCGAAGATGGTTGAGCATGTATGGACTGACATGTCCGACAGGAGACGGTGGCGATCCCGCAAAGGACACCTACCGAAATTTTGAAGCATGTGCAAAACATCCTGGATGCTCCCATATCGAGCAGAACCATTTGACATCCATTAGTTGCTAGTGGCCTCCGCTCATGGCGTTCGTAAAGAAAACTGTCATTGACCCCACAGCATAGATGCCAACGTCTGGAATTGGTATTGGATTAGAGCGATGTGGACGATGGAGTAGCACAGGACTGTCTTTTTAGATGAGTCATGTTTCTGTTTTTTCAGTGATAGTTAAAGCGTACAAGTGTGGCGTCGACATGCAGACAGGTCCAATCCTGCAGCAATTGTGGAACACCCCACCACACGAAAACGAGGCATCATGGTTTGGGGCACCATTGCGTACGATTCCAGGTCACCTCTAGTTCATATTCAAGGCACTACTTACAACGCCAACATTACGTGGATGATATGCTGCTGCCGGTGACACTTCCCTACCTTCAAGGGATGCCCTTTATCAGCAGGATAACGCCCGACCACACATTGCTCGCAACAACCAACATGCCCTATAAGATATACAGCTGCTTCTCTAACCACCATGCTCGCCAAATCTCTCACCAATCGATCACGTTTGGGATATGATTAGATGCCATTTGCAGACCCTGCCTCCCTCATAAGAAGCACTTTGGCAAGTGGTTGACAGGGAATTGGAATTGTGCTCCAGACGCCATCCATACTCTCATTGCCTCTGTACCAAGACGGAATGCTTCGTGTATCGTCGTTATAGGGCCGTTAGCTCCTACAATCTACTGACCTGACCCTGTTCTCGCTCTGCATTATGCATATCTCATTTCGAAATACTCTTATTGTTCTTTGCTGTCTCTCTCTGTTCGCCAAGTTTTGTCTCTTTCTAGCAACTTCTTCTTGGTGTTGCATTTTCCATGTAGAGCAGTGTATTTTCTTGTTAGACTAATCCGCATTATGACGTCAATAGGTTGAATGAAAAATTAAATGGAATCTAATTAGGTAGAAATTTCAGCGTATAAATTCTTAAAGAATTATACATTAAATAAAAAAGAAATTTCAAAAATAGTGTTCATTAACAATTGAAAACCAAGAATGCAGATGTCATTATACACAAGTGAAAACCACAACGAAGTAATAAAACTATAGTAACTTGAAGCAAATATTTTCAGCAGTTAAGAATACTTAAGAATTACGGCTGAAACTATGAGTTTAAAGTAAAAAAGAAACCATATTAAGAGAATATTCAGCTCACATGAAAGTAATGCGATTCTATTAAATACATTTTATCCAATAATAATTTTTAAAAAAATGAAATGAGAAGAGTAGCAAAAGTTAACTTTTATTTTGAAGTAATAAAGTTAATGGGCAATGAAGTCATTTACTTTAAAGTGGTTAAGAACAAAATTCCTTCTCTATCGCTAATAGTCAAGAACATTTTCATATTTACGTCCTTTTTTACCATATTATAAACATTACGGAATATTTAGATTTTTCGTTTACGACAATGTTGTCTAATTATAAAAAAAGCTTGTAAAATAATATAAGGTTAATGTTTTTTTAATGTACGTAACGCATTCCGCCTCAAGTTTGAGAAGATATTCAGTTTTAATCACGTAAAATAAAAACCATTAAGATCGATCTTTTACAAAGTAATAGTTTTTGATAAATTCTATTAATATAGAGCTTTCGATGACAAACTAAGGTCAAAGAGCGAAAATTCAACATTGTGACTTTGAAATGGAAGAAATATTTATAAATATCTTTCGAAATTTTTTATTATCTTATGTGGTATAACTCCTATTAACTAACAATACTAAAATAATACTCTATTTATTATAAATATTTAAATCATACCTAAAAATATCCTTTTCTCAGGGATTTATTTTGGTTAGTTCATCATTCTATGATATCTTTACTCACACAAGGGCTAATTTGATAGTGAGGTGGGAATCAAGCCTATGAGCCTATGAAGGACATATTGCTAATCATTTACTGGCGCCATCTGTTCATTGATATATTTTTAATTAAAATTTTCATTACTAAAATAATTAACTCTTCTGCAACAATTAGTCTCCGCAAATTAACTTCCCAAACACAATAGTATGATACCAGAAAGTGTGATGTCAGAAGACAATTTACAGTGTTTTCTGAGCAATACACGCTCAATTCTAAAAATGAGTGACGATGGAGTTTTTTTTTTTTTTTTTTTTTTTTTCATGAATTCGTTCATGGTTTGTTAAATAGGAATTATACGTATAATTTCAAAAATATTACAAAAGAGAATATTTATCAACATTTTTAGTGGGATTTGCCTCTTATGGTTTTAAGGAAAAGTCAACCAATATTGAAAGTGAATAACAATATAAAAAGTGGAAACAATTTAGATAACATTTCGTAATTACTGCTGTGGTTGCAATGCAAAATGATTTAATAAATATGAACTTTTCATTTAAATCATTGGAAAAGAAAAAATTCGAAACATTTTTGAAAAAAAATTTTTTTTCAAGTGAGAAAGAAGTCGTTTAATTGCACTGAATAACAAGATAAATTTCAGCGTGTAATTTAATAATAAGGTAAAAAAAATGATACAAATCAGATTAGAAACTACATGTGATTGATACAAATGTAATTAGAATCTAAATCTAATAAATGTGTTTCGAAAATCATATAATTTAAAATAAAATAATCTTATAAAAAATTTGTGCGTATAATTTAATAATAGGGCAATAAAATGATACAAATAAATTTACAAATGTGATAAGAATCTAAATTTAGTAAATATGTTTCGAAAATCATACAATTTAAAATAAAATAATCTTATAAAAATTTAATAAACGAAAATAATAATTTGCTCTTTGCTAGAATATTCATTTTGAAAAATACTTGCAAATCTTGTCAGCTTATTTAATGATATTTTCATTCGCTAATATCTAATCTGAATTTTCTTTCTCCCATAGATTTGGATTCATTCTGTTTCATTTTCGATGCAAATATTTTGATATTTACAAAAGAGCCTCACACGAATTCGATAAATTCACTCTACATAGTTTTCTTAACATACGATGCGCATTGCATTTTAAAAATTTTATTCATGGGAAACTGACATTTGTTGATGAACCCAACTCTAAAAAGAAATCAATTTCCCTTCAAATCTTAGCTATTGCACATGTGATTTAGAAGGAATTTTTCGACAAAATTAGTTTTCTATCGTCTGCTGCTACTACTTACAGATGATTGTGGTTAAGCCAAGCGATTTGGATGATAATACGTGAAAATACTCTGCAATTGGAGGAAGAGAAAAAAGCGATGCTCACTTGATGTTAGAGGATTATAAGCAATCATTGCATTTTATGGTTCGTTTACTTCTGAAAGCCATTTCATTTCGAACTGAAATCGTTGTCACTGAAATCTCGGACCGGAAATCTAATTCTCTTCTTTCCCTAGTGTACACTTTTGAGAAAAAAGTATTCTATCAATCAAAATTCGATTAATTATTGTACTAAATTATAGAATTTAAATTTATTTATGTGAGAAAGTTTTCGACGTTCAAGTGTCAAATAATAAATTTGTTCAAGTCTGTTTAAAATATCATAAAACTTTCAAATATGGATTAATTTTTCACAACTAATAGATACAAATGTTATTAATGTTTAGTTCACTTTTTCACTCTATAATTACACTTTGCTTACGAGAGCATATTTGACAGTGATACATAAAATGAGTTATGGTTCCAAATCTCACTACAAATATGCACACCTAAACTGGAAATATAATATACTAACTGTTGATTCAATTAAAGGAAACTTACTACGCCAAATGAAATTTAACTGAATCCAATTAATTTATATTTCCTGTCATTTCTGTACCTAAAACTTATAGAATAGCAAGATATATCATAATTTTGATTTTTAAATTTCAATTTAAAATTTAAACATGTTACTTAGAAATATAGCAATTAACTATAATATGAATTAGCCAAGAAGTCTAATAAGAGATAGGATTCATTTTCGAATTTGAAAGGTAGTGGGTTCGATATTAGCAGCAGTGAAAATTAATTGAGATGGATTAAACACGTTAACATTTCTAAAGGACCCAAAGCCTTTTCATTACTCCGATATGAACAGAGAAGTAGTAGTTCAAGTGTCGATCACATCACATGACCGTAATTATATCATAATAGGTTTGGTTGAGTTCAGAGAATTTGGACGTATAAATAAGTGGCCGGAAATGTATTACAATAAAAGCTGACCTACTGTTTTCATTTTACGTAACATTCTAACATTTGTTCCCAGTAGTGTGAATTAAATATTTGTATATATACTTAATTCTCTTTTAAAACTATGAGATGATTTAGTTAAATTTAGCTGGAAACACATTTCATTAAAAAAACTAGTTTGATGTTTATGATTTGTACATTTTTCATTTCTTTGCAGTAGATTTAAGTTGTGTATACGAACAAATTTCATAAGGAAATGTATTAAATAATCTCATCTACCACAAGATAGGAAGCTTTACTTAAAAAACCGGAAAGTCTTATGTAACATGAACGAATATAAATTTTTAAGACTTATATTAGCGAAAGTTTGTGGTCTAGTTTTATTCATTATTTTTATAAAACACATTCATATATACGTTGTAAAATAATTCTGGAAATGAATGAATGAAATTCATAAGTCTAAGCCCCGTAATATTTTTAAAGACTACAAATCAGTTTAAAAACTTTTAATTTTTTAATACATATAATTTATATATATTTTTTCTAAAAAATTTAGATTTAAAAAAATATTTATGTATTAAAAAGCAAATCAAAATTGGGAATAATTATAATTACTATATAATTTTTCGAAAAAACTGAAATTCTGAAGTTATATTTATATTTTCGGCACAAAAAATACAAACAAGAAAAGAGAAGTTTGAAATTTACAATTTATAAATAGTTGATTAAAATGAGTAATCATAATTTTGGAGAAAAATTCGACAGCCACGAAACAAATATGGATTTAAGTACAAGCCATTGAGAAATTTATGAGGGGAGGGCGTTATCTTATCTTGCAACCCATTCATTTGACCGATAAGATAATTCTGCCTCAACCTTTTTGGCGATCCATCACGCATTGGCAAACTTAATCTTCGAAAAACATGCACACGGTTGCCGGAAATAGTTTAAGCTCACAAACCCGGTTTATTAAAGATAGGAAGATTTGATTTTCTTTTTTTTCCTCAACACAAGCAGCGAATATTCATATTATAATATGCAAAAATTATAAAAAAAATTTAATTGGTGATTGATCATATTTGATTTTTCCAAATTTAATAACTAAAATGTTTTTTATTCTGCGCAAAAGTAATTTTTATTAATAAATCTTAAAATACGCGATGACTAAATTCTAAAAATTACATTAATGATAGTAAAACATCACATAATTTAAATAAATAATTTATCATTAATTTTTTCTCAATAACACTGTTCAGTAATAGCTTGTTTGAGCTTTTTAACAATAGTTGCTGGTAAAAGTTGTTTGTGCGTGTGCATATTACACGAGGATAAACAAGGACAACCATGTTGTGTTTGATTTGTTTGCCACTTTACCTTTCTGACACGCGAAGGCTAAATCGACCGAAACCTTTCGATATAAGTTATAGAAAGCAAAATTATTTTATTTTAAAATCTAATCCTACGATGAGAATCGATTCTACGAATAACTGAAATGGAAACAGGAGTTCACTATTTAGTTTCTAGCTCGGAAGAGATTGCGTGAGATTTACATCCTATAAAACTTATCAGAAATGGCTAAGTTATTTTCAAAAACGATTAAATGACAATGCCGACACCTGAGCTGGAAGCTTTGATGTGATTTTCGACAGATTCACAATCTACTTCCCATCATGAGATGATGCATTTACCGACACTGCTTGCCAATAATAAAAATTTAAGATGAATTATGATCGGTTTGGTTTGTCACTTCAGAGGTGACTTTCTTCCAACAAAGTCCGTTTATGATTTAAATTGACTATAAAAGAATTACATATTTGTTCCATTTTAAAGGTACTTGTCTTCATTTTAGAGCATATTTTTTCTTTCAAAGAAATTATTATCATCATTTAATTATTACCAGAATTTTCATATACTATGCAAATATTTAAAACTATATCAGGCTGTTTTCTAAGTAAAGTAATTTTTCAGAACGGCACGATTTTACAAAAAGAATTTAACTGTGAAATATATAATTTTTTCTTCAATTATAGATATCTTTGAAATTAAGTGATCTGATAAAAAATAGCAATAAAAATATTACACAATGATTATTTTTAATTACATTACAAGTACACTTTGAAAATTGTACTAGTGAATAAAAGATTTTCATACAGCTAAGATTCATTTCATAATAGCATACTTTAACGTCAATCTATTATTCAGATCACAATAAATATTTCAATATAGCTCAAAATCCAATTTAAATTATTTTATTCTTGAAATAAATAAGTGTAAAATGATTTTCTACACATACACAGCACTTCATTTTACAAGAAAGCAAAATTCCGATATACAAGCTCGACAGTTTATTATAACAGCTGTTGACATACCTAAGAAATATGTTACATACGTCACAATCAACGAGACATCTTTCTGGAAAATGTCGCTTCATTGTATAATATACAGTCATTGTATCAGTGTAATAATTTTTCTAAATTGATATAAATTTTAAAAGAAATCCAAGTTAAACAGATTATCCACGATCTCATAATTAAAATTAATAGTTACACATTTAGTTAGTTGAAGTTTAATAATTATAAATAAATATATTTATTATTTATACAGCTGGTTTGTGGGAAAGCGACGAAATACGACAATTTATCCAACTACCAATGAAAGATTTTAAAATTTTAATAAACTATTCACGATTTTGCAACGTTTCATAACAACCAGTCAATTACACCGCATCGTGTAATTGTAAGATCGAATTTAACAAAAATAACATTTAATGCATTAAAACTGAAAATTAGTTTTAGTTTGTCACAATACGATCATTTTTTGGACACGAGGACTTACAGTTTCAAGAGAGTTCCGAATCAGTACAAGCATCAGCACGCGAGGTGGGAATCCAACCCACGAGTTGCTAAATTGAAAACCAGTGTAGAAATAATTCAGCTTTCAATTTGATGAACATCTCTCAGTTTTTTGCTTAAATGTCATTTTTTTGCCTATGAGGAATAATTATAGACGGAGATTTATAGTTAAATTCCAAATTACTTCCAAAACCCAAACCCAAAGTCAGATTCAAACTACGAACCGTCGAACGGAAAAGCTAGAGCGGAATTCCTGCTAGCAGGACGAATCTTTCGAAAATGGCGCTTGAGAATTTTCCGAGTTTCTTTGTCAGTATCACATACATATGACCCATTACTTATGATATACCTCTCGGACCAATATGTCATAGATATTCGAAAATAATTATAAGCTATTAGCTTATACACTATGAAGATTCATAATTAAGAAAAATATAACATTACTAAAGTTTTACCTATTTATATTCAAATATTAAGGAAACAGTATTTCAGCTATATAAAATTGGAAAATTAATTAAAATTTTAAAGCATTAATTTGATCAATATTTCATATTAAAATTTTTAAAAAGACAATGCTAGTAATTTTATATATTTCTCCTTAGAATTTACTTACTTCGAAATGTAACATTTCTTTTTGTGTTTAAAAATCCAAAGTTCAGAATTAATTACTTGATAATAGGTATTCAAATTCTTTATTTAAAAAACAACTTTCCAAACATAAACCGAAGAAGTTAAATTTACCCTCACCCGCAGATAAAACAAAAAAAAATCCTTGTTTTTTTATTTACATAAAAAAAACATTTAGGAGAATCCCGAACGCTTCTTTAGCATTTTCCGGCAACTTTCTTATAATTCAGCTTTGTAAGTAAATATATTTCAGTTAATCGATACAACACCTTCGCGAATTTATTTTCAACAGTAATAACTATAGTTTAGCTTTATTTTCCAATTATTTGCTAAAAATCTTTTTGCGATGTCATATAAAAGGAATTATCCATATTTGTGATATTTCATAGATTTTAGGACTATTTATTTGATCTCAGCAGATTTTTTAGCGTTTTTGTGAGAACACCTACACTATTTTATCGAAAATACTGTAATTCAAAATAAAATATTCCATCTATGTAAATGTTTCATAAAACCATTGCTGAAATTCGTGAGTATAAGAGAAAAGAAGCCACGTATCAAGCTAAGTTATTTCTAATATAATATTCGCTATACTCAATTTAAATTTTATCAATCATTTATGACGCTTAAATAAGCCAAATATTCCATGGGAAAAGAAATAGGAAGTTTGATTTCAAGAGTTGGTTAATTCCAATGCAATTGTTTGCTTATTTCGCAGATGGATGCTTTCTGAATACTGAAGACTTGGTGTGCATTCCTTTTATTATACGTTTGTATTTATATATGAAAGAAACAATTTGCTAAAATATTTACTGATTGATACTGTGATAAGTAATTTTTTTCCATATTTTATTCATTTTTTTAATGAAACAGTTCCTGAATATAAAAATACAATGGTGCTTTTAAATTTTTGCCAAATCCACAAATAAATTATCTGTGGATTTAAATATTATCTAAATTAAAGATATTAAGTAGGTATTTAGGTAAATATTAAGATATTAAAATAATATATAGGTAAATATTAAGATAATATTTAGATAATTATTGTTAAAAAGAGCACAAATCTATTATAACAAATGTTCCATTTCAGTACTAAATTATGATTTCAAGCGTTTTAGCTTCTTTTCATTACACAATCTTAAACTCTTTTTATCTCAAATCGTAAGGTTTGAGATAAAAAAGAATATTTAAAATTTTATTTAAATAAAAGATATTTATTCAATATAATTATTAAAAAATTTTTATATAAATAATTTAGGATTCAAAACTGAACTTTACAATTCTAAAGGCGTGCAACAATATTACAAAATATTTAACAGGAAAATTAATTAATATTCTTTTAATGACCAATTTTATTTCATTTTAAATTAATTGCATTAATAATTTCAGTTAGAAACAGAGTTTTAAGTACCAAATATCTTAAAATATCAAATATTCATAATTCATGTAATTTAAAATACATATATACTCTAGATTTAATTATTTTTAAGATTAAAAAAGTAATCAACTTTATTTTTAGTAAACTTAATGAATGTAAATAATTATATAACAAATTATTTTAAAAATATATTCAATTGCATAAATTTTATGTTCTATTAATTCTCAAAAAAATTTAAAACACAGTAGATTTACGGAATACGATTTCGGTATGTTAATTTAGAAGGCAACAAGATGGGTCTGAATACAAAATTTTTGAAATAACGAAGTGCTATAAATACTAATAGAAAAAAATAACATCGAAAATAACAGATATTTTGTGGGATTTGAGACAAAAAAATTTGACTTATTGATTTTCGACTGAATAACTCAACAAAAAAATCATTAAATAATCCATACGTTAAATTTCAATAAACAATATAAGATACACAGCAATAAATTTTGATGAATTATAATGGAGTATGAGATAAGTATGTAACGTTTGAAAAATCTCTTTTTTTATAAAAAAAATCAAGGCATTTTATTTTAAAAACAGAAGTTTTCGAGGAAAATTATTTGATTTCACAAGATCTTTAGCTGATCTTCTCCTAAGGATCACAAAAAAATGCTTTCATAACACGTAATAGTTTTTTTTAGGTATTAGAATAAATACTTCTTCGCCTAAGTGATTTATATTGAAGTAAATAATCTTTCACTTACTTGGAATGAAATCTGAATTAATCAATCAAAATCCTTCATTATAAGCCACAGAAAACACAAAATCACTTGAAATAAAATGAGCCTTGTTTACTAAGGGAAGACGTAGACTGTTTCCACGGGTATACTTACAAGAACTGATGCGTCTTCTTGCTATTTGCTTAATAACAACACAAACGCTTATTTGTTGCTAACACACAGCTTGCCCACTAAAGTATGAAACCGACGCGCAGACAACTTTTCGCTTCGAAACGTTCCGGTTCTTTGACGTCACGAGCTCTTCGGTAGATTTCGGCTTCTTCCCTTCGTGGAGTTTCGGTATTCTCTGACGTCATGAGTGGTGGTGGACGCTGAATGCGTTCGACAAAGCTAAAGAGCCATTTTTGAACACAAGAATGTCAAGTTGAGTATTCGAATCTTTTTTTTAAAATGTGTTTTTTTTTCATAGAGATAACATTACTTATCTCTTAATTCTAAATATTCTATGAATAAAATTATTAATTTTAAAGGTATGATTTAATACAATTTTAAATTTACTGGGATTTCTTTTCATTTCATAATTTTATTTTATTTTGAGTATTTAATACAAAAATACTTTTACTTCACGAACCATTTTAAATTTAAAATCTATATTTTTACTGTAAATATTTCCTGCATATAACAGCACAGTACAAGTAATTATGTAGTCCTATATTTAACCCCATGCTTTGATAAACAAAATGAAAAATTTCCAATTTTTTAAAATTATAATAGAATATTTTTATTAATACGAGGAAAATATACGAATTATTTTCAAAAAATGTTTTTAGGCAAGTAACATTAAATAGAAATATTTCACCATTTGATAGCAAACCTACAGTTGAAAGTTGTGAGTCATTTTTAAAACATCTGCCATATATTAGTTAGCAAGAAAAATTTTCATAAACAGGGGAAGAAGACATCTCGAAAGAAAGGAACCAGTAAACTTTTCAATATTTAGGGACTAACAGAAGGCCATGCAGAAAACAGAAACGCACTATCCATCTCGTGTTGTTCAGCAGTAGTTAGATTCAAACTTGCTACTGTTCTGAAGAGTTAAAACTGCCACTAGGCCTATGTGTAGTAAGTCTGAACGTTTGTAAATATTAATACCGTGTAAAATTTCAATTAATTTTGTTCCAAGTAAAAATAGTCAGAGACATTTCTAGAAGCAAGTCGATGATGGACAATGGAAAGAAACTATTGCGTATCCGTTTCCTCATTATATATCTGAGATGGTGAATCGGAATTTTCTAATTTCCTCTATTGTCAGCGTGAGTACGGCCATCTATAACATGGCTTCTTTGAAGGTAAATACACGGCAAACCCGGCGAAAAAGTTTAAAATATTTCAAATCTGTTAGGCTATATTTGGTACACTTCTTGCTATAGGAACCTTCCAACCTTGAAAGAAACCCTAGTCATTTCCTGAATAGAACGTAGCAGATACGACCTACAATCTGTGGAAAACTTTTGATTATTTTGGTCTCGTTTCAAAACAGATTATTAAAGCATTATGATGTTTTTATTTTATTTTATTTATTTATTGAAATGACACAGTGTAAAATTATGCGAATGTCCTACAAAATATTTTTAATTCAGAATGCAAAATTATAATACGTTAAAAGCTTATTTACTAGTTATAGTTTTTCTTTAGATAATTTAAGTGAATTTTTAATGGAGACTGAATGGTAAATATTTTTCATAAATTTGTAAAAAAAAATATTCTTAAACATTATGGCAAATTTCTGCCTCTTGTTTTGAAAACACAGAAATTAGAAAGAAAACTTTTGACGGAGCACAATGATGACGAATAAACTGTGATCAGGAAGAAGAATTGAAAAAGGATAGACACGTAATGTTTCCCCGAGCTAATTACTAACTACGTTCTATTAAAATTAAGTTCAATGACCTTGAATAAACGACGATCATCTGTCACCAAAAAATATATGAAGCACAACTGCAAAAACATTTACATTACAATCACTTTTATTCGATATAAAATTTTTCAAAAACTCGATTAATTCGAGACAGAAGATTACTCGAAAAAACATCAGTTTAAAAGTAATATTACATAATTAAGTTTGTATTAATTCGGATTGATATTTGACTGTGGAATATTCACATAAATCGAAGCAAAATGTTTTTCACAGGGTATTTTTCCCCTTTTTTCTCTGTTTAATTTATAATTTGCACCACTCATTATTATTTTTTTATTGAAACCAGCAGCACGAAATTGCTGTAGTTATTCCAAATTTCTTCGCCCATGGATATGAAAAACACGTATCATAAAATAAATCCCTGGAACTCAAAGGATTTAATTAAATATTTTTATAAATAATTTAATTGGAAGAATTATACTTTCGCCTTTTCTATCGCATTCAAAAGATATTTAAAAGCTTATAGATTCATTATGAAAAAATTAAAACTATTCAACAAAATATCCATGGGGAAGGACTAATAGCTTAAAATGACTACTAAACTGATTCTTAATAAAAGTCAATAACGTAGTCAATTCAGTGAAATTAGACATTTATGTTTTTATAATGGGGTGCTAAAAAGACTCGCTCATTTTCAAAACGATATGCAGTTACGCCTTGATTAATAAATACAATTCCTTCTTGAATCTTACTGTAATGCGAAACAATATTTCCATTAGGAATCAATAAAAAAATTAAAACGTAAATTAAGATAATGTATTTCTTTTCGAAAAATGAATAAATTTATAAATGTTAATTTATTATTTATACTTTTTTTACTAGAAAATTGTCAGGAAATATTTGTTTTGCCCAATATTTCAAAACTTGATAACAGTGTAATAGAATCATCATTAAATATCATTAAATGTACTACGCATAGCTATTATCATTAGGTAAAATGATTATTTTTTCAACGAACGAAATAAAAATCTGTTATACTTTGAGAGTATTTTTCTAAGCTCATTTAGGATAGTTGCTCTGCTGTGACTTTTATTTTCCCATTCCTCCGATGAAATCTGCACAACTTTTTTTAACTGCGGTACAGAATAAACCCATTATCTTTATGTCAACTCCTTGCTATATGTGGAACTGATTTCGACAACTACTCAACGATGCAACACATCTAGTCCCATAATTTTGGTAGTAATAAAATTTTGATGATTAATGGCTTTTCAGGCATTTGTGCAAGCTATGGCTGTCCCGTTGAAAACCAAAGTGCAGTCTAGCCTAAGTTTTTTTTTATTTTATTTTTTTTTATTATGAAAAATAATCATTTTTTTTTGTGGTGACTCTCCCATCTACAAAATGTCTTTCATGCTTTGTCTATCATCCCAAAGAGAGAATGACAAGAAAGCAGTGCTTTTAAAACTATCTGAAAATGAGATTGTTAGACTTATCTCAAAACGAAATGTCCGTACAATGCTTTAACAATAAAACTGTCAAAGTTTAAAATGAACTGTTTTCCCATCGGTTATAATAAAAGAATGGTGCTTGATGATAGGAACTAGATCTTGATGAAATGAAACCTTTCAAGTTGGTCATCTTCTAGACTCTAAAGTTCTACAAAAACGCTAACCATCACAAATAATGCATGAGGAATGCTATCCATGATAAATAAGGTATGAAATGTTAAGTTCATCTCAAGCAGATTTTTTCCCCAGACAATGATGATTTTTATATGTATGATTTCTCAATATTTATTTGCATTGCATATAATGAATTATTGTTTAATCTTCAACTTGGTTTATGAAACTGGTAATAATAGAATCCTTCATATGACTTCACGATATCGCTAAGTCACTCATTTTGCAAAGTACCACACGTGGAGATACTTATTTACATTTTTATTTTACTCGTCTCTCAGGCTTTGACTGTATATTAAAATGGATTGCACACACATGATCGACGTGTAGAAAATAAATGCAAATTTATAAAGTTTTATGCACATTCTTCGAATGGTCGTTCTATTTAAGCATTTTAGATCATTCGTCCAGGTGGCAGTTGAATTCGATTTCACACATTTGTTCTGTCGTTTCGTTATAAATACAGCATCGATCCATTTTCCAAGAAATCTAATATTATTTTTGGTAAGTGGATAACATAAACAAGAATCTCAAAAGAAGAAATTAGGTCTCTTTTTTTGTAACTTCTTTTTGTTTTGTAATTTACTCACATCAACGATGCAAAATTTCAATCTTACAAAATTAATTTCAATCTTAAATTTCAACCTTTAAATAATTTTTTATATCGAATAATATGATTGTTTCAATAAAAATATAGTCTACCCTGTTAGAAGGCAAAATCACTAGAATCTTGAATGTATGCTTCATCAGGCAAAGATTAATGTCAGTTGTAAATACTTTGCTCGAAGTGAAGTAATAACTTTATTCGAAGTTCGAATCTAATTAAAGCTATAAGTTTTTTTCATATAAATAAGTGAGGTTATAATTTTATGAAGGTCACCCAGAAAGAAAGTTTTCTACGCTTCACAGTATGGTTCTACAAAATGACCGAAACGTTAACGTACTTGTTAGGTAGATTGTGGGTGTGACATCATATTTTGCAATCCTACTTTTTGGATAACAAATATTCAAGTCGTTATGGTGCGTAAAGATGTCGGCTCTAATTTCTTCTTCGGCTGACCGCTGTTTGCATAATACAACAGTAAACTGCGCAACTCTAAAGAACTTGCGACGAGCCATTCAGAAAAAGAGGCATGGAATACTCAATACTGGTGCTTTGTTACTCCACGATAATCCTTGACTTCATACTGCGAATTTCACAAAAAAACTGCTGGAAAGTGTTTGACCATCCACCCTATAGTCCGGAGCTTGCTCCCAACGACTCCTCTCTGTTCTTGCACCTGAAGAAATTCCTGTCACTCCCCGACAGACGAAAACATGTAGACAGCTGTGATATGTTGGCTTCATTCCCAGACGGCACAAACTTGTATGGCACCGAAATACAAAAATTTAATTCACGGTATGACAAGTGATTCCGATGGTTCTTATACTGCGAAGTAGATGAAATGTTGTTGAATCTTTTGCAATAAATCTTTCTGGGTAAATTATGTTTTGTTTCTTTTTATATGAGCCATGGGAAACTCACTTTCTGGATGACCTTTTTATTATATACAATTGATAAAATTATATTATGATTAATTAAATAGTTTTTTTAAGTAAAACTCCTTTTAAAATAATTTCGATTAATTATTTCTCATGTAGAGTTTTCTGATATTTTTCAATTGTTTAAATATTTATTAAATAGAATAATTTTTTTATTTAAATAAACAATATTTTTTTTGAAAATTTAATAAAGTAACAGAAGGTATATTTCATCTGTAACAATTTTTAACGAATTTATATATAGAAAAGCATGGACATCATTCAGTTTTGCATTCCTTTCGAACGTGCCTAAAATGAATTTTATTCGTATTCTTAAAATTTCACTATCTACATCATTTAAAACAATTTAATGTAAATTAACAGATTACAAGAGTTTTATTCATTTTAAGAAAGCTCGTAATTAACATTGATAAAGTTCCACCAATCTTTAAATGTTCGTGAATCGGAAACACATAAGAGAATCTAAAATAATGTCCATGTGAAATCTCTTATAAAAGAGCATAGATGCAATCAATAAACTGGAGCAATGATTAGAAATGTCTGCAAACAACAGGTGTGTATTATTTTGATTGTGAGTTATTTTGAATTGTGCAGTGAGTTATTTTGTCTGGAATATATGTTTACAATTCTCGACGTTAAATTTCAGGAATAATCGAATTGTTATGACGATTATCCGAATACAAGACAGTTTACACTTCGTATTTTCGCAGTGAGGTCGAATAAAAAATACAGTTTTTTGCTCAAGAGAGCTAGTTGACCGGTTTTTAAAAGTTTAAAGCGGTTTGCGAACCACTATAAGAATCAATCCCATAGGTAGGATTCAAACCCACGAACTGTTGAATCCAAGACCCAAGGTCCATTCATTTAGTCATAAAAAATATCTTTGAAATAAATTTTGAATACATTGGTATCTGTTAGCAAAGTGTATATTCTAGCAGTTTATCGCCATTTAACAAGCAATGTTCTTTTAGAAGCGTAGTATTTATAAAGATGCAAAGCTCTTTTTACAACGATTTGTAATATAAAATTATAAGTTACAAGGTAGATTCAAAATCAGGCACATTCTTCAAATTTCTGCCACCAATTTTCCCATTGTAAAAAACGTAACCTTTAATAACAGTGCTCTTTATATATATATATATATGCCGATGAATGTTGACACGGGAGTTCAATAGAATCGAAAGTAAACATAACTCGCCTCTGTAATGTATAATATAATTACGCTACATTTCTTATTGCTGTATGGGCCAACTGAAGCCGTTGAAATCAATCAACTATTACACATTTTAGAAACACGATCAAGATAGATATCTGACATGATACCAGCTTTCACAAAATCTACAAGATTCACCGGAAGTACATTGCCTTTATATTGCAGAGATACTATTACAGGAATATTACATAGACACTCTGAACATGATGATCTACGACTGGATCAGATATTAAGCTTCTAACCTGTCAGGCATACAAGGTACCGATATTAATTGAAAAACGGCAATCATTTTTGAGCATGAACTCACACAATAGATAAAGCAATCCATTTGTTGTTTCTTAAGCAGTCAGTAATGGCAATCTTAGCAGAGTTTATGCAAATTAATTTTATTGAACTCTAATGTCACACCGAAAGGGTGGGATAAAAGTTTGGAGAATAGCTATAGCTAGGACATTGATCCCATAACTAGATCATCATTCAAAATTTTAAAGCTAATGAATGGAGCTGTTTATAGAGTTTAAATCAGCTGAAATAAGCAGCTGGAAATGTTACGCATCACATATATGGTTCTAGAAAAATCACAATTAAACAAACAAAATCAAAATTCGTATTCGCTATCTCAAGGTCATAAAAAGAAAGTTAACAAGCTATTATCAATATAGTTTTAGATTACTTTTACGTTTCTATTATTGTGAGTTGTGCTTTCCAAAAAATACAATATCATAACACAGAGAACAGTAATAATATTTTTCATCGTCTGAAAATATAAGTATCATATAATGTCAAATAATTTTCGTTTTTATAACATTTTAAATTTATTTTTCTCCTATTTTTCGAAATAAGTCAATTTTACAGGCATATTCTCCGCTTTATAGTGAGAATCTTTTCCGAGAAGGAAGTTGACATTGACACAAATCATTAGTATGAAAATGAATCAAATACATCAGTTAAAGAATAAGAAATGCGTGTAATGGTATTTTTATGGAGCACTCGTAGTTAACGAGAATACTTTTACATAGAATAAAATGGAATAAAGAAAAATATTTATCGAAATAAACAGTTTTTTCACATTTTTCCACATTATATAATATAAAAAAGCGCTTTAAAAACGTTTTTTATAATGATGAAAAATAACTACAATAAATCTTATTGATATTTATCGTGTGCATTTATAAAGGAAAAAGCATGAATAAATATACATTTGAAATATTATTCGAATGAAAAGATTTCTTTCCTTTTCCATTTAAATTCTTTTTAAAGCTTTAGTGATTTTACAGTTTACAAAACTTTCGAAATGCAAAAAGAAAAGTTGGTGCAGTGCTTTTTAAGCTTTAACAACTATATATTACAAATAATGAATACATGTGGCTCATCTACAGAACTGAATTTAAATTGACTTACTCAGCAACACACAGGTCAGAGTAACTACCATTATTTATTTAAGTACAGTAAGTTTGATACAATCAAAGATTCATAGTAGTGTGTTGATCGTTTTGTAAATTTGTATGTTATAAAATAAGGTGCAAAGAACACATGCACAGTATAGGTCAGTGATAAGATTGATGCATTTTAAGTGTCGTCATTTGATTGAAGTTTAAATTTACCATGTTTGCGAGTAAGTTTAGATATATGTCATCACTATCTTAATTAAATAGTTTATTAATGAAAGTTTAATCAATGATGAATCGTAAATCAATTTGATCATCAAGATATGCTGCCAATATACATGTACACGATGACGTAGAAAGACAGTATACAGTATCAATTAACTAACACGTCAGTAATCATCGTCAAATGCCTCATCATATTGAGACCGCGGCTAAAATAAGAAAGACATTTAAGTGAATCAAAGTGTCCAAGATGATATCAGTGTTAGATATCTTCAGTGTCAGATATCTTTGTTTTACACTTCAGCAACGGGGAATATTATGTATGGGGATGTTTTAGGTTGACATAATCTTTTCAACTTGATGGATAAGTGAAACATAGCGAAAACAAATCCTTAGCAAATCGATCTTTCTCAATTACAAGCAGCAATACAAGCATCTGAAGGTAGAATTTTAAAAAGAAATAAATGGTTTCTGTCCAAAGTACTACATTCATGCTGTGAAACTGCACTTTGGTATACGATAGGAGTCCATATGAAGCTACTTATTCACTCATGATTAAGGACTTTACTCATCAAATTGGGTTATAAAGCTTTAGTAACAATAGTAAAGGATGATATATTAAGGAAATAATCCCCCTTTCAAGTAATGTCCGCATCAATACTTGACATTGGTACTCTGATGAGAACCATTATACCTTACATAGATGAAAACATTCGAATAAAAATAAAATGAAAAAATTACTGCTTTAAGAGATATTTTCATAATTTTTTTCCTCCGAAAAGAAAATAACCATACTAGAGCTATTATACCCATATCTTTCATATAAAACTGCTGTAAATCCGTATTTGTAATTAATGCAAAAGTTATGTAATGAACTATTGATAAATTCAAAATAAGTTCCTAACTTTAAGGTATGGTCAAATGATGAAGTTGAAAACTAAGACATTGAGAAATGGGGAAAAAAATAAACTTCAATTAATTGACGGTCTCAATCATTTAATTAGATCAAAATTAAACTATCTGCCTCTACATATATGAATATCCTTTTATAGAATCAAAAGTACATAATTCTCAGTTTAAGGTGTTAAAAATAAACTCATCCAAAAAGTAGATAGTTTACCTGCAATTAACTATATCTGTTTGCAAATTCGTCATATGATAAACTGGTAAGGAAGAGCAGAATAATGTGACATTTTCTTCAACCTTTAATAAAATTAACTGTTATATGAAATCAAAAATATAAATCTGTAAACATTTGAATAAAAAAATAGGAATGCCTATTAGCTTTTTGATAATACCAAATGGAAATAAAGATGAGATTCGATCTAAATTCAAAGCAAATAAACATTGCATTGCAAATTTTATATATTATACAGGATGATTAATATTAAGCTGACAATATTTCGGAATTCGAAGCTCTAGTTGAATAAAACCCCAAATATATGTTATGATAACAACGCGGTTGAGGTTTCTGTCAAAAAATTTCGTCATTGAAATTTTCCTAACTAATGTTACTTAAACGAAGTAAATAGAATAACAACTCAAAAATAAAGAATAACAATTTTATTTATTCACACATATGTGTACATATCTCATTGTCACCAATATATTTTAAGCGCACTACTGAACGCTAGTGTTATATGCGCAAGATCGCATACGTCATATGATAATATGGTAAGGAAGGTATATGCGCAAGATCGCATACGTCATATGATAATATGGTATAACACTAGGAATGATGGACGGTTGGTTGGTTGGGTTTTATGGCGCAAGGTCCAAAATTGGACAAGGAATGATGGACGATTCTGGTGTAGAGTCATGTTTTGTTCAACTAGTGAACCAATCAAAATTAAATATCATGTTTTTATAAACATCCTTTTTTTTAAATCTGGATAATCACAAATTTGATTCTGATAAGCATTTTTATAATCAATGAACTTTTCATGTAAGTCCCATGGTATATATTTAAAATGGCATGTTTCCCAAACGGGAACCATTCTTCGCGAATAGCACAACAGTTTCATATAAACTGTTACTCATTTGAATGCAATTTTCGTAGCAAAGCGCTATCTATTAGTAAAATTTTAGGTTATTTTCCTAAACAAAAATTTTGGTTGAATAATATATATATATATATATATATATATATATATATATATATATATATATATATATATATATATATATATATGTATATATATATATATATGTATATATATATATATATGAGTGTGTGTGTGTGTGTGTGTGTGTGTATGTGTGTGAAATTTCATTTGGATTCGTTCAGTCGATTCTGTAGATGGTACTAGGATTAAGATTTTTTTTTACGTTTCTTAGATACATAAGTTAGAGTTTATACATAATGTGAAAACCACGAAAGAAACACATTTTTATTCAAGTACGTCTTCGATGCCCATTTCTGACGACTGCACCAACTTTAACATAGTGAAATGCTCGTCTTTCTAAATCATGATTTGTAAAGTGGGAAAACTAAATACTTTTGAAGGGGAAAAAACTATCTATTGAAAAGTATGCAACAGTTGTAGACGAATTATTGATAAGGGCATAATTTTTGTAATAAATATGCACCAGATTGCATATTTTAAAATTTACTCACACATTGCGATATATCATCACAATTTGAAAATATCGAAATAAAATTGATTCGAAACTAGGTATACAGTATCAGTAAAATATGAATATAAGAAATCTAAGTAACAAATTTAATTAATAGGAATATGATGTCAGAATAGTTTCGATGTTTATTAATTCAGTTTGTAATAATATATCATGAAAAGAATAGTGCGATTGAGTTTCGTGTGTTTTACCTAACAATTTGAATGTGTGTTGGCGTTTTTAAATCAGATACTATATAAAATATGTAATTTAGTATAGTGAAAGTATAAAATATTGATACGAATTTAGATTTAAAACCATTTGTTTAATTGTCTTTTACAATTGGCAAACATGACACCTCGTTGTGGTAGATTAACAGCAAAAGACTATTATAAAAGTTTTAGCAGTCACTGCGTATACTGCTTTTTGACATGAGTTTTCATTCTCAGTTATGGTACGAAGTATTCCATGTACCACAATTGAGAAACACAAAAACTTACTATGTACCCACTTCGACTAACAGATAAGTAGAAAGTATAGAAACGAAACATTCATCGTCCAAGATTCAACAATGCAATTGCCAATAATAGTTTCTTTTTTATTTATTTTCTGAGATTTTTCATGAAAATCGGAGGTTTATAACCCAAAGCTTGTACAGTTTATATGCAAAGGCATGTATGAGGGAAATTAATTGCAAATCTGATGTGAAAACCTAATTTGCATTGCACGTCCGATTAAACCATATCATTTATTAAAATAATAGGAGTATATATATATATATATATATATATATATATATATATATATATATATATATATATATTACAATAATAAACGAAAGGAAGTTAATTCGAACAAAATATCAAAGGAAATGTCGTAATAAATTTGGAAATATTTTATTTCAGTAGCTGCATACATTAATTAAATTAAACAAGATTAGTTTATCTCTCTTTTTTTCCTTTCTTCTTTTTTTGTTCAATAACCCTTTTTTCAGCGTAAGCTTCATCAATGAAGACCAACGGTTAAAAATGTATTCTGAATCATAACAAACGTCGACACTGAAAGTAGATATTGAAGGGGAAAAAAATAGATTTCTTCCAACTTAGTTACAAATCGAATTAATATAAATAAGTAGTCACTATGACATTTAGTTCTACAGATTCAATTTTAACTTCCAGGAAAAATGTTTCAAACAGTTCAATCTATAATGAAAATTGAGAGTCCCTGTAGAAATGACCCCTCGTATGCAAAATGTCACTATAGTGCCTACGCAGAGCTGCAGAAAAATAACAAGTTCGATTGATCTGGATTTGAATTCTAGAAGAAATGGTTACACTTCTTCCATTGATACCTGAGAAACGAATTATTTTATTTCTGAAATGAAATCTTGAGGTACATTTTTTATAATATCCGCAACATATTTACGAGTACGATTTCCACTGCATGACTGTCAAACCCTTCCCACATACAAGTGCTGTGTGTAACAGACACAAAAAATGCTGAGACAATGTCTTGTAGCTTAGCAATTTTACCGATCACAAATATCCATGTAGTCAACACAAATCTTAAAATGGGAAGAAGCACTTTGATGCAGGTCAGGAAATGAGCTTTATATGTGAATCGTCATTGATCGGTCTTTTTGAAGAGGGGAAATAAAACACGTTTGTATTATGAGAATCTTTTCATCGACAAAGAGTTTTGCACAGTAAGAGAATTTTTTTCTTTAACATCTTCATCAATAGCTTGAAATAAAATTCTAACAAGACTAAAAATCACAGAAATTATCAAAAAAGTTTGTAAAAATTTTTAAAGAAGAATTTCGATATAAAGAAAAAACTCGATACACAAAGAAATATGTAACGCACTTGAATAATTTTATTTCTGTGTTTATAACATTTAAAAATTCGATACTAAAGTCTATTCATTAAACTAATACTCTCATATCTTCAATAATTCTTAAGTGCGCGCAAGTACACAATCATCTTTAATATGTAAATATAAATATACTTCTTCGTTACATGTGAAATACATAAACATGGTTAGTTCCCAAATATTTATGTCAAGAAATAATGCCATAAACAAACCCTATTTCATTTAATATCTTTGAAATGATATATTGTTGTTGTTACTTATCTCAGGCTGTCTAGCCAAGCTAGACAACACCCATAAAGCCAAAAATAACTAAAATGTTTAAAAAATGTGATGAGTCCCGAAGGACATCGTCTTTTTTTAAATTTCGGCAGGTTTCCCGTGTGTGGTTGCTAGTCCACCATCGGACGCCTCTCCAGGTGGCGGATAGGGGAAGGCTTCCCAGATATGGGTGGTGCCAGGGAAATGACGGGGCGGACCAACTTTTTCTCTTATACGTCAATGACACCCCCACTCAAAGCTAACGTCGTTGCACCTATTTGCGGACGGTAAATTTATTCTAGCTCAGCGTCCAAAAACAACACAGGTAATAGATGCACTTAATACGCACCCACACGAGCTTGAGCTATAGATCAGAAAATGGAAGATTATAATCAACAACCAAAAAAGTGTAGCAATTGTTTTCACCAAAAAATTAAAATATCCCCCTGATGATCAGATTATTATAAATGATTCCCCCATTCCCTGGTCTAGTGAAGTCAAATTCTTAGGAATTGCATTCGACAGGAAATTAACTTGGAATAAGCACATAAATAGCATATTTGCACAATTTAATAAAGTAAAAGCTTCATTCCATCCTCTACTGAAATATGATTCGGAATTATCTATTGAAAATAAAGTGCTCATTTACAAAGCATTCCTCAGGCCCTTTATCTCATACGCTAGCCCACTCTTGGGTTACACCCACGATTCTAAATTAAATAAACTTGAAACAATTCAAAATAAAACAATTCGTAAAGTAACTAATTCACCCTGGTTTTACAGGAACAAATTAGAAAAGTATTTAATATTCCCACAATAAGATCTCCCCATTAGATTTAGACCCCCCTTTTTACTTAGATTCTGCCCCAATCCGCCTCATGCTCAAACAAATAGCACAAGTGCAATAACCTAACTAACACACTAACTCCTTATATTCACATCTCTTTCATTCAGATTAAAAAAATTATATAATATAAAATGTAATATATATATATATATATATATATATATATATATATATATATATATATATATATATATATATATATATATACAGTAAGACCCAGCTTAACGCGAGGGATACGTTCCATCAAAGTAGAGCGTAATGCGAAACAGCGCTAAACGAGGCTATCTTTACATGTAAATATTGGGGTTAGGGGAAGATGGCTAGGAAATTGGTTAGGTATTAAATTTAAAAAGTATGTTTTTATGATAAAAATAAAACCAAACATTTATTTCTTAAAGCCCAAATTAATACCACATTATTATTTCTTGCAAAAATAAAAACAAAATATAAATAACAAAACGAATATTCTTAAAAAATACAAATAAAATTCTAAGTCAGTCATATTTAGTTAGCCTTCCGCTTTTTCAGTGTTCTGCCTTTTTGTGACAAAAGCATCTAATGTTGTTTGCCTTTTTCTTTTGCGTTGTTCTCTTAAAAGTTCTTCATAAACGGATAGAGCATCTCTAACACCACGCCTTACTTTTGAGCTCCTGTCAAAATTCGGATCATTTTCAATGAATTGATCCATTATTTCAGTTATGGTAGACAAACTCCTTTTTACAAACGCCATCGAAAGTTCTTTTTGCTCTTCTTCTGAATCACTGTTGTCAACATTTTTGTTTTCTTCTTGTTCAGTTAATTCCTTGAGCTCATCATTAGAAAGACTAGCCGCTGCTTCTTGAATTATTTCTTCGACATCTTCCACATTTACCCCTTCAAAACCGGTTTGCTTCGTTAATTTCACTATCTCTTCCACTATTTCATCCACATCGACAGAGTGTCCAACGTCATCGCTCTTACTTAAATCCGGCCAAATATTCTTCCATACTCCTTTCAAAGATCTTTCTGTTACTTCATTCCAAGAAAGGCCTATATTTTTCTACAGCATCCACGATGTTGTAGTTTTTCCAAAATTCTCTTATGGACTGGTTCTCTTCTCCGTCTGTTTTTTCAAACATTTGTTTAAAGGTTCGCCGCAAGTAATAAGCCTTAAAGTTTGATATAACACCTTGGTCCATTGGTTGAATTAAGGCAGTTGTGTTAGGCGGCAAGAAAACCACTTCGACTGGAATGCATGTTGTTAAGTCTGATAAATTTGTCGGGTGGCTTGGAGCATTATCAATTAACAGAAGTGCTTTTTGTTCAAGTTTTTTAATTTCGCAATAACGTTTAACAGACTTGCAGAAATGTTCAGTGAACCAATCCTGGAAAATTTTCGCAGTTATCCATGATTTTTTATTAGTCTCCCAAATTACAGGTAAAGTTGATTTAGATATGCCTTTCATCGCTCTTGGGTTTTTGGAATGGTAAATTAGTAATGGTTTTAATTTAAAATCTCCGCTTGCGTTAACACCTAGTAGAAGGGTTAAGCGATCTTTTGCAGCTTTAAATCCTGGTGCCCGTTTCTCTTCACGGGATAGAAATGTTCGTTTCGGCATTCTTTTCCAAAACAAGTCTGTTTCATCAACATTAAAAACCAATTCTGGAGGATAGTTTCCTTCTTCAATTATTTTTTTAATATCGCTGGAAATTCAGCCGCCGCTTTTGTATCACCACTTGCTGCTTCTCCTGTAATCTTTATGTTGTGAAGGTTATTTCGATGTTTAAATCTATTAAACCATCCTCGACTAGCAACGAAAGTTTCACTTGTGTCAATTGTCTCAGCCTGAATATAATTAAAAATTCTTCTAGCTTTTTCCATTATGATAGATTGGCTTAGTGGCATATTGCCGTCAATTTCGCAGTCAATCCATATAGACAGTCGTTTTTCCATTTCCTCTATGATATTATTTCTAGAACGGGTAATTCTAGTTGCAGAGCTTGACGTAGTTGTAGTTGCCGATGACAGTATTTTTTCTTTATTCTTCATGATGGTCCTTATTGTTGAAGTTGGCAAATTCAATGAAGCACTAATTAGAGTTTGACGTTCACCAGAATCTAATCTTCTAATCACTTCCATTTTAGTTTTGAGTGAAATGCTTTTTCTGGTTGCTTTCTTTTCTTTTTCATTATCACCCATAGTAAAAACTAAAGATCAAAATATTTGACACTGTAATATAGTATTAAATATGTAAATTAATACCTACTTACAATAATGTTAACAAATGTTTCCAATAATAAAAATATGTCTGTACAATACCGCACCAAACAAGAAACACAAGTACACTCTTTCGGATATGTATTTGAAACCTATCGCTGCATAATATTTCGGGGAATCCCCGTATGCTGCGAGCGATTTCGTGGAATCCCCGGGTTGAAATAAAAGAGCGCTAAACCGAAACAGCGTTAAGCGGGGTCTTACTGTGTATATATATATATATATATATATATATATATATATATATATATATATATATATATATATATATATATATATATATATATATATATATATATATATAATTATATGGAAAAATATATATATAGTTAAATTAATCAAGACTCTAGGACATTTTATTAACAATATTTACATTACTCAAATTTACTAACACAGGAAAAGAGCGCCAAAGTGGCAAAAATTAAAATTGGGCCAACAGCCAATCAGAGCCAAGGAATCAGCAACTTTTCCACGATTTTCAATTTCTACTCTTACTAACTTAATATTAGCGCACTTGAGCAAAAATTAATAT
Organism: Latrodectus hesperus; assembly: GCA_037975125.1. NCBI lineage: Eukaryota > Metazoa > Arthropoda > Arachnida > Araneae > Theridiidae > Latrodectus > Latrodectus hesperus. The sequence continues at coordinate 77,005,147 of CM075853.1, read as the reverse complement.
TTCAATAATTCTCAAACCTTACTAAATAATACAGTTTAAATTTAACTACTAAGACTTTTAGCAAATTCTATAAACTCATGCAAACATGGCACCAGAGAATAACTCTGACCAGAATAACTTAGCTCCGCCCCCATATGTAAATTTACTGAACCCTAATAGAGCCAGACAGAAAACAGCTATAGCTACACATCAGACCAGCTAAAAGAGAGAGTGAGGATCGTTTGATCCTAGAAACCTCAACAAACCGGCTAAGCCAGCCGAAATTGTCACCAAAACTAGCATGCAGCGTCTGTCTCAGAGTGACTGGTTTTTGGGGGCAAAGTCATACTTCAACCTCCGGTGCCCCCAGACCTTCGGGTCCTTGAAGATGGTCACTTACTCTTTACCATGAAATGATAACGCGCTTGTCCAAGTGTTATTAGTAACACACAACACAGATTAATTTTCAGCGTGAAGGGGAACAACTACGGAATAAACTGAAATGGTACTGTTTTTGAGTTTAAAATAAGCAATATTAAATTGTTGATTTAAAATTCTTTAAGATGAATCTGGGGAAAAAGAAAACCCATAAGAGTTAACAATAGGTGATTGATGCTAACAAATATGTTAAATGTTACACATTTAATTACGAGGATTCAATACGGTCTATTAGTAATGTCATTTTTTTCCGAGTAAAAATTTTTATTGAACAACATGAAATTATATCTTACGAACAACCCAATAATAAACATTTTTTATGAAAATGAATGATGCCAGTAAAACAAGCTCCATTAATCAGCTTTATTTTGTCAGTTAGATTTACTTTCAAAAATTTGAGTAATTCTTATATCCCAAAGAGATGGATAAGTTTACCGGAAGGAAATATCAAGTTATTTAAAGCAACGAAGGATCATCTTTATTATAATTTAACACTTTATAACTATTTTCCAATTTAAGCTTTAACTTGTTTATCTTAAATGTAAATATGACACTGCATATATCTACTGCATCATGACACATAGTCACATATTTTAATAATGTAGGCATTTCTTTTAATTTCATTGTCATTTTGTAAATTGCTCAAATATAACATCACCATAAAAATCATAAAAACTGAATACTTTTCCATGATTGTACTTGACTCTTATTTCCTTCTTTGAAAAATCCTATTTGCTTATTCAGGAAAGATAAGCTGCATGAAGTGTACTTACATGATCTACTTTGTATAACTGAAAACTTTTAATTTTCTATTTAAGATAATTTAAATCTGGCGTGTTAAACTTGTAAGAACAAGAACTTAATACGAGTCATAAATATCGTTGCTTGCAGGAACAACATTTCAAATGTTTTGACTCTTGAAATTTAGATGGCTAAAATTCAGTACGGCGAATGGAGTCATTCAATTATGTTGAATGATTAGTTTAGCTTATGAAATGTGTAATACAATTACGAAGTCAACCGTGAAATATGAATAAACTAACTCGAGTACGATGTTATCTGTTATGTACAAATAAACAAATGCAAATACAGTGTCTATTAATTATAAATCCATTACAGTATCCATTAATTACTTCGGCAAATACAGTACCCATTAATAACTTGGGCAAAATACAATCAGTTTACATACCACGAGTACAAAGTGGTCTGAATGTTATGTAGGAGAATTATTAGATCAATACAGGTGTCAATAACTTATAGAGAAATTATATTTCGTTAGAACAGTTAAGTCATTGGTGTATAATGAATTTTAAATAAATACAACCAAAGAGGGATCAAAATTATATATTTTAAAGAGTCAAACAGTCGAGAACAAAAATCACAAATGTAGGTATCGTCTGAAGAAGCCTAAAATTATGTGTCCGACAAACTGGAAAACCCATCTTGTAACATTTTTTCAAAAGTTTATCAAACCACTGGCAGTTAGGATTGGCATAATGCCAGCCACATCTTGCGCAAGCCAACGGATGAAAAAAAAATCTATTTTAGGAGAAATTGGACATTTTTTTTTTTTACATTTATGCTTCTTTACAAGCAGGGTCCGTGCTCAGGAAAATGAAAAAAGACTGCTTAAGATTTTTTTAAACCTCAAGACAAACTTTTACACAAAAAGAAGTAAAGAAAAAAATGGAGAAAACTTTCTTTTAATTTTATCTACATATGCGATGCTCAAAAAGGAGAAAAAGTAAAGAAAAGTTAAATACAAGAATCGAAACACACAGTTTCAATTAAATTTTAGCTTCTTTATTTCATTCTCCATTTATGTAGATCCTGGTTTATTTTTTTCTTCTTTACATTTGTGCAAAGAAAAAAATTCCAGTTTGAATTGTTTAATGAATTTCTAATCCTAGTGGAATTTTTTAAATGGAATATGATGAATACACGAAAGAATTTTTCCGACCTTCAATAAAAGTATTATTTAAATAGAATGAACAGAATATTCAATTTTAAAGTAAATGTCTTTGAAAACAATGCTGCTTTAAGGATGAATAGGGAAACATTTAATTTTATTTTGTATATTCACTCTGTATTTTGCACTGCGTCTATATTGTCCTATGGTTGACGATCTGATAAAAAAAAAACTATGATAGCACATTAGAATTAGAAGTGCTTGAAAATGATCAGCTAGCGTCATCAAACTCGTATATCTACAGCTGTATCTTTGTCTGCAGATTTGATCTGAGTAAGAAAGTGAAATACAAATTACTATATTGAGGCAAATAGAGTGTAAATATTTTAACCTATGAACACAGAGTAATTTCGAAATAAGTTCAACTAATTGATAATTCAAAGATAGGATCGATTTGATACATAATCGATTATATATATAAAAAACACAAATAACTATTTCACCCTGCCATTTGGTAGTGGCTTGTAAAGAGAGACTACCATTTTAATAAAAAAGATGCGCATTTGTTTCATAAACGGAGATTTCCCAGTAAAAATATTTAATTTTCTTACTAAAATATGTTTAATATTTTTCATAAAATCTTATATTTAAACTATATTTGCTTTTTATTAAAAGTTTTAATTTTCTATTTATCTTACTTTTAATGTCAAGTTTTGAAAACTAATTCTTAATTCGAGTTATCATTAACGACATGTTCACCATTAAAAAATTGACGCTTTAAATTTAACGGTACAGTACCATCAAATAAAAGTGAATGCGGTAATTGGAACACAATACAATTAGTTAACAGTGAAAGGTAATTAGAGAGCGATCAGCGATATATAATAATTACAATGATTCTAAAACGGAATTATCAGTTATGTACAAATAATTCGAGAATGATAAGATCAACTAACTACAAATATAGTGATTTGTGATTCATTACAGTTAAGGCTGACAACTATGATTCAAGAGTACAGTAACATTAATTAGTTCATCTACAATTAATTACTAACTGATCAGATATATTCATGTAGAAGTATGATTATCAGATAATTACAACTTTTTATCATATTAAAAATAGGTATGCTGTTTAATTAAAAAGGAAATATCTATCGAATGTTCAAATGACGTGGCGCTGATCTTTAGTCATGTTTCTCTTGCTTTAAAGTATCAACAAAACGCGAGTCGTAGATAGTTGAAAAAAATATACAAGTATTGTGCGGTATATCAAGGTTTTACAGTGCGTTGTTCAAAAACTATTAGAAAAAGATGTACATAACAAAATAAACTAAATTGAAGTGAAGATAAATTTTGAATGAACCACGTTTATGTATGAAAGTTTCCTGCTAAATGTAACAATCCCCGCAGTTAATATTGCAATAAACTGCCAAATTATGTTAACGTAATCATTTCCGATTTCTATATTTATACACGTTATTGAAGTATCCAAACTTGAGTAATAAACGTTCTTTAAAATACTAAAATTCTGCGATAGTATTGGCATTACCTTTTAAGAAAAGGAATCATGAAATTCTATGGTAATAACTATAATTTTTACACCAATTGGTAGTATTAAACTAAAGAGTGATGTATGTGCGTTGTTGGAATTAGGTTGTACCTACACAATACTCGAAATAAATACACCTGGAACATTAAAGATCATGATTTATAAACGAAGACAAATTATTTATTATTTCGTCCTACATTTTTTCCTGGTAAAATGAGTGTTATACTTGAATATAATCTTGTCATTAACTTTGTGATTATGAGAACCTTAAGAACCACAGTATCGAACTGAAATTACTTGCTATACAGAGGTCGGTCCCTCTGTTATTTGTTCATGGGAAAGTTAATACCTTCTAATAAAACATTTATATTATCATTTTAAGCAAAAAAGACAACCAATAACTCTCTTTTACATGCTCATTTATGATATTGTGAATTAAATAGGTCTGGAACTATGTCTTAGGCCTTTTTATTTGTTGAGATAAGGCTCTCAATAAATACATTTATTTTTTTTCATATTTTTCAGTTGGGACTCCTTAAAATTTTTTGCTTAAATTTAACGTAAAATAAAAAAAAATAAAATTCGAGGCATTGTTTGGTATTAGAGTAAAAAAGTAAATTGCTCAGAGAAATGCAGTGGCAGATCATTCTTTGCTCCCGATTAAAACCGTTTGCCAAATAATTCGGCAATTAAATGCTTAATCATTATATTCAAATTATCTTTTTTTATAAGTTAAAAGAAACTATTCGTAGAAAATCACTTCGTTCAATTTTAAAATATCTTATTTTCGTACATTCTAAACAGTAAGTTTTGCGTATTAAACAGTAGAAATTATCCTTAGCAGGATTATCTGTGACTGCTTTTAACAGTATGGGAGTTATCATGCAGCAGAAGAAGCGAAGTACAATTCGTTAGCGTGAAAGACCGCTGCAACTAGATTAAACGAGAAAAGTATCTCTCTATGGTAAATACTGATCCATAGTCATATGAACCTGTGACATAATTTTCTGTGAATAACATTTCTGTGACAATAATTGTAAGAGAATAATAAAAAAAATATGTATGTTTCTCAATATACATATTTTTTGATAATTCTTTGACTATTATTACAAAAAAAAAGATAATCATCAGATAATTACATATTCATGTATCTTTGGTAAGAACAGGAGAGAAGAACGGCTGTAGTTTCCATCTGGTAGAAACGGTTCGTAGTCGATCACATTTGCTTAGAATTAGTAATTGAAGAAAACTCTGCAAAATACCGATATATTAGAGGTGAACCATACACCAACTAGAATTTGTAATTGGTGTTTGGTCCACTTCTAATAAATCGATATTTTGCAGTTTTATTTCCAAAAAATAAATACATAAATTCACCAAATATTCATGATTTTATTCAACTGAATAAAATTGATATGTTAAGGAATAAAAATAATTAATTACATTTTTTAGTTCTTCACAAAATTCCCATTTTTTTTCCTTCTTTTTGTTGTGCCTATGATAGTCGTTATTGTTGAACCAGCATATTTTCCTGTACTTAGCCTTGAATTGAGCCCTACCAATTAGATAACAGCAACCGGGTGGAAATTTCGTGATTTTGAAGCTGAGACCAATCAGAAAATACTCAACGCTTGGCCTGCCACTACAAGAGGTATCATTTCACTAGGATAACATTGCAAAAACGACATATTTAACGTGGTCCAGCCGCCTTTAAACTGTGTCATCAAATGAAGCCGCAAGTTTTTATAATGGTAACTGCAATTTTTTTCAGTATGTTTTCAGCGAATAGATCTTCCAAGGATGGCAAAATTGGAATTCTCCTTAGATAAGCATTTACAGCAGGGCAGTCATAACCGTGGGCTGCGTGTCTGGGCAGTTATCACAATTCCTGTTGTTTCTCCTGCCCTCTCCGTCGATCTTCATGCCTCTGTGATGTTTGGTTCTGACCCTGATAATAATTTTCACGGTTTATCTATCAGTGTCCATTTCTTTTAATTTAGACTTAGCTAAAGCATTAGCATCTTGGAGAATCCAACAAAATTCCATGTGATTAAAATTTGTGATTTTTTTAAAATTTTTCTCTAATAAACAATAAATATTGTGAACTCACTTTTACTATTTATTCTTAAACAGAGCATTTTATTTCCATTCTTAATGACATTCAATTTCATATAATGTTTATCTCTGTAGTATATCAATTTTCATAATTAATAGAAGCAATTTGCATAATAATTTAATTTCCTTTCAGAACTTGCTTCAGAACTTCACTCCCTTTACAAAATAGTTTTATTTACAAGCTTTATTTACTTTTGATTAAGAAAATCTATAAATTTTAACTTTTAACCTTACGCAAAAACGAATATAGTAATCTATATGTATATGATTGCATAAAAGACGATCATTAAAAACGGATCGATTATACAGCTATCGCCGTAAAGAAAATGACGCGAGTTCACATAGAATAAGTTCAAACAATCGATTTGTACACCTTAGAATTGAATTGAACATAGCTTAAAAAGCAATTACATGATTCATTAAAGGATAGTTTATAAATTTTATTCACAAAGGACAATTTTCGAATCGAATTCAGGGCAAATAATGATGGGTTGATCACACAAAAGCAGTGATCACCGGCAAACCAAACATTAATCACCTGAAAAGTTAATGGGAAGAATCTTAGATTAAAGAGGAAAACTTGCTTGAAAAGTAATTTAACTCCGAACCAATTAATAGATGCTAACATTCCAAGAAGTTCCCGTTTAATTACCCCGGAGAAAGTGTCTCAGCACATTTCACTGGATAAAGATAAAAGCCGTTACTACTTTGTGAAGATCTCAGTGGGAATCCCAAATGGATCGCCAGGTAATTCAAGGCACATAAAGGATCCGGTAACAAAACAAAATCCAGATGCTAAAAATAGATCCCGATGCTCTCCTGTCTTTATCGAATAATCGTTTAGGGCAGCAAAGCGGAAGTTTCCAGGTGTGCTACTGAAATGAATCCAATCTTCAAGGAAAAAAAATTAAAGAGCGAGCTTCATAATTACCAAAACAAAAGTGAAACATCTTTATTTTATCTCGCGAACTTGAAAAAAATTATAGAGTAAAAAGAATTTCAACATATATATTACCTCAAATGTACCAGAAATATTGAAGCTATTGAATCTAAAATGCAACATTTTTGAAAGAATAAGACAATCGATCAGGGATGCTTAGTTCGTGACTTGATCCAATAAACCATTCTAAAATCCTAAATTCATTTGACTAACATTTTCTAAACCAATGGAGAAGATTCATCAAAATGCATTTAAAAAAATTAAATAAATCAAAGGTGAATGAGATTTGTGCGATTAGAAAAACTCGATATTGTGTCTTTATAAATAAACAGAATTAAATGGTCTCTAAAAAGTAAAAGAAATACTTACAAATGTCTAGAAATTTATTGAATGATTAAAAAGTTGATGTAACTGAAAATAATTTAATGATAGAAGCAATAGTGTTTTAATCGTTCATAAGTCTGCAGATAAGCGTGTAAATCTCTAATAGAAGACTGCTGCGTTCAAGTACTAACTCCATGGTTTTCCATCAATTTCCTCTGATTTTAAAGCGAACACTGGCTACAATGTATTGATCTCAATCGTTGATAGATATTTTATGCAACTAACTAGCAAAATACAATGATTAACGGCATAATGTCAACGTACTATTCTGCTTTATTTTCAGTACAAAGCTGTACCAAGTCATTCAATGATGATATTTTGAACTAATATTTTCCTGCTTGGAAGAATTCCCGTATCATTATACACTGTTGGACAATTGCTAAGGACGGATCACAAATTGCAATGTAGCATAACATTAAGCGAGACATGAGGCCTAGTAGGATAAAATATAGTTACCACACTGTTCAGACATTAAAATAAAGAATATTTATTGTTCTGGAAAGTACAAAAGCTGTGAAACATCCGAAAGAAAAAAAATTTTCAATTGATGCTGCATACGGAAAAATGGAACAATGCATCTAAAAGTCAGCAGGCACCTTGAAGAAAGGTATCAGTACGGGATTTGTTCACCGTGGAGTGTGATGCAACATTCCACACGTCGTATCATACTTTGCACAACATTATCCAACAGCTGTTGAGGCAATTTATCCCATTCCTCTTGGAGTGCACGGATAAGGGTGTTCTTGTTTGTCGGAGGATAGTTTCGACCAGCAATTTGCCTCCACAAAGCATCCCACACATTTTCAATGGGGTTTAGATCTGGAGAACGTGATGGTCATACGAGGCGTTGAATACCCTCGCTGTCTAGACAATAATGAACAGCGAATGTTCGATGACATATTGCGTCATAAAAACAAATTTATCACTGACAGCACCGCGGAAAAGACGAACATGAGGAAGTAGAACTTCATTAATGTATCGTTGGCCCGTCATAGTCCCATTCGCAACCACATGTAGGGGCTTGCGGCCATTGATCATCATGCCGGCCCACACCATGATACTGCATGTCGGATATCGGTCCCTTTCCTGGATATTTTCTGGACGATAAGCAGTACCACTCTCGCGCCAGATCAGTTGACATCTACAATCCGATGACAGACTGAACCTACTCTCATCTGAGAATAGTACGCATGCTCAGTCCTGTTCAGTCCAATTTGGATGCTCACGACACCATTGCAAACGGGCAGTACGTTGCTGTCTGGTCAATGGGACACACACAACAGATCTGCGGGCGTATAGTCCTCCTCCCCTCAAACATCTGGCAAAAGTTTTTCGGGAGATCTGCTTTGATGAGCCAGCAAGAAACTGATTTGCCACCTGCTGAGCTGTGGTGCGCCTGTTCATTTTTGCTGATAGGACGATATATCTGTCTTCTTCAGGCTTCGTACTTCTAACACGACCTCCCCCGTGCCGCCTACTACACATTCAGTAGTTTTAAATGATTTCCACAGCCGTGAAACAACGCTGTGAGCGATTTCGAACTCCTTAGCAATATCTGTTATTTTTTGCCCTTCTTCGATCTTTCCAATAATTCGGCCATGCATAAAACCATCTAAGTGATGTCGGGAAGACATGCCAAAAATTTCAAGTTCGTCTATTAAATCTTTCCTGTAAAACTTTGACTTGAAACAACAACTGTCCACACGCGTCGAAACCTTTAAAGCTCTTATGAACGCTATCACGTGATGAACAGACGTGGAAAAAAAATTTGCGTACGCATACTTCTTCTTACTATATCCCGCACTTATTCTAATTTTCTACATTTTGCTTCCTTTCATTTTGTGGTTGCTATGGATGATAGTGTTATCCGTCCTTAGCAATAGTCCAGCAGTGTACCATTCACTAATTTTAAGCTTTTTCCGTATATTTTTGTTGCAAGCTACTTACAAGTATCAATCTTAATTTAAAACAACAAAAAATAGAAAATGTAAAGCATTCACAGAAGATTTTCAATACTACATAATAGTTTTTTTGTATACCTTTTTTAATTTTTTATTTTTCTTAATTTTCTAAGTTTCAACTGGTATTTAAACGAAACACTTCTATTTTTGAAAGATCCTTAAATAAAAGATATATTAAATTAATTAATTTTTTAAATAAACAACCACCAATTCTTTTTCGATATACAGCGAACCCTGGAAACCTTTGATAGGAAGGTATTGAAAACTATCTACGGGCCTGTACAGGAACAGGATTGCTCGCGAACCAGATATAATTTTCAGTTGTATAGGCTGTATAAACAGCTCCAGCTTACCCAGGTTATCAGAAGCAACAGGCTAAGATGGCTTGGCCATGTCTGGAGAAGCCGGGAAAATAACCCCACTAGAATATCAACGTTTAAGAACCAAGAAGGATCCCCTACCCGAGTTAGACCACCAACAAGATAGCTCGAAGGTACTGAAAATGACCTCAAGATACTGAAAGTTAGGAACTGGCAAAGTGTCGCTCTGGTCAGACTGGACTGGAAAAGACGTGCTGTAGAGGCAGCTAAGACCTGTAATAGGCTGTTACACTATTAAAGAAATTTTTTTTTCAAAATGTAGTTTGTATTCTACACAGAGTTGGCAGCTGATAACTAAATGTGTTATAGGTTTTTTGAGACCCACAAAATGTTTTTTTTATTTCCAGGGAAGCTTTCAAAGATCTTTGGCTGTATTTATGCTTCACTAGGGAAGAAGCGCTGAAAATTTCTAAGCCCAAACTCTTTTCTAACAGATAGAAACAGAAACAACCATCTTTCGTAGTTCACGTTATTCGAATCAAATTTCGGAGAGAGTAGACGTAACTCTTAAGTCACGATATAAACATGTTAGGATTTTCAATAGTTTAAATTAGGTTATTGCGATACATTTTCAGCAATTCATTTCAAACAATATAAGCCGCTAAACGTGGTAAACCAAATCATAATTTTCAATCATAATGAAGGATGAAATTAACTCTTATTTCTCATCACAATTCACCATACTAGACTCTACAAAGCATTTAATGAGCTTAAACATTCGCAGTGAGATGGTCTTTGTCTGAGCAAATATCAAACTTGTATCTTCTTGATACAAAAAGTACACTTTTTCCTACCAAGCTATTTTTTGTCTTTTATATAGAAGTCGAAATTTTAAATATATAAAGCAATTAATCTCGTGTCAGGAGAAAACCTGTACAGAAATTATACATTTATTTTTTAAAATATTCCCACAGAAATTATTTAGACCTGAAATCATCCAATATACAGCCAAATGCACAATTGAACTATTGCACTCTTAGAAAATGACTAGAATGTGAAAAGTATTACGTAAATAAAATAAACGTAATATTAAAAGGACAAAAATATCCTTTTAATAAAATTATGCTCATTGTTAGAAGGTTAAAATTCTATTTGCATAATTATGCACCTTGATAGTAGGTTAGAATTCTATTTGCACAGAAAAGGGGAAAAAACTTGTTTGTTTCTATTGACACACACACATGAATGTCAATTGCACCATCGACATCAATGACTGCAATCAATTTTCTTCAATCAATGGCTTTCCAAGCATGCAATCTCTTCTTCAAGATAGGAGGTTCCGAATCTACGAGAAAATAACTATTCATTATCAGAGCATTAAGCTTTAAGACAGTTTAACAATTGGCGGTCTGCGTGTTGTCTTAATAATTATTAGTTCCTTGTGGCCAGAATTCAGGGCAAAAAATTTTTTTGTTAAAATACTTATTAAGAGAAGTTTAGTGATAGTACAGTTTTCATTCCCAAATAAAGAATACATAAATCCCATTATATTAAATATTATAATAACAGTGATTAGATAAAAGTCATAGAAAAGATTGGAATATGCGATTAATTCAATTTATTTTTAAAAATTTTGATGAATAATTTAAAACTTATACTACACAGTAAATAATTTTTAGAGTAAATATTCATGTTTTTATACATTCATTCATTGAATAATTAAAACTCTATTCAAGTTCTATTTCAGATTTAATATTGAGAAGGTAAGTAAATACTCAGTCTCCAATTATTAGTTAGTGGGTTCGACTCTCACTTAAGGTAAATATTTGCAGTTATTTAGAACTGATTTTAAATCATGAGTCTCAATGCTTTTAAAAGATAACGAGTAAAAAGACAGCGCCAATCTCGCGCTTTAATAAGCAACAAACCTACACATTTTAATAGTTCACGAAGAAAGTAATTTTACAAGCTTCCATACTAGAAGTTGTAATAAAGAATGTGTTTTAAATAATTAACAACATTCGTTTGATCATATTGCAGTGAAGAAAGTGAACTTCCGTGGCTCAGAGGTAGCGTCTTCGGCTCGGAACCGAAAGGTCGTTAGTTCGAATTCAGGCGATTCGAGTAAATCATTTAAGGTGCAGGTTGCTCTCAAAAATTTATGTTAAATTATTGTTTGGTTGTTTTCATGTTATGGAAGTTTCCGTAATTTTCTCTACTTATTCCAGAAGGTATTTCTAGAACGTTCCAATTGACTATAAAAGCTCCTTTCCTCTCAGTCTGTTTTGTTCTACTACAAAGTACGCTTAATAAACCTGTGTTCCTTATCTATCTACCTCTTCATTGTGTTTCATCGTGACATTTTGGTGGAATCGCCGGGTACTGAAACCAACTGACAACGAAAATCCGTAGAAGTTTACGTTCACAATGATTTCCTCCAGAACACGGACTGTATTATCCAGAGCCAAAAAGAAGGAAAATGCAGGAGGAGTCCGTCCTGACCTGGATAAGTTAGAAGCCGTCAAGCATTTTCTCACACCGAAGAACATACATGACGTTAAAAGTTTCCTCTGGTTGTGTTCATACTACGGTAAATTCATCAAGGATTTTTGTCACAGAGCTAAACCCCTCCAAACACTTTTGAAGGAGGATACCAAGTTTTCCTGTGGTCCCGAGCAGAAACAATTTTTGAAGATCTAAAAGAGACTTTAACATCTGATCCAGTGCTTGGATTTTTGACGCAACCTGTCCAGCTGAGTTACATACTGATGCTAGCGGTTATAGGATTGGAGCCGTCTTCGTCCAAGTACAAGACGGAGAAGAAAAAGTCATTGCCTACGCATCCAGAGCCTTGACGAAATCCGAAAGAAATTACTCGACTACAGAGAGGGAATGTCTCGCAGCTGTGTAGGCCATTAACAAATTTCGACCATACCTCTTCGGAAAAGCTTTCACTATAGTGACGGATCACCATTCACTATGTTGACTTACGGGTCTTAAAGACCAGCCCGGAAAACTTGCAAGATGGGCCTTACGACTCCAAGAATACGACATTACGGTAGTATATAAAAGTGAACGAAAACACAAAGATATGCCGATACCTCTCACGAAATTCATTTTGAAACGACACGTCACCATTAAGAAAAGATGTTGCCGCTATTACTCTCTTTGACCTCGCGTCGGAACAACTTCGTGATGCCAATCTTGCGCACATATTGGAATGCCGGAGGAATTTTGCAAAGAGTTTAGAAGAAAACCTATACCAACTAGTAGACGGTATTCTGTCCAAGAGAAAATATAATCCTTTAGGGAAGAAATGTGTGACTGCCAGTCATCCCAAAACATCTCCGTCGAGAAATTCTTGAGCAGTTCTATGACGCTCCGACTGCAGGACATCTTGCATTCCTAAAGACGTAAGACCGAATTCAAAAAAGGTTCTATTGGCCAGGTCTATACAGAAGTGTGAAAAGGTATGTTGCTCACTGCCGAGAATGTCAACGAAGAAAATCTATTCGGCAGCAGTCAGCGGGGCGTCTGATGCCTATACCCCCAGCCGAAACACCTCTCTAGCGAATAGGAATAGATTTGCTCGGACGATTCCTAATATCTAACCGAGGGAGCAAGTAGATGATCGTTTGCACCGACTACTTAACACACTTTTCCACTACAAGAGCCGTACCGAATGCAGAAGCAACCAAGGTAGCCAGATTCATGCTAGAAGAAGTAATTTTGAAACAAGGAGCACCAAAAGTTATCATTAGTGATCGATGACAAGTTTTGCAGAGCAAAGTAGTGTCTGAAATTATAAGATTGTGCCATATAACACATCGGATGACTACGGCAGACAAATGGACTTACCGAGCGTTTTAATAAGACTCTAGCCGACATGCTTTCCATCTATGTCGAAGTCGAACAGAAAAACTGGGATGAAGTACTGCCATTCGTTACCTTTGCGTATAACACTTCTACGCAAGAGACAACCGGCTTTTTACCTTTTTTCCTGCTCCACGGACATGAAGCCGAGACAACGTTGGATACCATGTTACCCTACCAGCCCGACGACACAGATAATGATTCTGTGGGCCATCTTGTAACAAAGGCCGAAGAGGTAAGACAGTTAGCTCGTCTGCATACATTACAAGCGCAACAGAAAGATTAAGACCGTTATGACGCTCGACACCGAATGGTACATTACAAACCTGAGGATCTTGTTTGGATTTTTATTCCTGTCAGAAAAGTTGTTAAAACGATACTTTGGGCCATATAAGGTTTTACGTCAGTTATCTGATGTGACATTCGAAGTAGAGGATTTTGACCCATCTTCAAAAATACGCAAGTGCAAAGACGTAGTCCATGTCCTACGCATGAAGTCCTATCATGATCCTGCAGCTCAAGACTCCACTGTTGGTGAAGCAGAAAGAGAAGATACCACTCAGACGTCATCTCCTATAGGCTCGTTCCACAATCATTCTCTAGTCCTGTGACAAGGTCTAGAACAGCGAGGCGCTGTTCTTCTTAAGCAGGGAGTAAGCAGCAAAGAAAATGAACTTCCGTGACTCAGAGGTAGCGTCTTCGGATCGAAACCGAAAGGTCGTCGGTTTGAATCTAGGCGATTCGAGTAAATTATTTGAGGTGCAGGTTGCTCTCAAAAATTTATATTAAATTATTGTTTGATTGTTTCCATGTTTTGGAAGTTTCCAGGACTTTCTTTAGTTATTCCAGAAGGTATTTCTAGAATGTTCCAATTGACTATAAAAGTTCATTTCCTCTGTCTGTTGCTCTACTACAAAGTACGCTTAATAAACCTGTGTTCCTTATCTGCCTCTTCATTGTGTTTCATCGTGACAATATAACTATGCGCACTCAAAGTTTGGAAAATTAACATGAAAACTTGAGAGAAAATATCTATAAAAACTTTAGCATAATATTATTCTTTAATTAACACGATGTACCCGGTTGTTAGCAGCGAAAAAATGACTGTAAGTCAGTAACCAGAAACATTTTAATATACCCAGCCGTCAAGCAATACGATAGTTTCTTCAGAATGCTTATTATATAAGATCCTCACAGAAAGTATATAATATTTTTGGTATTTGTTAAAATTCTCTATAATCATTACTCTTTTTCACCCAAATTTCCTTTGTAAATTCAAAAGATTTAACAATTTATAGGTGCTTCCAGTAATCAACAAGGGGAACGTTTTCACTATGTAATTTCTACCATGGTAAAGAGGTACCAGAGACAATGGAATACAAAAATGCTCAATTATGGGCAAACACTAAAGGAAAACAATCGTTACATTTTCAAGTCGAATGGTACCATATTTCTATACAAATAAAAAAATTTCGTTCACAAAAAATACTCTATAAGGGAGAAAAAACTACATATATATTTCAATTCATTATAAAAAGTTTTGTTAGAATCACACATATTTTCGTTCTTGAGTCAAAAAATGTTTAATTTTGCTGTGAGTGTGTGATTAATGATATTGAAAATCATCCCAAGAGTATCGTTTCTTGGAAATGGTAGGTGTCTAGAAGCTTTTTCAACCAGTTAGCCTGAAATGACGTCACACACAGTCATATAGAAACGAAAAAAGGCTTCCACCAAACTAAGCTAATTTTTCTACTTAAAAATTAATTGAAGTTATCTTAAAACTAGGAAAACACTTTGAATATTTTTATTTAACACATTTCTTGTAATTTAATAAAATTTAATTGAAATAGACATATAAATATAAACCTTAATATTGAGAACAGGGCAAAAATTCGTATTATATTATGATTAAACTTTTTACTTAAAAATTTCTATTATATTATGATTTTAAGCCCTTTAATTGCATACACATTTTAGTATAGTAAAAATTAAGTTTTTGTGTATTATTATGAAATGAGTTAATAAGATAAAAATTAAAATCTAATGCATCTGTTTTTAAATTTAATGCAAATAATGTCGTGTATAGGTAATTTTACTAAGTAATAGAAGTTTTTTTTATAATAAAATAGAAATATGCTTAAGTACATTAATGTTCAACAAAACTGACTTTAATTTAATTTCTACAATTATTATTATTTAAGAGAGCTATGTACAAAATATCAATATCAATACATTTTTAATTCATTTTATATAGATTGAACGAGCGCAACCGAGAATTAAGCCACGAAAATTTTATATCAGAAGCAATTTTTTTTTTTTTTTTTGGAAAAAAATATATATACACAAGTATCAAAATACAAACTAAATGGGGGAAAATTAAATTATAATACTGTTGAATAATTCGAATTATAAAAAATCTCTAATTGGTCAATGCTTGAAATGAAATGCACAGGTTTGCTTCAAGTTATGCAGGCACACCACACATCAAGAATCCACGAATGACAATATCCACAAGCAGTTTGGTGGACTCGTTTGCGGCTGGCATAAAGGTTTTTAGTTATGATACGAAAAATAAAATGTTGATTGTCATCCATCACATCTAAAAAGGAAAAGACATGCTAAACTACGAAGGTATTCATGAATATAAGTGTGTTATTAGAAACAGAAGCAAATTTGATTGATCATTTACACTTATTGACACAGCACGCGAAATGAGCAAGTTAAGATCTTAATTTTCCTTCTCCAATTTAAAATAGTAGTTTCTAAAGTAGTTCACCACAAATCAACATATCGGTCATATAGTTTACACAGAACTTTGGCGATAGTTTGCGGTACATAATACTTCTGTAATATATCCTAAAGATGTGAAAATCAAACGTTTCTTTGAAAATAATTTCTTTTGCATTTTTTAGTGATAGCATTGCTGTTGGAAAAATATTTTCCACATAAACTAGTAGATATATGATAAAACTACACTTTTCAAAATCACAACAGAGCGAACTGTTCCTAATAAGAGTTTGAAATTTAATTATTCTTAAGAATACCAATCACAACAAACAAATGAATTTTATGATTTGGCTCGAGTGAACGACACTGTGACTTAACCTACGAATTGAAAATTACAACACTGGTGTCAATTACCTTTGCTGCTATAGCAAAAGATATAAATAAAAACGAAATTTAATTATTTGCGTTCAGTAAATTAAGGACATTTCAAAAATTGAAGAAATTACAGTTTATTGGATGCCCTCTTTCCTATTTGGCATCAGAGTAGGACATGTTTATTTAAGATGCCAATCCTAATTTTAAATATTATGATAAAACAAAAATTAATCGTATTAGAAGTAGTTAGGTTACACACACAATTTTTCGTAAATTCTACCCAAAATTAAAATCAATCATCATTCACAACTTTGTACTAGAAACCAAGTTTATTATTTATTACTATATATAAACAGGGAAAACATTAATTACAAAAGTGAGAAACAATTAGTTTTTAATCTTTTCTAAATTTCAGATAGCCGGTATCCTGATTGGTACAGACATCATTCTCGTAAGGAGAAGTACTTGAGTATGATTCAATGAACAAAATCGCTGACTTATCATGTGAAAAGCTAAAAGTGACAGGACTTAGCTCCACATTCCCATCAAAACAGTAAGTCGAGCTTCACTGTCGATGATCAATATTCAAATATTGACAACTTATTCTGTTACTGATGCCTTGTACATCTTGGAACCTAATTGATAAAGAAAGTTATAAGATAGTTCAAACTAATTGATAAGATAGTTCAAACAAAAGATCGCCATGACAATTATTAATAGGGCTTAATGTACTCACAACTGGCGAAGTAGTCCATGACAGATCAGTTATTTGATCAAGTCACTTCATCTTAGTTCAAAATAACAGAGTGCTTGTTGACGAAGAAATTCAAACCATTATCTAATTTAAACAGAGATTCACAAACCACATTAGACGTATATCTGGTTGTAACGAAAGTTTTCCACAAAAGAAAAATCTTAACGAAAAACATAATAGGATTACCCTTTATGTTGGTAGTAATCACCATAAAAATTTGATTTTCTACCAACGTTTTGGTAGTTTCGTGGTCACCAAGTTTCCAGTTATCAACAACATTGCGGATGTTAGATGCCGAATCGAAGATATCACTAGCAAGATATGACTGCAGGCGTAAAAAAAGTAAAAATCCGAAGGACCTATGTCGAGGGCTATAAGGTGGGTGTTGTAATTCTCATTAGGATTTACTGTAAAAATGAATGTGAGCAAGTTTTGCTTGTTGTTGTGTCCAATCCTTCAGGATCTAGCGGCAGCTAGATCAAATCCATGATTCCATGCATCCCAACAAAATCAAGCACCAGGAGAGGGCTGTTGCGAACATCCTCTAAAGTGAGCCCCAAGCAATCGAGAATATGTTGCGGGGAAGCCGGCAGCAGATGGCACTTGGGACACGTTGGAAAGACTTTACAGCCGGATTCAAAGGACATGCATTTCAGGTGCCCACTGAAAAATCTTGTGATAGCCATTTGTGTTTCTTAAACAGGACTTGTGATAGTCCTGTCTGCCAGCCTCAAAATGTAATGCTCCTCCTGGTTTTGACCTACTGTACCAGGGATGGGCTGGAGGAGAAAGCCAGACTTCCCGGTCGCTATTTTTCACCACGGAGAAAATCTCTTCAAAAATTAGGTCATAATCAGTAGTGGCCGTCGCAGAGTATCCTCTTTTTGCTAAGGTATCCGCAGCTTCATTACCAGGAATGTTGACGTGGGAGGGGATCCATTGGAGGTGGACCTCCCTGCGCTTTGAAAGAATTTTAAGCATATTGAAAATTTGGATGCTTAAAAGGTCATTTACACGCCTCCAGTCCTGTAGATGTTGGATTGAGCTGCGGCTATCTGAAAAAATACAAATGTCACTAGAGTCTGTGGAGTGGAGAATGGTGTTTAATCCCTCCTTAATAGCAATTAATTCGCTCCTAAAGACCGAGCAGTTATCTGGGTTGCGTCGAGATAGCCGTACCACAGGTTTCACAATATAGATGCCACTCCCAGTGTGATTTGACTCATCTTTACTACCATCTGTACATATAAGAGTAGCATCACTCGGGACACTATTTATGACCTCAAGAGCCAGTTGTCGTAAAAATTCAGGGACATCAGAGTTTTTGTTTGTGTGGGACGGAAGTTCAGAGTGGAAGTGAACTCCGAGTAGTCCCTCAGTCGGGTTAACACAGGGTGTTAGAGATAAGTACTCCACCGATTGGGAAATAATCTCCAGTTTATCGGCCAGTCCAAATGGGCCATCCTTTTTGAGTCTCTGGTTTGCAGATGACAACATTGAAGGAAACATTAACATTTATTTAAATCAAACAGCACAGCACATCACAAACATTAAAACACTTATCTCTTTCGATATTCATAATTTTCAAAACACAACCTTTAACGACGTTCAATGTTTTACATCTGTTGCCACTCCCGAACAGAGAAACTTACCTCTCATGGAGTTTGCTCGTGACACAAGAGTGGGTATGGCAAAAAATCTCATTCAAGTATGTACAATCCAGTTGGTGAATGCAGACACATGTAGTCAAGCATTACATTGATGGAACAATAACTTCTTGCGCCACAACTCAGTTCAATGTTTGAGTTTGACAGTAGCCATCAACTCGAATCACAACCTCACTATACACCTTAACTTCGTTGGTTTTACTTTTTCGTGGTATTCTTTGTTTGTGACCAATCGATGGGCTCACCGGGTGTCGACTAACCCTCTTTTGGTCTTACAATGTTGAAATAAATCTACTTTTTATATCGCAAGTAACGATTCGGCCCAGAATTTCATCTTAGTGTTGATATTCGAGCAGATTAGTGCAGACTTGAATACGCCTGTCCTCTGTTTGATGTATATCATTCGGCTCCCAGCGATTGAACTTGTATGTCAAGTTTATTATGATGTATAGCACGATTAATGGGCATAGCACCAATGTCTAACTTCTTAGGCAGCTCTCGAGTGGTTGCATGCTGATTTTCTTCCACAAGTTCTTGCAGACAAAACTTGACATCAAAAGAGCGTTCAGTGCGCTCTGCTTCTTAAATGTAAAAATCCTTGTTTTTGAATTTACGGTACCAAAACTCTTCAGTGTCATGATATAACAATAGTATCTAATCTGTACACGATTTGGTGAGATTCATCAGCTGACTTCCCAACAGAGCTGGAAGTATATGATGGTTCTAATCAAGTAATGCAATAATTCCATTTCAGACACCCATAATTATGATACGATGCTTTCATAAGTCTTCTAAGGCAATTCTTTCAAATACCAAAAAATCATCTGACAAATCTTTACTTAAGTTTTTTTTTAACTTACCTTAAGCGTGACAATCGTAATCTACACTGGCCTCAAAAAGTTAAGGAACAACGTGTTTTTCGAAGTTCACCATAAAAAAATGACACTAACAAAACAATTAATAGTTTATATAAATGATAAAAACGAACTTTATGAAAAAACGGTAGCTATCACTTTTTTATAGTTAAGAATATGAGTGAGAGAAAAATATGCAAATATAAGCCTTTCGTATTTACGCGTGTAACTTTTGTTGATTTACAACTTTTGTTAGCAGTTTCCTTGACAATAGGCAGTGGGGTCCCGCAATGTTTGAGAGAAGCCGTTTGCCCGATTCGTTAAGGTGGTGGGCGGTCGGATGGATGGAAATGGGGTTATCACAGGCTGATGCTGCTAGACGCCTTAATGTGTCTCGCAGTGTGGTCCACCGTCTCTGGATTCAATATCAAACTGAGGCTTCTGTATCCAGAAGACATGCTCCATGCGGACAACGGGTCAAAACACCTGCAGAAAACCGTTTTACACCTTTATCGGTCCGAAGGAGAAGAATTTCTGTTCCACAACTTGTTGCAGATCTCTCTGTAGCATCGGGAATAAGAATATCCGCTAGTACGGTACGAAGGAGTCTTCACCATGCAGGTCTCTATGCAAGGCGACCAGTTGAGTGTGTACCCCTCACCGGACGACAAAGGGCTCGCTTATCTTGGGCAAGAGAACACGTTTCCAGGACCAAACAGCAATGGGCTTCTATACTCTTCACAGATGAGTCCAGGTTCACATTTGAGAGCGATTCAGGACGTCTTCTGATCTAGAGGGAACAAAACACTAGATACCACCAATCCAACATTGTGTAAAGAGACAGTTACCGCGGCGGTGGAAGGATGGTTTGGGCTGGGATCTCAGTCGGTGGTCACACTGACCTGCATGTGTTCCAGGGAGGAACTGTGACTGGCGTGAGATATATGAGATCCTTGATCCATATGTCCGCCCATATGCCGGTGCAATTGGCATTGATTTCATTCTGATGGATGATAATGCACGAGTTCATCGAGCTGTAGTTGTTGAGGAATATCTTGAGGATCTTGGTTTAGAGCGAATGGAATGGCCAAATAGATCTCCAGACCTGAATCCAATAGAACATGTGTGGGAGTATCTTGGTAGACAGGTTGCTGCTTTAAATCCTCCTCCAAGGTCTTTAGGAGAGCTGGAACAAAGCTTACTCCGTGTCTGGTCTTTGCTTCCCATTTCGGTAACCGACAACTTAATTGACAGCATGGAAAGTCTATGCCGCCAATGCATGCAAGCTAGGGGTGGGCATATCCCTTATTAAAACTCATTTTTGTTATGCTTCTATTACTTTTTACCACATAAAACTGTAATTATTATTTTTTCTAAAAATGGACTTTTCCAGCGAGATTGCATTTTTTTGTTGTAAATCCTTTTTGCTTTTTTCTTATGTAAACTTCATGTTGCAATCAATAAATACCTGTTTTGTGCACATGTCATCCAAATTTGGTGTTTCTACATTCATTCATTTGCAAATTAGGCACAAAAAACCGGTTGTTCCTTAACTTTTGGAAGCCAGTGTAATACCTTAAGGTATTACGGTGTTTGGTCTTGAATGGTGATCAGTATATTTTATTTGATCAAAGAATTGTTTTAAATCCTTGATCATTGCCAATATAAACTAATATGAAGCTCTATCCCGATGTAAATATTCCAACTAAGTAAGATCACCATCAAAATAATATTGCGATATTTTATTTAAAATTTTATATCATACGTTTATTTGATGTTCTCATTTGTTTTATTTAATGATTAGCTAGTAAATGATTAAATTTTACCAATTTAATAACACAAATGTGCAATGTTCTTTGGCAGTCGATTTGATTAATTAGAATTTCAACTTTCAAGGAAAATAATGAATTCTGGGGGTACAGTATCACACCTCCTATGGTATCATAAGTTGTATAACAACAATCTATGCAAGGCACCGGAATTTGTTTATAATTAGATATTAGAATATTTTATTGTCCTGACTTAATAATCATACCTTTGTCTACTCGGTGACACAAAGATGAAAATTGAGTACTGATTTTATATGTTAATAAGTTGTCATTTCACAAAGTCAATAATAAAAATGTTTCAAAGCAAAAATGATTTTAAAAGAGTAAGTGAAAATGTATACCTGCATACTGAATTTAGAGCGTTTGAGGATGGTTCCTATGAAATGATTTATGACTGATGAGTTAAGAAACTGAATTTAAGCAGTTTCAAATTCCGTGAAAGTGGCTAGGAGTAGGAAATGCATTGAATAGGAAAAAGTCAAAAAAATTGATAACATCCCAAGGATTTTCAAACGAATTCAGGTTAGAAAAATACTCCAGCCATCCAACTTTTTAAGTGGTTCTCATCAATGAAAACTGGAGAAACGTGAATTAATTTTCCGTAAAAAGGAAAATATGGTTATTTGATTTGATTCTAGAATCTAATATCAATTTTTTTTCCAATTTAGATTCTGCCTTTTCTTTTGAAGACAAGTTAACAAGGATAACTATAGTACAACTGACAATACAATAGTTCTGAACAGTACAAACTGAATTCCAACACACAATATTTATAGGATCTCATGTGAATTCGTACATTAATGGAATATCCCAACGAAGTGTAGTGTTTCGAAGATATTCTGGTGACGATTGCATGTTATCGGATAAGAGGGCAAAACTCGACTCACCTGTGAAACAATTTGTAACTGATATAGATATTTATTAATAAAAATCAAATTTTGTAGAATTCTAACGATGTGCTGCAAAATGAGAGTTCAATGATTTTATTATGATAATTCAGTTGTACCAAGAAATTTTGTAACATTGATTTGGTGAAATGGAGTTTCATTTAATAAGCAGGAATACTTAAATATAATTTTAATAAATTAAGTTAAATATATCTATGTATAATTATAAATACATTCTCAGAATTGAGCATAAAAATAAGCAATCGAAAACACTTTAATATATTAAAAGCATTATTACATTTTTACAATATTCCAGATCAGTGCTATTCCCTATAAGAAATTTCTTTAACATAATATTCTCAAAATGAAAGAATATTCAAATCAAATCCAACATTCCTTTAGGGACATATTACCGAAACGGGGACATATTAAATTGTTCTACATATAAAATGATATTTCCTATCAAATATTCCAATTCTTTGACAAGGAATATTCACATCGATAATCTAGACACGAATATTAAGGAATCGACGATTAGTAATGTTTCCAACAGATGTCCAAATAAGACATTTAGAAGGAACGTCTGATCACGTCACGCCGAAAGCAGAATCGATATTGCACCTATTGTGCCAAATGTTTCCGAACATATGTTGTCATATCAAACAAAGCTGGGTCAAGAGCGAACAGCAGTCGTTTCTGCGGATAATACATATAAATCATGACTTCTGACTCCTTCGTTAGGTTTGTTTATTCGAGTATTTCTACATGAAACTTTAAAGCATCGCAGTTAATTATTTTTTTTATACAAAAGATAGTTTAAATAAAATTATATATATATATTTTTATCAACATTTATATCACGAAAATTTATTACTTTAACCGTATAAAAAAGACTTTGGATTTTTGTTAGTCATCTAGATTCACTTTTTTTAAAAATAAATTTAAGTAAATATCGTTAAGTGCAATGAATGAAAGTTTAGAAAATAATTTTTTAAATTAATCCCATTATAATATGACTAGTTAAGGATTTCACATTTAATTGAGAAGTTATATATTTTAATTAAATCATTTTATCTCGATTATAACATTTATCCATTTTATTTATAACACACAAGATATTCAATAATTTCTAAATAGATATAAAAAGTTGTTTCCAGGTTGTTACGGCAAATTACATTAAGGATGTCAAATACCATGTTTCTAAGTCCCCTTACCCGTGTGTGGTTGCTAGTCCAACATCGGGCGCCTCCCCAAGTCCACTATATGGGTGGTACCGGGGAAATGAAATACCCGGGGGGACAAAACTAGCATGCAGCGTCTGTCTCAGAGTGACTGGCTTTTGGGAGTAAAGTCATACTTCAACCTCCGGGTCCTTGAAGATGGTCACTTACTCTTTACCATGAAACCTTCCACAAATGATACTGCCCTTGGTGTTCCGTCAATACGGCCTCCCCTGGACATATCTTAACCTGCCTAAATTTCAAAAAAGACGATGTCCTACGGGACCCATCACATTTTTTAGACATTTTAGATATTTTTGGTTTTATGGGGGTTGTTTAGCCTAGCTAGACAACCTGAGATAAGTAATAACAACAATAAGTCCCCTTTATCTGTGAAATGTGTCAGAACTCTAATTTTTAAAATCATGAGTTTCATTTATATTAAAGCAGAAACATAGAGGATCAGTTTAAATTACATCAGTTCTAGGTTTCGTAAGTTATTGAAAGATGGCTGTAATATGATCCAGGCACTCAAACTCAACATCCCAACAACATAAATATAAATATGATTCCAAGTTAAGCTTTTATTCCAAGGGTCTCACAAAAGTATTCATCGAACTGCTTCTGCACGAATTTCAGGATGTAAACGGAGAAATCGTTTAAAGGATATTTTGCAATGAAACTATGCAGATATCTAACTCTTGAAGAATCTGCAATTTGTCACACACTTTTTTGCCTATAGATAAAAATCACAATATTCAAAAAGAAAAAGGCCCAATACTATTTTTTTCCAATAATGAATAAAGCTGTGATTGAAAATTTAACAGCCATTTTTTAAAATAAAATTATTTTTGATTCAGACGACACTTTTTGTTAATTGCCAAAGAGCAGTCTATTAGAATATATATACAAAAAAGCAAGAATCTCTGTCTCTCTCTATACATATAAAAAAAATTAGTTTCTACAAAATTATTAAGGACATCAATTAGGAAATTAGAAAGAATTTTAAAATACCATAAAGTTTTAATTACATACATAAAAACATACATATTGGCAGTTTAAAACAAATAGTAAATAGATACGTTAGGAACTCTTTGAAAATTTATGTTAAAATATAAATTTTTTTTTTTGTAAAAGTCAGATTTCAGAACAATACAAATAAGACTACAATAACAAGTATTTAATTTCCAAAAATACTGAAAAAGTTTTCGCAAACTAAATCACATGAATTAAAATAAATATCTTGATCTGCTGAAACAGAAAAAAGTAAATCAAAAATTGTTTCACTTATATGAAACAACCCCTTTCATTTTTCTCTTCTGCTCATACAATAAAACATAAAAAATGTTGCAACATATGAACAAGCTATATAGAAGTGTGTTTGAGTTACTAAGCACATCACTAGAGAGTTAGAAATTGTTTTATAACCATCAAACATTTAATATTCTGATGAGAAACACTGAAGCTTGTATTTTTTAAATAATCACAAAGCTTACATATCAATATATAGGAAAGCAGTTATGATGAATTTATACGACATGGTCAAACAGGTATTAGAAAAGTAAAATCTCTCTATTTTCATTAAATTAATAACAATAAGATAAAGAATGTAATGACAAAATAGTTAGACTCAAAATTTTATTAACAACTTTTATACAAACATAATGCTCTGAATAACTTTTAAAATTATATTTAACAAAGTATTTCCATAATTAAGAACTTTGAAACATCAAAGAATAAGTAGACCTTGATGAGATATCTGCTGAATGGATTTAACAACACTAAACAGAAAGCTCTGAATCACACACACTTTGAAACATTTATTTAAACAGTTAATAAAATTCTATGTAACATATGATATATTTTAAGTGGGGAAACCTAGTAAAACAATTAAATTGAAAACAGAAGACCATAAAACAATTCTAGATTAGATTGAATTTATGTATGCAAAAAAAATCATAGATGCTTTTTTTTTGCGATTGCTAATTCTACAGCTTCCAACTGTTTCAATAATTGTTCTCTTCTAGACAACGGTTGCTTCACTTTCTCGCTTGATTCTCGAAAAATAATTTTTGAAGATTTTTCTGGTGCATTAGGTTTGCATTTTAAATCAACGTTAATATTCTTTCTTGAAGAATATTCATCTTGTTTTTTACCAGATTTTGATTTAGGAGAATGAACAGTAGGTTTGTCCATAGTAAACTCATTGTTTGTTAATTCATTCATAGCCTTTTCTATACCGAAATTTTCACTTGAAATTTTTTCCCGATGCTTGTAGTCACAAAAATATTTGTCACTTTCTTTATTAAAAGCTTTAACAGAGTTTTTGCACAGTTTCGAAGAATATTCATCCTTAGATTTTCTTTCTCTAGATAGCATATTTTTTTTAGAATTTGATTTGGAGCTATCAATGTTTCCAGTTATTTTTAAGCGATTTCCTCCACTTGATAACTTCACATCATCATGATTAGTATTTGAAGATATTTTTTCATTTCTGCTAACTGACTCACTTTCTGAAAGACTACTGATATCAGAGCATGAAAGAGAAGTACAAGATATACAAGAAACAGTAATGTCACTACTATCAATCTCAAAGCCTGGTTTGGCAGGAACTTTCAACTTTTTTTCTTCCAAGGAAGATTGTGAATCAAATTTTCTTTTTTTGAGCTGTGTAGTTGTGATTTTTCCTTGTCGCTTGAACTTGAGTATTTAGAATTTGGAGGCACATATTCATTAGAATAAATATTAGAGAACCTACTTTCAGATGAAGATCGTGATCTGGAACGAGAGGATGAGTAAGAGGAAGACTTTTCCCTAGACAAAGATCTTGAAGAATAAGGAGGTGACCAGGAGCGAAATCGTTTTCGTGAACGAGATTTGCCAATCATCATATTCAATTTTGATTTACTTTTTTTCCTACGAGACTTTTCTGGAGACCTGGACAAAGAGTGCGATGAAGAACTAGAATCCCTGGAGGAATGGCCTGCAGATGACCTAGATGAGAATGATGAATGTGATGAAGATCTTCGAGTTCGTGACCTTGATCTACGCCAAGGATCAACCCAATCTTGAGAACGCACATTACTTTTGGAGTGAAATTCATTCTGCTTTAATCTGGTTTCTTTTTCTGCATGATCCTGTCCATCAGGTCTAAAAGACAAAGAGCTCATCTTATATTTATCTTTATTTTCAATTGAATAAGACTTTCCATTAGAATTAGTAGGAACATTTCCAACAAAAGTTTGTTCACAGCTTAAATATAGTTTTTTTTCATCAAACTCAATGTCTGTTTCTTTTTTATCCCTTGCATTCATCATCATTGCTTTGGCTTCTTTCAATGCTCTGTCCCAGTTGTCGCCTTCATGAGCAGTTGAATATGAATCTTGAAAATCTGATTTGGCAGGGAAAGGGAAAGATTGTTCACGCATAGTAACATAATGAGGAACTGTTTTAGCTGACATGGTTTCAAGCATTCTATAAGCACTGACTCCTGTATGCAAAAAGCGGCATCTTGAGCCCATATTACAGATGCCTCGTAGGAAAAAACGGCAAACAGTATTACGATTATATGAAGGAGCAGGATCCTTAATTTCTCCTTCTTCTAAACCTGATATTTCTCCACTGTCAGATTCAGATTTAATCTCACCATCGGACATAACTGAATCAGCTACTGCTTTAGAGTTATTCTGATCATCTTTATTAGGAGCATCTATTGTCTGGAACTCCTGTTCTGGTCTATCAAAAGAAGCAGATGGCTCTTCACTTGTTATCTCTTCTTCAAAATCAAGTTCAGACATTATGAAGTGGTTAAAACACTTCTGGCTTAATGTGCAATTCCTTTCAGAATTTCAGGAACTGTAAACCTTAGGAGGAAATACATAAAATACAAAAAACAGTCAAGTATACAATTTTGTAATAATTTATTTTAAGCAATAAATATTCGGTTGACATAAAACGTATTAACTCATTAAAGTGAAAGTCAAAAATACTCATTCTTATCATAAATCTTATGGAAAATAAATATAAATAAAAAAACTAAATAAAACAAAAATATAATTCAATATCCATTTATGATTGTTTTATTTGATATTGATTTCATTTATAACCTTATAAAATGAAAAACTTACACCCACTTTTATAAAATGAAATATAATGTACTATATTTTTGATCAGCAAATAGTATAACAATAAAAGATGAAAAAATTTTTCCAAATCATATTTTCCCACCTTTTTTGATGAAATTGCAGTGATGCATACAAGAAATATTCTGTTGATGACATGTTGTTTAATTAATCTGCATTAATACAGAAATTGAAGTCTGGTTATTGAAATCATAGAAATTAAATTTTGTGCTCTCTCTCTTGTCACAATTTTACAAATAATACTTTTATAATTGTAAAAATAAAGTCAAAAGTAGCAAAATTAAATTTTCTTTTCTGTAACATTTCATTTTAAAATGCATGAATTTGCTTACTATTAAAATTATAAATTTTTAATAAACTAAGAATTATAAGACATCTAATAATTGAAAGATGCAGTATACAAAGGAAATGTCTTTCTCATTAATGTTTATTGATAAAGCAGACAATCAATAAAAGTGACATAAAATTCATAACTTAGTAACTTGTAATGTATTATAGGGGAAATATTGCAGCTAAGTTTTAATCTCATTATCCCAAGCTCATTCACCTCACTTCACAGTAATCTAATATGTTACCGACAGATTTTACAAAAAACAATAATATTGTAAGTCAATGTTGGCTCAAGTTGCAAGCAAAGCTTTGGATGACTATGAAATGTTGATAACTCAAATGCTAATTTATGATTTACAAAAATAATGAGATTAGTTAAGGTTTTTGTTATTTAGAGAAACCAAAGTATTCTTTATACACTCTATTTATATATGATATCTTTAAACCACTACCCTAAAAATAAATATAATAGTTATACACACAGTAATATATATCATCATTATATTACAGTAATACAAACATGTATAGCAAAATGCCTTATTAAAATTTTGTACCAAACAATTAAACACTATTCACATTGTCATTATGTAAACATTCATATTTAATAAGGATGTATACTGAAAACTTCTTCTTTTAAATTGTTTAATGCATTTTCAGGGAAACATGTTATATAACTGTGATGATGTGAAGTTATAAGGAAGTATCCAGGAAATGCTGGGTGCATATGATTTCCCAAGATTTGAAACCACTGCTTACGCAAGTAAAACCTCTCTATGAGGTAGGTTTATCTTTAATAGATAAGGAAATCCAGAATAAATTAACTGAAAAAATAGAAATGACTCTAGCCCATCTATGATTGGTGTAGAACAGGAAGCTATTAATAGCATGATTGTCGCTCTAGAAAAGATAAAGAGAAACTCTCCAAATGGGACTTTGAATTAAACTCTGCATGTAAAAATGTCACATGAATGAGAAAATTGTACATTATATTTGATATAAATGTGATGGCCTTGCCATTACTCAATTGACTACTTCAGGTACTCTTGATACTAAAGAATTACACCTCAGCTCTATAAAAGGCCTTTTAACTTAATAAACAAGGTAGGACTCCCTAATAAATGGAGCTAAACTATTCTGCATTTGGAGCTTTCAGAACAAAATGCTTTTAGCAGAAAAGTCTTGACTGTCAAATCAAATATACAAGGGATATATTATTGCTTCAATCATATAAGCCAAGATCTGCATTTTCAAAATTGTAAATTTTCAGTAACCTTTTATATAACATAAAATAATAAACTTACAGAAGCGTTCTAGCCATTTGGCATATGAAAAAATATTTTTCGGTACTTGTAACAATGATTAAATAAAAAAATATTAAACAAGTACTAGACGATTCTGAACAATAATAAAATATTTACACATGTGTGATATGTTATTTTCTCCTCTGTCTGCAAAAGATCGACTCAGCTTTTCATTCCTTCAGTGGGTCAATAAAACTGAGTATCAAACATGGTGGGGAACTAAACATTAGGGGTTTTGCATTAAACTAACCATCTAGGCAGGACATATGCTTCACACCCCAGGGTTTATTGGTCAAAAACAGATATGGTCACATTAGTACTTGGTATCTAGTACCACTGAATTTTAGTTTAGGTTTTAGATATGTTATTTTCAAATAGTCTCTTAAGAACCTACACTCATTTAATCAGCCCATTTATAAACTTTTCTAGTACATAAAACAAAATATATCATGTGTTTTTTAATACTCAGTATTCTTTACTATACTCAGTGTATTTAATTCATCAGTAATAAATCATACTTTTCAATATATCAAATATACGGTACATTTGTTTTTGTATACTGAACACCTAAACATTGATGAAATTTAAATAAAATGATCAATGAGCATTTCCATAATTGACTAATTTTATAGACAACACAGACATTAAATTATAAACATGCAATTGGATGTGTTTGTTATAAACATGAAGTTTGATGTTTTTCTGATTGAATTATTTTTCTTCTATAATATATGATGACTTTTCACAAAGTTAACCAAAATCAACATTTGTAATGAGATGAAAATTTAAAGGGAATTAAACTTGCTGATTTTTTAACTGAAAACCAGATCAATGATTACTAGCCCAGAAGCAAAGAACAGAAAACATCTTAGTATAAAAAATTAGTTTTTTCTACTAATTGCAAATTAAAGCTGTTTTTGTGATAATCTGTGCAGATCTTGATATCAGACTGTAAAATAGTTAATTATTTTCATTTTCTCTTCATTACAAAAATTAAAATCTATATTAGAGATAAATTTATTCAGGTACATAAATACCACTATCAATTGTCATGTGGAAATTCTCATTCACAACAATTATAACATGCAATTAAATATCAACAAGATTTCATTCATTGATTAAAATATTTCAGAGATATTTTAAACCATCTATGAAAAAAACCAAGAGCAGGACAACCCAAAACGTATGCCTCAGATGTGTCACTATTTTCAAATTTTTATAATGAATTAAATTAAAATCAAATGCATTTAAAGGCTTTAACAGTTGAAATAATTAAGCTATTCTTAAAAAGGAATACCACTCAATCATATGGACCACATGTACTGAAGAATCATTCCAGATCATTTTTTTCCAAACGTGTTAATGTCAAGCCAAAATGAGGCTTCTTTCAGATATGTAGGTGAAGCTGCTCAAAAAACATTCAAGTTTGGTGTAGTATGTTTTGAATTCTTGGGAAATACTCAATTTACATGAAAAATTTGCTTCAAACTAATTGGTGAATGATTTGAATAAGTTTATGCAGTTAATTTCAATTTGAATTTAAATAATCCAATCATTATTAATCATTGCAATATTTAACTTTCCTAGTTTAATTTCTATAGTTTATTATTTTCATGTGGATCTGTTAATCATTTTTTTTTGTTTAATATATATGTGTGATATATAAAAATAATCTACAAAGAAATTTGCAATAAAAAATAATATTTCATGCAAAATATTATTAATTCTCTATTATTTAACATTTTCTTGTTCAAATAACAGAAAAAAATATTGGGAAGAAATTATTAAAACATTAATTTTCAGATAAAAAAAATATTAAAGTGAGCATATTAATACACATCCGGAGTAATGACTCAAATAATTTAATATTGAAAAGATGATAAAGCAGTGATAACTGATAGTGCTAAATATTACAGAGAATTAAAGATTTATGATTTAATGCTGAAGTCAAAGTTATTTAAATAAAAATAATATTATAAAGAAATGTCTTTTAAAAATCCATAAAACTATAATTTACATAAAAAGTAATACAAAAAAATTAATTCAAGGTTTTTAATGTATCGAATTTTACTTTTCTGTATGCAAGAAAAAAAATATCCTAAATAACATTTCCATCATGAAATATGGCAAAATTAAAGTAACAAACCAACACATAAACTTAATTGGAATGTCTTGTAATTAATGTGAATGCAAAGAAATATTAACAGTAATAAATAACAAAGATTAGTAAAGTCAAAATGATCCATTAACATCACTTTTAAATTTAACTTTTTTCCTCAAGATTTTAGAATTTGTAAACAAATCCTTACTAAGAGCAGTAGTGAGATACTGAAAGTACTTTTAGTTAACATATTTTTGTTTCTATTGCATAATAATTCAATGTTATGTATAAGATGTATTTTACAAATATTTCCTCTCTTAATAAAAATTAGAAACTTTCTAACATGTATAAAACCAGTCAAGATAATTTTTTTAGTGAATATTATACTGTTTGAAATATATTAGGGTAATCTAATTTCTAAAAATAATTAGCTTTGTTACATTTTCAGGAAATTTACATAGCGTATTTTTATAACTAGATTTCTCAATGAATAAAAATTTTGAATCCCAATATACACCTAATGTAACATATATACTTATGTAACACATTCCCTAATTAAACATATATATTTTTTAAACTGAAGGAATAGTACTTTAAACAATTTTGAAAAATTAGCAAAATAACTGTAAAACATTCACATACATTGGATTCGTTTTAGAATTTTGAACGAAATATTAATTTTTAAATAAGTAAACTTAAAAACTTTTTGAATGGAATCAAAAAGAATTATTCATACACTTGATGGGTAAATTATTAAGTAAGTCAAAACAATTAGTTTGTAAAAAAAATTAAGTACAGATAAGAAACGTTCAATCATTTCTTATTTCAGCTTTTTATGTTTACTTATAAGAAGATAGAATTCAGATTTTATAAGCATGATGTATTATTAAATTATTTGATTAGAAAAAATAAGGAATCAAGGCATAGCATGTTTCTGCCACCATAGCACAAGTACCATTCTTAATCAAATTTAACATTTTGCATGTACATATAGTACATGTTTATTTTTATATAACTTCTGTAATTAAAAAAATACTCATTTAAAATTTCCAAACGCTTAAATTGTTCTAAACGTTTATATTATTTACTTTTATCACTGAAAATATATATATAACATTTGATAAATATTCCTTTTGTTTTTCAGACTGAAAAAAAAAAGAAGTTTCTTTTATAAAACTGATTAGTCCAATATTGTGTGTGCTTAATTTTAAGTCATTAATATTTTCCTTGAAATGGTATTAACAGAATAGTGATTTGGGAACTAATATGTAGAGAAAAAGTAATATTTTCATTTAAGGATCTTAACTCCAGGAGGAAAAAAGGAAATCTAAATAAATTTTAGATATAAAAAAATTAAGACTCATAGATAAGGTTTCTCACAAATTTACAGAGAAAACAATACATAATATCTTCAAAAACTTTAGAATTATTTTTTAATGTTATAAAAATAATCTATAAAAAGAGCATTAAAAGATATTTAAACATTTCTAAAAATTTTACATATAAAATGAGCCATTTTAACTTGTACCAAAGTGCATAAAATTTAAAAAATATATAATTTCTTGTGCAGTGTTTTAAAATAAAGCTTATACAAAATATGTAAACAATACACTTTTATACCACATAATAATTTTAGAAAAATAGCATTTAGAAGTTATAAAAGTTATGACATCAATAATTAATAAGTTATTAATGTCGAAACAGGCTTTGACTTGTATCTTCTTAACTCTTTTCATTAGATCTATTTTCTATTATAGGAATAATAAAACTTTTTTTTAATAAATGCTTACATAAAATTTTGAAATGAGACCCATCATTATAAATAGCAACTGTTTTTACAAAAATAGCTCTTTTCTTTATTTTACTTGTTTCTTGAAAAAAAAAAAAAAAAAAGAAAGAAAAGAAATATAAACTTTAAATTATGGAAAAAAACTTAAATGGGGAGAAAAAAATAGCAATCTGTAGTACAGAGAATTTCTTAAATGGATTTTTTTAAAATAAAGTTCAATATCATGATAGCTGTTTTGGCTTACATAGAAGCAAACTTTTATAATCCATTTTTAAATGCGGTTTCTAAATAATTTCCATAATATTCTTAACTTGGTTACTGTTTCATTTTTTAATCAGAAAAAAATTATATAAATGAGTTCAAAATAGTTAATTAAATAAAAAAATGATATTTTAAAAAATATTGTTCGAAAATAGTGAAGAACTTTTCTGAAATGCCCCACACATTTTAAATTATATAATCACACATATAGATGCCATAACCCTTTATAGCCAATTTAATTTTTTTATATTTGAATTAAACAATTAAATGATACAGATAAAGAAAAAACAGCTTAAATTTTTTAATTTTGTAATGAAATTTCCAGTGAAAATCTAATATTTATACTTTTTTGTACGGGTATATGTGTGAATCTAGACTTCAAATATTTTTAAAAGATTTAATTTTCTTTATTCATCTAGAGGCAAATGCATGCTATTAAAAATTAGAATGTATTCGGAAAATAAGAAGCAATATGACAGGTTTAGGATTTATTGTACAATCAGGTACACCTTGGTTTGGCAAAAAAATTTGGGGATACATCTTGGTTATAAAACTTAATTTCTGGCAACACTATCTTTGTATAGGTTTTGTGTTGCAACCATCTAGTTAGTCACATCTTGGCATTCAATAATTCGCGAAAGATTCAAGGGATACCTGATCACAAATTTTTACTCATGTTTATAGGAACTATTACTTCTGTAATTATCGAATGAAAGTATTTCTACTTCCGATTTAGTTCAAAAGATTTCATAAAGCATCTATGTTTATACATTTGTACATACTGTTAATTATAAAATATTTTTGTGAATCTAAAGTTATATATTTTTAATTTTAATGTAACATTAGAAATGAATAATAATGAACCAATAATTAAGGAAAAATTATGTAAAGGTTTAATTTTTACACTAAAACAAAATATTTTCCCATATTTATTTTAGTAAATATTCAGAAATAAATGCATAATAATTTGTTTGATAATTGAAACCAATTTGTAATAAAATTTAAAATTTGTAATATCACATACATGTTTATAAAGTAAAGTAGCTAAAAAAATCATGATTCTGAGTTATCACTATTAAAATAATTGTCTAAAATGCTCATAGAGCAATAAAAGTACACAATATTAACTTTAAAATTTTCCCAAAGCACATTTTGCCATTCTTGTGAAAGACAATGTTTCTCACTTTAGTCTTTTAAATTTTAAAATGATAGCTTTCAGATATGTCATTGTGAAAATTTATGAGTAATATTAAAATATTACATACATTATCACAAACATTTATTTTGAAATATAAAAAAAATATATTTAATGAAAAATCTGTTCAATTTGATTTTTTCTTTGTGATTATTTAAGTTATTAAAGTAGCTTTCTTTTATAGCATATAATTAATAAATAGCTCAATTATCCCTTTCAATTAAAAAAATAGAGTTGGGAATGATAAAACTTAAATTTTAAAGTTTACTCCAAATAATATATTAATCCACATCAAAATAGTAATTTTACTTGCATATGGTCTTGCAAAAATTTCAACTAGTACAAATATAGATTAAAATCTAATTAGCAAATTTGTTAAAGAAAAAGGATAATACAGAATTTTTGTAAAATTGTAACTTCTTATACTTTCTTAATCAGTTAGAAGTGGGAAAAAATAAGTATGAAGAATGATTGGTCGGACTATCATTTTGCAATGAGTTTTTACATGGTTGACTAAAACCTTCATTCTGAATAATTGCAAGCATCTACATCTTAACTAAGTTTTTTATAACTCTATTGTCAATTTTTGCACTAAAGAATTAGTTAAAGCAGGACTTACAGTTCAAAGTGGATTTCAAACCACTTCAAACATTCATGACTGAAGAGAAAATACAGCCTACAAATGGACTAACTAAAGATCAATGATTAAACAGAAGCATTTCACCAAAAATAGTAACAAAAACGCTACATGCTAAACTACAAGCTGAATGAATATAAGAATGATATTTGCAGCAAGTTTGTCAACAAGTCAGATTTATGGTGGTGTCTTAATACGATGTGACGTAGATGAAACATTAACCGACATCATGGATATCTTAAACTAATGAGAATTGTAATAAAGTGGCACAATCATGATCTTAACTAGAGCGAAAGAAACAATCACTTTATGATTACAATTTTTACACAAATGAAATCTGTGTGAAACAAATATTCAAATTACAACATCGTAGGATCCTTAGCAGATCAACTCTTGTTGAAATTCATGTCCTGGAAAGATGCTCTATATTAGCACATTACTTGGAAATGTCTACCAAAAATTTTAAGTCTTGTATCATATACAATCCTGATTCATAGCCACACATTTTAAAAATATAAGCATTTCTTTTACTTCAATTATCATTTTGTTGATGGCTCAAACATAACATCTCCACAAAACAGAATATTTTTCATGATTGTACTAGTTTCATATTTCTTTGCCTGAACAATTCTATTTACTTATCTAATTTGTTTTGTTTGTCGCTCAACGGTCATTTTTTGCACACGAGGGCTAATTAGACCGGGACTTACGGTTTAAAGTGGATTCCGAACCACTACAAACATCCATGCCCAAGGTGGGATTCGAACCCACGAACTGTTGAACCGAAGGCAAGAGCGCTAACCTTCGGTTCAAAGGCTGCCAGCTCGGCTTTACTTATCTAAGGAAGATGAACTGTATGCACTGTACCTAAATGACATCTGTATATTATTTCAGCCTTGTTTCAATACTTTAATGGTGTTTTATTTTAATGAGAATAAACTCTATTTAGGTAGTTTCATATTTTAAACATAATGCTAAATTAATAAAAAAAATTTAATTTTAGGAAATTGGAGTTTATGAATCTTTATTAATTTTGAACTCTGAATTAATGGTTTGTAGAACAGAAGTATTTCTCACTTCATTGAGAAAAATTTAACCCATTTAATTTAGCAATCTCTTCTCTGTAACAAATTAACCAAGAAGAATTTCCCAACAATTGTACTTTATTTGCTACCAAGCTTCAGACAATAATATTAACATTCATAGCTGTTAAACATAAAATTGATGCAATTCAAAAAAAAGCAGCAAATTTTATAACAGAAATCACAAATTACAAGTTGTGTG
This sequence comes from Latrodectus hesperus, assembly GCA_037975125.1. Classification (NCBI taxonomy): domain Eukaryota; kingdom Metazoa; phylum Arthropoda; class Arachnida; order Araneae; family Theridiidae; genus Latrodectus; species Latrodectus hesperus. Next base: position 76,968,323 of record CM075853.1, on the reverse strand, counting down.
TATTAGTATAACATTTCTCAAATCTTGAACACATTAATAATATTATTATTCAATGATTTATAACTAAAAATTTACACACAGATAAAGTATTTAATATTATCATTCATATATAATATGTGAGAAAAAATTATTATATATAATGACTAATCAGCATTGAAAATAAAGCATTTAATATATAATTGTTTAGATTAGGTTTATATTATTTAATCATAATAATTTCTCAAGAGTGAAATCAACTTAACTGCATTAACAGTATTGGATAAAATTGTGTATGATATGCAGATAATAATCCTAAATATATTTTCTATTAAACTTAGGTAAGATTTTTTGGATTCAGAATTACTGAAAGCTAATGGAATATAAAATTTACAGTGAATTCATGTGCCTATAATTGAACAATAATAAAATGGACGAAAATTATATTCAACAATCTCTTAATATAAACATACCTTTAATGAAGCATTTTTATAACGTGAATGAAATTATATAATGTAAAATTGTTAACTCATAATTAAACTGAAACTTATTTATAAAAATACAGAAATAATTCCTTAAGCATTTTCTTTGAAATAATTTAATAAGAAAATTCTTGTGACGCATCAATATTTGTTAACAGGTGGATGAAAAACGATACAGTTCACGAGAAGCTTCGCATATCTGCCAAAATATTGAAATATAAAAGTAAACATTCATTATGTATTTTTTATACATACCTTACACACTGACGATAGACGATCATAAAATTTGGCAGCTCATCAATGAAAATTATTGTTATATAAAATATACTTTCAAATAAGCTTGTTACATTACAAACAAATGCGAGTACGTCAGAGATTTGAAAGTAATATTTCTATATTTAACTGTTAACCTAATAATTTTAGCGCCATTAATAAAATAATACGATTGCCGACTAAATAAATCGAACCTCGTTTTGACAGCTTAGCAAATACAAACTCTTCTCTAAAAAAGACATATTTACATGGCTGTTCCAAACATTAATCTTCACCCCTGCTAAAAATTAAAATGCATAAAATAAATGCTTGGTTAAAAATCATCAAATGAAATATTTAAATATGTTTAATAATAAGAAAAATTCACTTTAAAACTCCCGATCTATGTTCGGTTGTTTTGAAGAGACGGCGATAAACAGAACAGCTTGTTTCCAAGCAATCCTAAAATTGTGTACAGATGGATGAAGTCGATTGACGGCATGTTTAGATTTTTATTAATTCATGATTTATTTTCCCCTTTTTACAATTATGCTGACGAAAGCAAAACATAATAATTTAATGAACTCATAATTGGAGTATTCGACACATATTTCATTAAAGGATTTCACAATTGATATTATATATTGAATGTGTTAATGGCGTTGATAAACAATCCGAAATTTGAGTAGATTACCTAAAAAAAACTATTAAAATTGAATTTAAGCAAATGAAATTTATGTTTCATACTATGATTTATCAAATGGAATTAATTTTCTAGCATAATTTATAAATTTCAACTAGAAGTTTCTCTGCAAAAATGGATGTACATCTCCGATATCGTTTTAGAACACTTAAATTTAAAAAAACAAAATTTCATTCAGTACTGCAATCGTAAACAGTTATTCATATGATTATTCATTTTGTGAGAAATGATTGTGTGTTTTGGCTTCCCTAGCAGCGTCCTCAGTATTTTATTGTTTACAATTTTAACATGTCAAGCCAAACCTGGTAAGTTCACTTTTATCAATTTTTTCACAACACTTTTGAATAAATACATTACTTATAATACTATACAGAATAGTCGACTTATGTTAAATAAATTTCTTTTTTACTCATTTAGATATAAATAATATATTATAAAGAATAGATAGATTTAAAAGTAATTTTCAAAGAAATTTTAAAAACAATTACTAATTTTTGTTATTAAATTGATATTTGAATTAAAATACACATTTTAATAAGAATAAATATTATTCTTTTTAAAATTTATTGAATAGTATAATTTTCAAGACAAAAAATAGGTATGCTTTATATTACACTTATAACCAAATAAAGCAGAATTAGAATAACCAGCATAACTAACAACTGAAATTTATTTTTATTCTTTGTAAATTTTATTGATCTACAACCTACTGAAACAGTACCAAGTATAATATCATACATAGATCTGAAATAAAACTAGTGACTTTTCTGGGAAACATGTTTTTTAATAAACTATTCAAATCATTTGTTCAAAGTTAAATCTTTTTGAATGAAAAATACAAATAGAATTATAAAGAATGGATTAATATGTCATTTAGATTTAGAGGATAATTTTAGATTACATGATGGGAAGAATTTAGAAAACCACCCAATAAAACCATTACAGTAGAATTATTTGGGCAAATAATCCAGCTTGCTTGGGCGATTCGCAATATCTGAGTAATGTTAAAAAATAGTACAATCTTTAATTTGTTTAATTATTCTGAACCTAGCTCAAATTGATAAATTTTAAATTAGTATATATACTTAACCACAAAATATTATATGAGTCAAATTGTTTTGGATAATACTGCAAGTATTTAAAATTATTATTCACAATATTTTATACATGGTTCTTTCAAAATATTTTTAATAGTAATTAAATTATGAATAATACTTAAAATATGAAGTTATAAAATTTTCAGATTTTAATTTTATGTTGTAAGTTCATTTATTGCAAATTGAAAAGAATTGAGAATAGATGAAAAATATTTTGAATAATTTATTACATAATGGTGAGAAAGTCTATACTAATTTTGATAAACATGAACATTTTAATAGAATCGATTCAATAATAATTGAGTAGTTTATTCTTGATATCTGAAAAATTAGTTTATTCTTAATGCATATGTTTCATAATTGATTAAGTTAATTTAAATATTTGCATATTAATATTTGGTAATACTGTAATTAATAGAGTAATAGAACTGATTAAGAATTAGAAATGGCAGTTTTTTGCTTTTAGTAATTCAAGGAATCTTATTTGAAATTAGCAACAAATTAATTTTATTGTACTAATTAATCTATATAATTCCATTATTTGTAAAAGCTTATTTTATTTTATTTGCTTGCAGTTATTACATTGTATATTAAAGTAATTTTTAAATAATTCTAAAGATCTCTGGTATATTAATACTAAAATTCAAGAGTTTTTACAAACAAGTTTATTGTTTTCAGAACTGAAATTATATAAGGAAATCTTTCACAAAACAATAAGTAAAAAAAAAAAATGTTATGATGCCTTTAACTGTATTGATTTAAGATTTCATTAATGATACATTTAGAATATATGATATTTAAATTCTAAAACTTATATAACAGTAAACAGCATAAATGATTTTTATTCTCATGGATGATATATGATATTTAATCTCATGGAAACAAAAAATTTGCGATATATGAAATTTTGCAAAATAATCACATTTGCTAATGGTTTTTTATTTCTTTGACGTCAAACATGACCTATTTTCATGTAAAAACTTAAAATTCTATATTTTCCATCAAGCAGTTGTACCTTAACAATCATACAGTAAAAGAAAAAAAAAATTTAAAACATTTTAAACTGAAACATACACTAAATATTTTTTTAAATATAAGGAATTCTAGTGTGAGAGATAGAAAATTGCAAAATTTGTTTCTCTGGCTTAGATGATCAACTCTTAGCATTGAATTTAAGGTATATTTAATCACAAAGCATTTTTGTTTATTTAAATAATTATTTTGTATAGGTAACAAATAAATTGACAACCATTTCTCCTAACGTTAAAAGGAATATTTTTTATCTGAGGACAAAAAACTAATGCATTTTTTACCATTGGCTCTACTTTAGTCAAACTAGTTTGATTTCTGATCTGATCAGTTCATTCAAGTAATTTTTAGTAACAGCATTTAAATGTAAAATGGATTTAAAGGCTCACAGAAAATTATGCATTTTAGCTTAGCTCAATTCATGGAAATTTCATTCTTTTTGCAGCTCTTGTAATGAGTTTATAATATATTTTCCATAAGAATATTTTTATTTAGGCAGTCCACAATTATAAAATCCAAATGAAATTTGTTACAATTTTAATCAATTAAGTTATTCTCTTCAACTGAATGGCTTGGTTACTCAGTAGTAATATTTTGCATTCAAAGGACTGGGACTTTAAAGTTGGTTTCTAACTATTTTTCATATTAACTTAAATGCATAAATGATTGAACCATAAGAAAAAAATAACTCTGAAGCTGACAGTCTTGAATTATTAAGATTTAGGTTTTTTAAATACATTTCTCAAAATTTAATTTATAATAGCAATTACATAAATTTGTAAAATCATCTTTAAGTTTTTTTCCAGAGATATATTAAAATCTAATATTTCAGTAAAAGTCTCAATTTTTTTATTTAGCTTAAAACTTTATGTACTCGTTCTTGTAATCAGAAGCTAGTGAGCTCAAATTTACTCAACCACAGATCTGCTGTGTTCACTAATGGTAGCTTGGTCACATTAAAGATATTGTGGTCACAGTGTCTTCCATGTGAAGTGATAACGCTGAGGATGGCAGGCAAAGTCTGGTAGTCTTCTGCTTGGTTCCTGGTTCTAAATTACGAAGACCCTACTTGAGATATATTCAGTCTACTACCATTGTGGTTCTTCCTTCAAGTGAAGCTGCATATTACCCTCAGACATAGACTAGTGTTTACATGTGACAGGATCTGTTGGTCTTGGTGTAAGCTTTTATGCACCAAGGAGATCAGTAACATCAAGTCTAAACTTCATGTTATTTAAAATTCATCACCTTAGTTAAAATAAATTGTTACAAACTGTATCTTAATCTCATGATGTATATATATGGAGATATTGATGTATACTAATAATATCAAAAGTTTAAAAAAGATAATTAGAATTGATATTTATGTATCTCGTAAACAATTATAAATTTTGCAAACACTAAATAAAATGCTTACAAAACTGAAAATAAAAGGCATCTATTATTTTAAAAGTTTTAAAATTATTTTAAGACAAGTTCAAAATACACAAATATAAATTAAAAATATGCGTAAACAAAAGAAATAATTTTAAATTTAAATTTAATTTACTCAAGATTTTATTAAAATACAAACCTGATGGTTTAGAATAGAACTGATAAGTTTATAAAAGAAAATCTGAACATTAGTAAATTTTTTACAAGAGAAAAAAAAAGAATAAATAAATCATGCCGAAATTCCGGAAAAATAAAAATATCAAATTCGCATTAGGTGTTGCCACTTTCAATTTTCCTTTCACAGAAATATAATAGTATTATGAAATTGATTCATCACATTTGTAACATGCTGTTAATAAAAGATTTTATCAAACGATTTTTATCTGCATTAGTATTAAGTATATTCTGTCGTATGTTACAATTATATTGTAGTTTACAATATTTGAATTGAGATTTCAATTGATCGTACTACTTTCACATTTCGTACAAAATAAGTATTTACACATATATAGAGACTATTAAAATGCTTTCTCAATCATTACAGTCACGGCTATGATGTGTTATAGATTAGAATAATGAATGTTTATAACTTCAAAGTCAATGATTTTTAGTGTAAAAAGCAAAAGTCAAAATAAATTAAAACTTCCAACTGCCATAGACTAGAAAAAAGAAAAACGATTCGTTAAAAACACGATGACGGGTAAATGTTTTGACGGGTAAATGTTACGTAAAGTATATAGCGCCCTCTCTCTTACTCGGCTTATTTGTCTGTGTTTATATTATATTGCATCTATTGGAATATTATTTTGAAATTAAATATAGAACTATTAATTCATTTAAAAAAGGTATTTTCATTTCATGAAATAAATTTGCTATTCTTTTAATATATCAAAACTATAGAATTTATAAACTATTATATATTTAAAAGATTCAATGTAAAAAATTCTGTTAAAATAGGATTTTAAATATTTTACATTTTCATGACAAATATAACTAATGAATTACACATCATAAAATTTTTCAGGTTGAATATTATAAAAATACATTTTAACGTTCAAAATCATTGTGATTTTTAGAAGATAATAAAAAGTACAATTCATGTGGATGGGATTTTTATAATTATTGAACATTATTTATTTTCACCCATATTTTTGTTGAAAACAATTTGTGCTTTTTAAAATTTAAATATAACCAGTTCGTTAAATTAACATATTTAATGTAAAATAAAAATTTACCAAAACAAATGTTTGACATTTAAATAATTAACATTATTTTTTTTAAATAATTAACATTACATAGCATTGTTTTTAAAAATAAATAGGAATGCAGCTTTTCTAATTCAAAATTCTAACTTTGTTTCATATTTTATTTTTTTATTAGTATACTGGAATTATGAAGCTATTTACGTTTAACTTAAGACGATTAGAAGATTTGTATATCATAATGGTGATTAACAGTCAATATTTTCTAAAGTCATATATTTTGTGAATATTTTTGATTCATTTAATGAAATGCAACTGAATCATAATATTAAATTTTCTGATCATTACATTTTAAAAATAAACTGTTTGTCAAATTTACAAGTAAAAGACAACTATCGAAAAAAATCATTTAATTAAAATAGAAAATACCATACATAATAAGAATGCTAATAACTTCTCTACTATATTTTTAAAAGTTTTATTCACTGTTCATTTTGAAAAGAAATATTAAAATCCTATATCACATGCTTATTTGTACAAAGAATGGCTTATTTTTTGAAAGTGTAAAATAAAATGTGTTATTTTAAAATTCAAGTTCAACAGTTAGATAGAAATATAATATAAAATTCCTGACTCAATTCACTAAATGGCGCTGTCACAGTAGATGTAACGGCATTCACTTCAAAAAATGAAATCAATGCTGTTTTGACTGTGAGTTGGAATGATTATTACGTATTGATCTTGGTAAATAAATTTAATTTTGTTCTTCGTAATATATACTTTTCATTAATTAAGATTCTTATTGGTTAATGAATTAAATTTAAACATTCTTTGATGCTATAGACCAAAGCGTTGCAATATGATAATTTTATACATTCGAATCGTATCATAAATAGTTGCATTTGTTTAAAATTTTAAATGATATGATTATATTGGTATTATAATTGTAAATAATATTCTCATAAAACCAAAAAACAAAATATTGTGGTTGGAATAAGTTAGTGTGGCTTGATGAGGCTTTATTTTCTTCTAGAATAAAGCCTGTAGGTTTGTTTACGTATATTTTGATTTAAAATATTGGTATGAGCGGTTATAGTTATAAAACTATTACTTTGTTTTGTTAACATATTTTTTCTTTATGAAGAAACGAAACATTGATAGCTTGGTTTAACAGGAATCTCAAATGGAAAAATATGAACTTAATATAATTATAAATTTGACAAAATTCCAAAGGAAATATTAATCATAATCTTTAAAAATATTAATGAATTTTGATTGTATTATATTCTTGTTGCTCTGTTTATGTGTGTGTCTTCTCAAATGATTGTTTTGTGACTAATTATTTGTTATATGCATGAAGTTATTTGCTGGACTTCTTCCATCATGATTTTTGTTATTTTCTGGTCTAAAAATCCACGCTAGAAACATTAATTATTAAAAAATATAACCGAATTTTAAAATGCTATTTCATAATATTTTATGTTAAACTTGAATGATATTTTACTACTAGGGAATATAATGACATGAACGCTTCTTTTAGCATTCAAGTGTTGTTTTTTTTACACAGAGAATAAATAAAGACATAATATTAAAATATTATATAAAAACTAAATGCTTTTTTGCCTTATTTTCATTTTCTAAATTGAGATTCTTTAATATTAATAATAAGTTACTATAGTTGAGATGGTGGAATATTTCCTGCGAGTTCTATATTCTGTTATGCATTATTACAGTAATGATTTAATTTATAATTATAAAACTGTTAGCAATTCTTTAATTTTGGTGTCAATTACGAATTAGTATCTTTGTGTAGTAATTTAAATACTAGTTGTTCCAAGAACATTTCTTAAAAATTTTTTTTAATTAAAATATATTAAAAAACTAATTTCTTATTATTGAAGGCTACACATAGTGTGATAATATTTTTATAAATCGCATTGTCAGAACAGTTTTGCATTCCAGGTTCAAATCCAATCGGAGGGCGTGTAAACTAGAGTTACAGAACATTCTTTGTATGAAATTAATTATGTCCCTATATAGGAACATGCATTCCAGTAAACTGTTGCAAGTAGGACATCAAACAAAATTATTAATAGGGAAAATCACTCAAATAATTTCAAAATTTTTTCTTATTAAATCTACTGGAAACAGTTCAAAAAGGAGCTACATGATGAGATTACATTTTAGATGACTTTTTAATTTTTTTTTTTTTTTACTATCATTCTTGTTATTATGGATATAAGTGAAAAGTATACGATAAAAGAAAAATTTAAAAAAAAACCCTTTTTGTAAAAAAAAAAAAAAAAAAATGAGAAAAGGAATTTTGAAATGCTAACAAGTAGTTACCATGAAAGCGCTCAAATAGCAGCTGTGAACGCTAAAATGATTCACTTCACTCGATTTGTCAGCAAAATGTTAATTATTTAAATATATTTGTTCTTTTTTGTGTGTTTTGTTTATGTTCTCCAGAATTTCTATCTTACATTTTTCTTTTACATCAGAAAATTTTCTTAAATTTTTTTTTTCATTTTCTACAAGTTTTCTGTTGGAATTTTTTTCTCCATCTTTTTACAAAAGAAAAAAACTTATCTAATTGATTCCTGTAAATAAAAAATATAATTCCATTGTAAATGATATTCTTTATATTTTCTTCAAATAAGAACATGATATTTCTAATACCTTTAAATTGATTCTCCCTGTAAAAGACTTTACTCGATGCATGTATAAGCTGAATATTTTTGATGCCTGCTTGCACTCATTCTAATTCATGATTTTGCAATATCTTACCAGACTGCTTTTTCGCCTTTTGCAATTTTAATTTATTTTAAGTTGGATTCCTAAAGGTAATTGGACATGTAAAAGGTATTCTTATTTTCAACAGCTTTATCGAAACTAAATATAGTTTGTACTTTTAAGTACTAGACAAATATAAAATAATAGAAATAAAGTTAAATATTTGATAGTTATAAAATTGTATAAACAATAATTTCTGTAACACCTATATTGCTATATATTGCTGGAATATAATGAAAAATTAACCCCTATCAAAATCATCGAATATAAAATAAATAAAATTAATAAGCAATTATTCTAATAAGTTAAGTTAATAAATATTATGTTTATTCTTTAGCGAAATTTTCGACATAATAAAGCAAGTTCACGTTACAAAAAAATTAATCATCATAGTGCTGAAGCACAGACGAATGGTTAAAAACCTTTAGGGATGATTGAGTCATTACCTCAACACGATTATAAGACAGTGTATTCAGAAAGATATTTTTTACAGAGGAAACTATTGGCAAAGATAGGTAAATATAATGTGTGACAGAGTGGCAAAAAGAGACAGTTGTATTTGATCATGTGTATGACGATGAGTAAAATTGCAGGATTGGTTTGTATTTCGTAGCAGTGTGGTCGATAACCTCTATAAATAATAATATAGAGGCTATCACGGGGTCACAAAATGCGTTGTTAGAAATATGGTTCAAACATTTCTGATTTAAAGGAACGTTTTACGGGAATGTGAATCAGTCTTCCGAACCCGTTGATGATTTTTATAGTCAATGAATAATTGGTCTAACCATAATTTTAACTACTAATCATTGGGACAAGAACCGTACGCAGTTTGGGTATCATGTTTTCCACATGATTGCAGCATGCAATGAACATTTAAAGTCAATGGTCTTCACAGGAGATCAGTGTCCATAGTAATACAAAGCTGAACGTCTTCATTGGGCTAGAAATCACCTGAGTTAGTAGCTGAATGATGAAATTTAATATAATCCTAAATATAGATGAATTACATTTTTATTCAATTGATCTCTTTTGTCAATTGAACCGAAGGTTGAATGAAGCATTTCTTTTCAAATGTGTACAAAATCAGGATGTGGATCTGGTATATTTTGGGTTTTTCTTATTATTGATTTGTATTACTCTCTAGAAGGAATTTAAGAATTCTTAGATTTTTATCACGAGTAATTGTATGAGTTCATTTCCTTGATGAATTAATGTATTTTATAACATTTTAATTAGCCGCTTCATTTTAAATATTGCTTTTCCTTCATGAAGCCATTTACTCTTAATTTTAAGAGAAACAAACTTCTGAATTTTTTTTTCTCTTGCGAGTATAGCCTTGAATCTTTATTTTCTGGATTCATCTTGAATGCAGATTTTGTAGTGGTTTAAAATTCCAATCTGCTTACGCGGATTCAGATTAAAGTATTATTGTGTCTTTCATTGTGTCTTTGAGACAGTTTCTTAAGACTATCACACACTTAAATTGCTGCATAATTTGTGCAGTTTTTGTGAAGTCCTAACAACATTTATTCAAAAGAGGAAACCTTTATTAATTATAAATTTAATTATATTTTTATATTTATCTATCAATTATTATTGATATTATTGATGAATTTTGTAATTTTGTTGTTCTTTAAAATGTATATTTTTTCTTTTGCAGATCGGATGTTAAGCGAATATATTCTTCACTTCGAACCTATTTTTTTCGATCAAAATTTGTTGAAGGATCAACATCGTCGTTCGATTCGATCTACATCGGATCGGTATTTTACTCTTCAGTTCACTGCATTTAAGAGGTTTGTATTAAATTATCTATAATAATTAAACACTAGTTTTATTTTCACTGTACGGAACTTCATACAAGTTAATGCTGTATGTCAATTCTATATTCAAGGTGTGACTAGGTAAATGACTGATGGAATAAAAGATCTTTTTTTATTAACTTCGAATTATTCTAATGGATTTCAAATAAAATACCTTTAATGTTATTTTAATTAAATAGTATAAAATTATAATTAAATATTATAATATTATAATTAAGTTAATTTTTTATTCGTTGTAAGTTCTTGGAAAAGCTTAAGGTTGTAAAATGTATTCATTAAAAAGTATTAAACTTGATTTATTTTATTAATTTTCTTTGAAAATCAAAAGTGAAATATAAACTTACATTTTTGTAATACATGTAAGATTCGAAATATTTTTATTGAAAACAAAATTTTTGAATATTAATGTGAAATAATATAATAATTTAATGTAAACATAGCTTTTTAGAATATTTTTATTTCCTGCACAATAATCCTTGCGATTTTCGGTTTTGATACCTTTTTCGGCAATCTATTGAATTGTAAGTGAGTGATCATTAATCTAGCTTTCAGTTCAATCGTTCTTTTATTCTACTTCTATGATTATGGAAAACTTATGCTATTTACTTTAAAATTTGAATCTCATTTAAATTTGTACTCATGAAAAAGTGGCTGTAGAGCTGTTGCTTTAATGTTTCTAAAAGTTTCCATTGGATTTAAATTATAATAAAAGATGACAAATATATGACATTATTTCGAACCCGAAGTTTTGTTGATTAAGAAACATGGATTATTATGAGTGTTCTGTTTATTCATGATGAAAAGGATAACAAAGCATTGATGACATCCAATGACATATTTTCATCATTCAGTCTGGCATTTAATAATGCAATTTGAAGCTTATTAGCAGGAAACACTTTCTGTGATATTACTACTCCATCTTTATATTGGTAACTGGCAAAATAACTTTTGAATATTATTTAATTAAAATTAATTTATTTTTTAATTGTAGTTAATTTTTTTAATTAAAATTAATTTTAAGGATATTCAAGATTGTTATATTAATTTTTATTGGAAAAAAATGTATTTGTCCATTTATTTTCAAAATTTAACTTACAGTACTCATCTCAAATTCTATATTAACTAATTCAAAATCTTTTATATTAAATACTACTAAAGTCTTACTTTTATATTTTATGATCTTGGACTCAAGCTCGAGAGATTATGGGTCCCCAGAATATCCCCTGGATTTTGATAGATTTAAATTGTTTTTTACAATAGGTAATGGTAATAAAACTGCAAACAGTAATCGATTCTTTGATAGTTCATCATCGGTTTCTTTCATAATTTGTTATTTTTTTAAATTGGGCTAATTCAAGTTTTTGAATCACGCTTAAAAATGAATATGGGGTCCTTCTTAAACATGTTGACCACGTCTTTTTAACATGAGAGCCTTTGACCGTGAACATCCAAATATCTCAGCAGTTTTTAATTCGGCACATTGTTATTTGAAACAATGGATCACGTGTACGGAAGCAATTTCCCTTTGTATATTACTTTGAAATCAACTTTTATCAACGATTGTATTCTTCCTACTGAAAAATTTTGAAATATTTCACATGAATTTAAAACTTTCTTTTAGATTTTGTGGAATTTTATATGTCAACAAAGAAATTGATGTCTGAATAAGTGATTTAATAAAATTCTTTGTATTTATTTTTCATTATACTAACAAATTATTAAATTGAGTTTATTCTTTAAGGGGGAAGTTGTTGAATCATAATTTAATTTTGTATTGCATAAAATATATGCAACGCTTTTATTATTGTTATCATAAAAAAATTCGATTTTCTTTGTTTATAAAAAAGGATCAATTTATGTATGTATTTCTCATAGATGTAAACAGATATTGTTTATATAACAAAAGTTTTATTTGTGCGAAAAACATACTTTTGTAAAAAAGAAATAAAATAAAATAAAACGATCCTAGCAAAATGACTTTAAAAGTGAATTCACCCCATTTTCGTTTTACCGTCATTTGAACGCTTTTAGAATTCGAAATTCTTCCCCACAAAATTTTATTTAACCAATCGATACTAATCTCCAGAGAAAGGAAGTGTTTCCTTTTATCTGAAAGAAAATGTTCTATTTTCTGTGTGTATCCAAAAATCAACCATTTTTGTTTCAGAACATTCCATCTGAGACTGAAACGAGACACGTGGGTGTTTGCGGAGGATACGAAGTTTGAGAATTCCAAATCTACCGTCCAATACGATAAAGCACGTGCTCTTGTGGGATTTGTTGATGGTCAGTATTACATCTTTTCCATTTCCGAAGTTATCTTTATTTTTATCATGTCTTTTTTCTTATTACAGGTTTGTGCATGTTTTTGTAAAAAAATATTTCTACATCTTTTATATTCTGCATCCCAAATGGAAGTTTTTAAAAAGCAGTTGTTAAAAGAGAATTTCGATTCGGTATTTTGATTTAAGAATTATACATTTTTTTGTTCTCTTATAAGACTTCTATGTTATTTTTATTTTTGAAAATGTCATTATATCTTATTATTTATTTGTGTTCTGCATATATTTTAAAATTCAGATTAGTGATAATATATGTAGATAGAGCAGTTGATAATCAAGTCTGGACAAAGAGGGGAATGCTATGAATGATGTATGATAAAACAATTCCTGCTAATAATAGTTAAAATAATCACTATTAATAGGAATTGTTTTATTCATTATTTAAGCATGATAAGTTTATTTAGCGTAACATATATTATTAGTTATTTATGTTTCTAAGAAAATAATCAATAAAAATTAAAATTAGGTTTACATTAGAAAATACACCATTATTTCAAAATTATGATAGAAATATAGAGGCAAATAGAGGGGATCTAAATACGTTGATTTTCTGTAGGGATGAACATACGGAAATGCCACATATCCATTCCTGTACAAAATCAACTTTGTTTAGATTGATAAAAGAGCGCTCTGTGTGGAATTCACAGTGTCGAAGACTGAACTTGTTTCTCTGGCTTGAACCGTCAAGTCTGCCATAGATTCCGAATACAGAACTTGCTAACGTGAATTTCTTGTGTGGGATTGGACAAAGGTTGTACATGGCGTGATTTTCAGATGAAAATCCTACAGAGCACCTTGCATCGTTATTCTCGTTCTTTCTTCGGGAATCGTAGGTAATTAGATCATTTTAAGCTTTTGAGATAGATACTAGCATTTAAAGGCATCGAAGAATTCCTGCAGTGGATGGAGTTAGATTATGTTCAATTGAGGATAGTCTTTTGACAAAAAAAAAAAAAAAAAAAAAAAAGAATTTGCGACTCGGTCATGTAACTGTTTGCAATATTTATATGAAGACAAATCCGTATCTTTTACAGAGAATCACCTACTGATCCTCGATGATTATCATAATTTTGCTTGCTGGTAACCGTAGCAGATACTACTTCACAGCCAATCACACTTTTCTTATATATGTTTCATTTAATAAGGAAATTATTTTATCTTTGGATATGTTTAATAATCAAGTCATCTGGTTAGTTAATAATCAATCAGATGGTTTCCAAGAAAGATTTCAATTTTAATATTTGTTCAAATACTGTACACAATAACTTAGTATGATCATACAGTCTACCTAGTCGTTTAATTTGTCACGCACACATCAGCTTCCCACGAGATGTCTTAGTTTAACTTCTTGATCGATGTTTCTCCTGCCGTTTCACTCAAATATGGTTCTAGTGCAATTAACCACAACTTACTTTTGCAGAATCATAATTAAACACATGGATTTTTTGTTCACTTGATGAGTTGGGTAACACGGTATGTGCTACCCAACTTATCAGATGATGCCTTTTCTTTACCCAAAATGCACTTAACCATATTTGTTGGGTTTTGATTTTTTTCTTTGGAGTCAGTCTGGATGCAGAATTTTCTGTTTTTACTGGAATTGGGCATGATAAGTTTGAAGGTAATAATTTATGACAATCCGCTGCGAGTCTTTCATTAAAATTTGGTAATCGCTCTTCCTACCAACTATTGTTAATAAATTATTTGACAAATTTTTTGTTGTTTTCCTTTGTCTTTCCATTTATTATTGTTAATATTATCTTACGTGCCAGTGCTTTTGCTGCATTCTTGTGCCCATATTTCTCTTTGGAATTCGGTTTTTTAGCCCTTTTTAGTTGCCTTTACATTTCTGTCATGTTGATTGAAAAATCCTTTATAATCTGAGTAAATATAATTTTATTGTTACTTATACTTATATACATAAATTGAATCGAAAATTTTACTTTTATAACAAAATAGTTTATTACAAATGAAATCTATAAATTTTTACACAGGTTTAATTTAAAGAATTTATTACACAGTTATTTCAAGTATTATTTTATATTTAATTTTTATATTTAATTCAGAATTTTAAATAATTTGTCATCAAGCGAATTTATTCTTTCAAATATAGTTAATTTATATAAATAAGGAAATTTCTTGAAACTTATTTAATTAATTTAATTTGAAATAAGAATCAGATCATAAATTAAATTTGTCATTACAACACAGAAATTAACAAATGGTATCGGTAAATAGTATAATATTGGTGCTTCTCGAAACACTTTTTTAACTGTCTCGAATATTCCAGTCTGAGTGAACAAGTCCGGTATTTATTCTGTATGAAATATTGAATTGTTTCTGATATGAAATATATAATTTATGTACGTTTGATTGTAAATTTTTGTTGTTTATACATTTGATACAGTACTAAAATTTTATTTCAACTAACATTTTTTATCTAGCAAAAATAATAAAAGCTGCATTTAACTTTCAATTCTTAAATAAGATATTGCATACTTAAGGTTCTAGATATGATTAGGATTCCAGTTCGCGGATTCTCGTGATTCATTCCACATTTTACTCAATATAACAACTAGACACCAATTTTAAGATGCCCCTATCAAAAAACAAGTTTATTTTAACAAAGCTTATTTTGAATGATTTTCTTCATGCGTGGTGCTAGTTTGAAATAAATTCCTCTTTTCAATATCAGCTCTACAAATAAGATTATGTCCTCAAGATGATATAATATACTTTATAGATGGCTAAAGTATTAGATTATGCTTTTCACAATTTGTTTTTACAGCTTAGATTAAAGTATTTTTCTTCCACCATTTGACCATTACAAATTCTCCTAAAAAGAAAATTCAACTAATTCAACTAAAATTCTTCTATATCTATTAAAGAATAAGAATATGTACTGATCTAGAATCTAGATTTTGATGATGAATTGAATTCAGTAAAGGTTCTTGGTTTTAAAATCATGTCTTTCTATGTAGTTATCATATTTTTTTCCACTTATTTTGAATTATTTTCTTCATACACCTTCCTTATATTTCACTATTTTTGACTTTCACATTGGAAAACTTAAGCTTAATATGCTATTTATTACGTGTTCATTTTTATTGTACATTTTTCATAAGTGATTAGGGATATGGTCAATAAGTATACACTATAATCGACATTGTTTCAAGGTAACCATTTTAAAAATAATAAAAGGAAGACAATTTCCAGTAAAAATGACTATTGGAAGAGAATTTGCATTGGATTCCGATACACTTACACGTTGAATCGATTTTTTTTTCTTTCTCGATGGTGTAAGCATCTATATGGGTTTCCATCAAGGCATCTATTGTCAGTTCTCCTCACCACTTTTATCCTAGAGCGAAAACGGGAGAAAAAGGAAAGGAAAATTTTGGGAGAGAAAAACGATCTCTGTCACCGAATCGAAAATTTGTACCTTCGCCAAAGAGTTAACTTAATCTCATCTTCCTCCTCAAGTTATTTATTTTCTTCTTTAATGGCATAAGGCTTGCTCTTCATTTTTCATCCATTCTCCTCCTATCTCATCGATGATACGGGAAGAGATTTACGAAGCCAAGGGAAGGTGCCAGCAGAAAAATGATTCAGGAAATCTACTTTGATGGTTGGATGGTTATTATTATTATTTTTTCTTTCTAAAATATTTTTCCTTCGACTTTGTAAATGTAGTTAAGGTGCTTAGTGCTGAAAGCAAAAAATTAGTTGAGCATTAATTAAGATATCTGGAGCCCCGTTTGTTATAGACTTTGTTTCCCGAGGCTTTTGACAGTGAATTAGTTTCTTGGGTTTGTGGACTGCTTGTTGATGATGTGTTGAGATCTTAAAAGTTTATAGCTTTTATTTAAGATTTGTTCCTTTATTTGAAGCTCTTATAAATGAAACCGGAGTAGACTTTTATGAATCTGTTACGAAATGCTTGAAATTTATAACAAGATTAAATTCAAATAATTTTCTTAGGAGATTTCGAATATGTATAGTAAATTTGTTGCTGAATGTTTGATTTTTCTTTTGTGATTAAATAAGGGTAATCTTTTCTTTTTTATAAATTTACTTTTATCCTTCGATAAATATTTATCCTTCAATTTATGTATGTTTTAATCTACTGAATTGATTAAATATATTTTGCATTTTGCTCTTTAAATTATGTTGATTTGGAGAGTTATCGTTATGTAATGTAAATTCATTATTCTATGCTAGTTCTACAGTTATATCACCGTATTATTCTAGAAGTTTTGGAATTCAATGAACTTTGATATAACTGTAAAATATTCTTTTTTTAAAATCCTTTCCAATCGAAATAAAGATTTCTTGTTCTATTTTATTTATTGGTCTTTGGATATTGGAAAACCAAACGAGACACGAAAAAAGCCAGTTTTTCAAAGCTGTAGAACAGCACCTATTTCATAACAAACAACATTTTGCTTATAGAAATGGGAAGTTAAGAACATGTGCAACTCCCATTGATTTGTAGACGAGTTCTAGCATAGTTGCATGAAAAAAGCGCGGAAAAGAATAACTAATATTTAGTAAAAACTTTTACGGTTTGTGTTCTATCTCATCTCCTTCAGCCATAATACACATCTGGACTATGGCAGAAAACTTGGAAAAATATTTGATTTCATGTGTCTTCAGAATGAAGCAGGCTCCTCATATGTGTGAGAAGGTAAGTAAATAAGTAATAGATTAGTAAATTGAATCTTATTTTCTTACCCATCTGTCTTTTCATTGGTAATTTCGGACAAAATTTTACTCGAAAGTAATTATCCATTAAGAAAATTAATTTATCCGAGTCATATGAATTAATAAGGTTATCTAAGATTCAGAGAGATTCAGAATGAATAGAAAATGTTGGCTATCTCTATTATAAATGGCATGTTTCGGGGAAATAATTTGTTTATTTTATTAGATCTTTGAAACAACAGAAACAATTTTAAAAATATGAAGTTTTATATGCAATTAAATATGCAGTTTTCAAAACAGATTATTAAAGAAAAATTTTAACATAAAAATTTAATATTCGGAGAACTTTATCTGCTCATCCCATATCTTCATGTCAGCTCTGCCTGCGCAGTTTCACATTTTTCTTTCAACTTCCACCAACAATTCTTTCTGTTACCACTAATTCTATCCAGGCTTTTCGGTTTTTTCTCTGGCCGGATCAGTCCATGTTGAAATTAATTTGAGCATGATCAATTTACGTGGATACCAGTGTATTTCCTAGTCCTGTGAATTTTAACCAACTTATTTGTAAATTAACTGAAAATGAATAATTATTTAAAAGGAATATTACATTGCTTTGGTAAAGCAAAATGTATTGTTTCAGAGGAACATTTAAATGATGCAAAAAGAATTAAAAACATATTATAAATGGCCCAAAAAGTAAAATAAAGAATATATAGTTTAGGAGTACAAAAATCAAAAATAATAACATTATTAAGTGAATAAATAAAACTGGTTATATCATATAATGGTTCAAAAAGTAAAATAAAAACGAAATAAATGATAAAAAAAATAATGGAAAGATTACAATTCAGTGTTACAAAAAATTGTATGACAATGGTACCAAAAGTAAAACAGACGTTATGATATAAGAGTTAAAAATAAGAGATAAATTATGCTACACTCATACAAAAGTTTTTAAAATAGTTGCACTATTACTCTATTTTAATACATAATAATATTATTTTCTGTTTATGATGTATAGTTTTGTTATAAAAATATTTATGTTTATGAGTTCATGTATTTTGATATCTTAATTTATTTATGCGTACTTTATTTTAAAATATTTATATTAGTTTTATTGTCTTAAGCTTTGTTATTAGTATTTTTGTTTATGAGTTCATGTATTTTGATCTTAATTTGCTTATGTAATAAAATTATGCATGACTGAATTTGTGTTTTGATTATTTTTGTTCTTACTTTTATCAGTAACACACACTGGATAAAAAATATTTATTAAGAATACAACACATATTTGGGTAAACACAAATATACGAAGCTCTATAAAGTAATTTTTAAAATAAAGGATACTTTCCAAAAAGTGAAATTCCTTAAAAAAATACATTTTTATAAATTTTTTTCTTAAAAAAGATGAAGATTATTAGTTCTTATAATAGAACAGATAAAATTAATTAAATTAATATTTTCTTTTCTCAAGGAAGTGTATCTCAAAGAACAATTTAAATAAAATAATAGCGTTTTCAAACATCCCTTATTATTGAAATTAATATTTTTCTTTACTATTCGCATCACTTCTTTTTTTCTTCTTTTTTTGATAGATTTAAAACACAACACTGATTTTTACTAAAGAAAATAGGCTATGATACTGATATTTCAAACATACGTTTGTTATTATTTCTAGAAATTATTCCCCAATGGTTTTAATTGATACATTTAATATTTATATTAAAAATATTTTATCTTTTCTTTTCCTATTAAATATTAATTTATGATTAATTTTTTAAATTATTTATGAATATATTTGAACCAGAAGATTATAAATTCATGTATTATTTTTTTAAATTTTTCATCGTTAAATACGTGTTTATTAAGAATCTTCCAAAGGTATTAGTTATTTAAAATTCCAAAAAAATTCATTTATTTAATTTTTTGTACGCATTAACATCTTATAATTTTGAAGAAAATTAAAGCAATTATTAATAATATATTTCATTAGGAACAAATAAACAAACCTTTTAGAAAGATGATATGAATATATCCATGTTTCTTTATAAGCTAAAAAAATTATGAACATTGAGGGGGTTGTTTTTAACGTGAAAAATTGAACACGATTTTGAGTTATCAAAAGATCTTTTTTTTCAATCTTGAAAATTCATATTAAAACAGATTTTCCTCCCCCATGTTCAGATACGCAATTGAAATATCAATGAAATTATAATTTTTAACAATGGTAATAATAAAAATTGGCTTACAAATCGTCCTAAATTAACGAAAGTATCCAGAGTTTTTAAAAATAAATATTCATTTGAATATTGTAATATATAGTTCGAAATATATATTCCGAACTAAGCTCTTAATAGCTTCTTTCAATGTTTCGAATATATTTAAATTCTTCCAAAACATAAAGAAATCCTGATTACAACCATAATTTTAAAGTAATGTAAATCTTATTAAATGGTACATGTGGAATGAATTCTAACGTAATTGACAAAATACTTCAGTTAAAGTAGCTGCCTATTTGATAAATAAAGCGTTCCCTTATTTTAAATGGCAAATCTTGCATTCGATGCAAATGTAAAAAAATAGTTACATTAATCTAAATTACACTTCTTTCGACAATATTTAAAAGTTTTGATTTAATATGATTATTGCTTTATTTTATTACGGTGCTCTTGTAAATGGTAGTGAATAAAAAAGATTATTAAAAACAATAATTGTGACAATATATTTCCTTTCATAGTAATGTAAATAATTTCCGTGCATTTTTTTTTTCATATTTTTATTTTTTGTTGTTGAAGTATTTCATATTCTGAATTATCTGCGTTTTGATAGTATCTTGTCTTTCTATTAGTAATGATCAAAAACATTCATTTTTTGTAATAGTTTTTTTTATGTAATAAAGAATATCGTAACAAGCTCTTTTCGCCATCTTGTGTACGTTAGAGAGTCAGATATTCACATGTTAATCAGTAAAGCATTTGCTGAATCATTTATTTTTAAGTAATAGTTGTCAGTTGTTATACGCAGGAATAAATTAATAGTGCATGTTTTATTTAATAAAATCTGAGAATGGGTAGATGAGCAAACTAGTTATTTATTGGTTTGTCAAGTTCATGTTTAACAATGGCTACGTGTAGTTCATAAAATGAATATAAAAGAAATTAAAACGAAATCAATTTTTTTTTAATGTTCAGAACGGGTTCTGCTTTCTGCATATTCATCCGCCGAAGTGAGTGCTTGGCAGTTTTCTGGGTTTCCTCCCTTGCGACTTGTGAATACTGCCCACTATCTAAGAAAGGTCCTCCCGAAAAGCAATTTATGTGTTGGATGCTAAGTGTCTTACAAAAACATTAGGATAGCCATTATCCGATGTCAAATGTTCAGAGCAGAAGACCTCAGATTTGATCCCAGACACTGTTGAATAATAAAAATATGGATGCTGCTCTCCTGGATTTTGAATGTATATCTGTTGGGGAGGAACTTCGTGTTTGCTATCTCTTGATACCAGAATATGGCTAAAAAAATTCCTTGGAGAAGGAAATTTACCAGCAGATAAAAAAGTGTCTTACAATAGATTTCAACAGCTAAGTCGTTCATCACCCGGTAACAAAATGTTTCAATATGGATACACTGAATTCACCACGAGCACTTCCAGGTAAAAGGTTTCAAATTTTATGCTAGTCATTGTGGAATAATGGGAAATGTTGGTTTTTATAAGCACATCTGACAATGTATATTCAAATGTTTTCTCGTTTTCTACCCTTAGGCTCTTGAATTTGAAATACCATTTAAGAAATTTACTCTGGAAAATCAATCCATCGTAGATGTTATAAAAAATGCAACAATTTTCCTTTAAATGGACTATCAACTAAGCAATATCAGATATTGCTTAATTGATAGTCAGTAATGAAAATTGCTATAGCTAGATGCTTGAGTGTTTTCTGAGCTTTTCTCTTGCAAAAATTTGATGAAGTGTATGAAATATGCTATCTATGTTTCTAGTTGTGAAATATTTATTTTTGGAATCCTCTTGGAAATTAGAAATACGCAATCAATGTTAAAGCCTTAATGCATATTTTTCCTGTCAGGCTGTCTACAACTTGATTTCAAATAAATTTAGTGTAAATAAAAGATGATTAGCAAAAGTTATTTATATTAATTCATTAAAAATATCAGTAGAAATTATAGTTATATATTTGTAGTACTTCAAACAATGAAACTGCACAAAAGTGGCCCACAGTCTAATATGCAAAATAAGGCACAAGTTTACAATTTCCTTTTCCTAGATCCGTATTAAGTAATATAGCTAAATTTTATTTCAAATTTTGTGTGTTATTCCCAGCATAATAAATAATCCAACTGTTGAAATCTATAGTATTGATTTTTTAGTGTTCCCTATTTACTGCTTTCTAAGGGAAATTTTCTAGATACTGCCTTATATTTACCCGTAAGTGAAGAAAACTCGGATATCTCCGAAACAACTTGGCAAATGTGCATTCAGAAACCTAACACCCCTGTCTTCATTTTCTGAACATGGTACATTCCTGTCTTGTAAATACGGTCCAGTATGTCTTGCAGTAAAAACATACATGGTCTGACTTCCTTAGAATGGATGGCACTCTTACTGACCAATTTTTCCCCCGAAGAATGTTTAGAATAAATTATTCATATGATTATTATTTTTGTCAACTTGAGAAAATTATGCAAAAGAACGTAAGCTAGAAGAAAAGTCTTATTAGGACTTGTCAAAGTGTTGCTAGATGTTATAATTTTAATTTTTTATAATTGTTTTTCAGCTCTTTCCTAAATCGAAATTTATTCCATAAGGAAATTATTTCAAAGAATTTTGTAAATCCCCATTTCTTTCGCAGATGATGAATTTTTTTTCAAGCTAAGTTATAGAAAACATCTTCTTAAATAAATGAGAATCAATGTCGCCCATCACAGCTTATTTAGAATATGTATCAAACGAGATGCATAAAAATGAAGATAAATATTTTAATTAACGTCATATTTGAAGTGCAAAATTGTATGTAAGAAGAAACAAACATCTGCGTCAGAGCACTTCACCTCTTTACTTCTCAAGAACTTTATTGCATCGAAAAATGCATGTGAAAAAGAAAGTCTTCTTTATTTTTAAAAAAAATTTTGAAGAGTAGGGTTCGTTGTTTCAGACGCTTTAAAAGAGCTCAGAATCTTTCGTCAGAAGTCAGTATTTTTTCACTGTCCATTCAGTTTATTATATTCATTTTACAATGTTCCTCTGTTATGTACTCTTTAAGCATTATTTGCTTGTGCTTTTTTCTTCTTCGCATCATAGTAATTTTATACGATCTATAAATTTACATAGCAGGATCAAAATGGAAATCAAGTTTAGAAATTTATTTGCTGAATGTTATTTTATCTTCGCTATTTTGAGTAGCACTCTTTTTTTTACTCAGCTGTTAGAAAAAACAAAATAAACAACAGGATGTGGTAAATTGGCTTTTATAGTACAAATATCTGCTTGGGAGTTATAGATATTTTTCTTCATTTATAAATCAACAGTTCGATTAGTAATATCCATACCGATTTCTTCCGGATGGTGGAACACTATGCATTACATATCGTTCCATAAAATGTCACAGCTTTGAGTAAAACTAACTTTTTTATCCCGCCTTCTTTTAACAACAGTGGATAAGAATTGTTTTAAGCATTTCAGCTGGCGTAGCCATAGTGATAAATACTTGGAAATTTCCTCTGAGGCGATTCATGGATGTTCACAATCAATAAGAGGTCCACCTAAAAGTCATTATGTGATGAATATTTCAAAAAGTCCCATAATAACCGTGGGCAATTATGATGTTCCCCCAGGGTGCGGATATATTAAGATGAATGAATTCACTTCGCTACATAATTAGACTAAGCTGTGTTTAAATTGGAACACCTTCAGATTAGGAGTTGGATATTAATAAACAATGGAGAATGATGTTATAGTTTTAAAGTTTTAACATAAACCTTTTAGAGAATGCTAATAAGCTTTCCTTTGTAATATATGAATGGGATTATTTGTATAAAATCTTTAAACTCATGTAAAGACTGATAATACATTTATTTGTTAAGCTGTACATTACACTGTATTAATATTTTATGTACCAACAGGACCAAAAGCATAAATCCCTTCATATAAGTAAAATGGTTCCAATAAACTTCCATTTTTTTGCTACTATATTTGATGACTCACTTTAATTTCATATACATTTTTTATGCCTGCATAATGCTTACGCCATCGATGAATCGAAATAAAACTTCCTTTGAGATATTTAGAGAATTATTATTAATATATGGGTTATTATCACACCCAGTTTTTAATTACTGATGTATTCATAAATATGCGATTGTCATTTTCCTTGCCTGTCACGGTGGAAATTTTAAATTCCATGTTTGTATTTCTACCAGCTATATATATATATATATATATATATATATATATATATATATATATATATATATATATATATATATATATATATATATACTTAGAAAAAACTTGCAAGTATCAAGGAAGATAATTTTGTTTTTGTTATTGCATTTCAAATTTTTTATTTCTAATTAGGAGAGAGAGAGAGAAGCAAATTCATATATACAATAACATTTTGAATTTACCCTTATCAGAAAAAAATGCAGAAATAGTTGAGACAGAGAAGATAAAAGAAATATAAAACACAATTATACAAAAATAAATATTTCTATATACAATAAGCGAAAATGGTTCAGTTATCTTTATTTTATTACTAGATTATTTGGCTTCTAGACTGAGTATATTAGATAATAAAATAGCTGTGTAAGAGACAAAATATTAATGATAGCAAATTAATTTAAAAAGAATAAAGCAGTAAGATTTCGAAAATTATGATAATAAAAGTCTTAGCCCTTTCTGTTTGCGTTTACTAGCTTATACACATATGCTTAAAGTCTCTTTTAAGCTGACAAGAAACGTGCAATTCTTTATTAAGTGCTAAAAATGTTCGAACGAGCTTTCTTCTATGATAGCAGTGGGACCGTACGCACTCTTAAAGGTAACTACATAATTAGTAACTATGCTTGCTACCGTATGCAACGAATGAAACGGGAAACCTCTCCATTGCTTCAAGGATTATTATTCGGAATCATATTAATAATTTTTTTTAATACAGACATGCAGATTCAGACATAAACTTGGTAAAGGACTGCATGCTTGGACTCCTCAGTCCGACATGAGATTACTTGCTATTCTGTTTTCTTCTTGTCCACCTGTCGAGGTTGGTGCTTTCCCTTGTGCCATAGAAGTAAATTGTCGTATTCAAAATTAAAAGAATTTTCAGATTTGGTCAATTATCACTAGAGCTACTGGACCGATTTTTATCAAATGTGATATGTACATACATTGATACATTACAATGCAAATAATCTTGCAATAGTTATAAATCACACATGATCATGCATAATAGTCATTGCAGTTGGATGGCATGCAACAGCGATTGAAGAATGAAACATAAAATCGATTAACAGTGGTATGATTTCCTTTTACAGTTATGTAGGCCTCGCAGCGTGATTTCCTACTTGAAATAAAACAATTTATTATTACCTGTGGCTTTCGGTCCCATTCCTTCAGCAACGATGTTTTAACACTCAGGATGATTCTCGGAGAGAGGATTGAGGGTTGCAATTACCCTCCCCAGTGCATCCCAGACATGCTGTATAGGGTTGAAGTCTGGGGATCTGCTTGATCAATCCATCTGGAGAATATTATCGCTTTTAAGAAGTACGTTTACTAGAATTCTTGTGGTTTCACGTTATTGTCCATTAAATAAATTAGGCGGTAACTGCGCCCCTGAAAAGGCGAATATAGTGTTCCAAGACCTTATTCCTATACATCACAGCTGTTGCACTGCCTCTGTCAAAGATATGGAAGATGGTGTGATCGTTTAACATGAAGCCTGACCATACCATTACGATTTACCAGCCCTCCAATGTACATGAAATCGACTATTATGACCTTCCACCGTTATAGTGGTCGATTACGTGTACATTCGAGGGCAGGTAGCGAGTTTCTGTTTTCCTATGTGAAAGTACGTCAGGAATATGTGGTTAGGCTGAGTTGGGACTCGTCAGCTAAGAGAATGGCCGACAACTGATTTATGCTCTAATATTTATGGTCCCTGCATAATGCAAAACGGACTTTCCGGTGCATAGAAGTATATGGGACGCAAATCAAAGGCTTTCGTGCAAACAATTGTCTTTCACGAAGTCTCCTTGAAACAGTGACACTTTAAACTTAGGTTCCTGTTATCTGATACAAGTCACGAGAGAGCTGCATAATATGAGCAACATGTCGAAGTACATGTTGCTCATATTAGTCTCGAAGTAGTTGTTTTACATTTCGTTCAGTTCTTTTTAAGAAATTCAACAAACTATGCAACTTCTCTTAATTTTGAACACCAGTGTAGTCCACAGTCTAAATGAAAAATTCATCAAAAAGAAATAACGTGGGTGAATGTTCAAATGATCTGTAACATTTTCATTTGTTAAGTTGCCTACTAAATGGTGTTTGAAAGCAGATTTTCAAATTTATCAATTGAAACTTTTATGGTGGTTTTGTTTCCAATATGCTTGTCATTCTCAATAATAATTACTAGAGCTACTTACCAGCTCGAGTTTAGCTAATTAAAAGATAATACCAAAACGTTGATTTCAATGTAGTTACTTTAAAGAAATCTTAGTCTTTCAACGGGATGGGGAAAAGTCCACTGACTGTCAAAAGTCTCCGATAATTAGTGGCCAAACCTATATGAATAGGTTGATTTAATGTTCGTTCTAAGAGAAGAAACTTTGTTTTGGTAGTATCGGAAGAAAATATAGTAGATGGCAGAGAACAAATCTCTCAAATTGTATGTTAGCACAACATGTATCGTATGACAAAAAAGTGGACATGTTCAATACAATTGTCAAGATCACGTATACTCTTTTGTTCACTCTAAAAATTTCAAATTATGCACAAGCTGCTATTGCTTCAAGACTTAACAGAGATCGAAAGAACATAAAAAGGAGCAAGATACCGGCTCTTACTTCAATATCTTGCTCCTTTTGATGTTTATTCAGAATGTGCTTGGAACGATGGAAATTTTTTCATTCAGATGGTTTGTGTGTGTGTGTGGTTTACAATTGCGAAATTTGTGAACCAAAGAATCTCTATTGAATCATATAGATTCCGTTGTGGTCCCTACAAGTAACGGTGTGGCGTAGCGTACTGCACTATTTCTTCTTCTTCTTAGAGTTGGGTTTGTTTGTCATTGGGCACCTCTGCTTTTATCAGCATTTTGTACTATTAACTCCAAACCCAATGTTTCCTAGTTCCAGTTGCTCGGGTCACCCACTTTATTAATTATGTCCGATATATAACCCTTTAATGGAGTCTAGGTGTAACTCTCTAGTATGGATGATGCCTAAAGAAGTTAATCTAGGGGGGATAGAGCCTCGCACTCGTAATGATATGCTTTGCCGCTTCCTCTTGTGTATGACATTTCCTGCAGATAGGGTCTTGCTGAAACAGTCTCATTTTATGGAGGTGTTTTTTGAAATAGTAGTGCCCAGTTATGAAGCCTACTGCACTATTTACTCTTTGCCCTAATGTTTCCGCGAAATTAGGTGCAAAAAGTCTGTTACAGTCGGACTCAATTATCGGGCAAGATTTTCGTTACATGATAAAAATATTTTTTTCTTCACTCGCAAATCTTTCATAATTTTTATGCAAACTGCAGCTTTTCCAAGCATTAACCTTTGTCTTATGGATGCCCTCTAAAGTCTTTCAGAGAAAAACACATCATCAGCCGATTATTTGTGTGTTCTGTGCTCTAATCCATAAGACAAACGTGACATGGATTAAGATCCGGTGACTCAATCCATGTGACTTTAGTCGTTACAAGTACTTGAAAAATCTCGCAAATAGTGATGAGCCAGAAACTTTACCTGATTTTAAAGACAGCATTTCAAAACATGTTCGTAATGTTTTCCAGAATACACTGCAATCAACAATGGAACATCATATCTTATTATTCCTGAGCAACATAAAATAAAAGCAGCCATAATGAAAATGTTTTGCTGCAATAAATATTTTTAACTATGGCAAATATTTGCTGAATTATGTAATTCTGTAAAAAAATTACCTCTGTGACAAAGTGCTTAGTTATATTTGCTTTAAGCACATTCTTTTTTCCTTCAAATGTCCAGCATAACATTTCATAACTTTCTGAGCAATAGTTTTGTCTATAGGCAAATTTGAAATAGGGAGGTTTAATTATAGTGCTCCTGTATATCAGGCAGGTTCAACGAAGTTTCAGTACAATGAATTCCTTAAAGTTCTAAAGCATGCTTCTTATTTAGAAGCAAAATTTAAAATATATGAAAACTATGACTATCAATATTTATTAGCTAGTAAAAATATATTATGATGTGCAAAAATTAATGTGATATGAAGTGAAATGTTTTTTTTTTTTTTTTTTTTTTTTTGCAATGACTCTATGAGAAATCATCTAAGAGACATGAAATGCAGAAGTAACAATATTTTGTTCTTAAGTGATAATGAAAACATAGCTGCTCAAGAATGAATGCAATGCATACAGTTATATAATCAAAAAAGGCTTTATTGAATTCTTAATATCATTAAACATGATTGTTATTTCAAAATGAAGAACAAGCATATGTTTCTTAATTTGAAATATGGTCTTCCCTTACTATTCACAATGGCATTGAAATAATTTTCATCCGTGAATAAGACCCGGCTTCTTTGATTATGTATCTAGTTTTTCCTCTACTTGCCCTTTGATATCAATGAATAACATACAGGGTGATCATAATTAAACTGCAAATTTAAAAACGTATGAAAAAAGAACCACTGGTCAAAAAGACCTGAAATTTCACTAGAATGTACTTCAAACAGGGGGATTTTGTTTAGCGTGGGGAAAAAATTGGGAAAAAAGTGGCCTATAGATGGTGCTGCACAGGTGGTTTTATGCAAATTAACGTCTTGTATAAAATGCTGAGTAGCTTGAATTCTCGTTAATTGTCGATGGTGATGCAACGCCATTTCGGAAAGACCGTATTATCCGCCGACATTTTCCAACTAACTGGCCACCGAACATCACTCCCTGTGACTTTTGGCTCCGGAGATTTCTGAAAAATGTTGTGTACAGTGCTCCACTAAACACCTTAGCGGATTTGAAATGCCGCATTACTCAGCACGTTAACAACATCAGCACTGATACACTCCAAGCTGCTGTGGAAAATACCGTTTTACGTTTACACATCCTAACAGAAAATGGTGGACACCATATTGAACATTTCTTAAAGAAGATTAAGGACAATTAAAAACCGAATTATTGTTGGCTATTTCTACGGTTTTTGGCCTCAGGGCAATTAAAAACCGATTTTTTCCTATTCGATGTGGCACCACCTTATCGCTCTGAATAGGCTTTACACCAAGAGTGCCACAACATTTGCCTGACTTAGAATAGCACAACTGATTTAACGCTCAGCTTAAAGCCACAATTGATTATCGTTTATGTCAGAATTCAAGTAATTAACCTACAGCCGCCTGTTTAGCGCCATCTATTGGCCACTTTTTTCTTAATTTTTTCACACGCCAAACAAAATCCCCCTGCTTGAAGTACATTCTGGTGAAATTTCAGGTCTTTCTGACCAGTGGTTCTTCTTTTACAGCGTTTTTAAATTTGCAGTTTAATTATGATCACCCTGTATAAAAGTATGTGATATTCGGAAAAGTGGGTGAAT
Source organism: Latrodectus hesperus (assembly GCA_037975125.1). Classification (NCBI taxonomy): domain Eukaryota; kingdom Metazoa; phylum Arthropoda; class Arachnida; order Araneae; family Theridiidae; genus Latrodectus; species Latrodectus hesperus. The sequence goes on along the minus strand of CM075853.1, from coordinate 76,938,675 downwards.
AGCTATCTTTGTAAAAATGTCTGGGCATAGTAAACCCCGATACTTGCCACTTTGTTGCCATATACATTTGCTGAGAAATGGTTCTTGCTGACTGGTTTCGGACTCATAGTCATATAATAGTCATCTATTACAGATGTTCTCCTGAGGCTGCCATAACAACCTTTCTAACAGCTGTATCTGTGGTTTGGAAGGTTTTACACGAGAGCAAAACGAGACTTTTGTTGATTTCAAACTCTTCAGCATCATTGATTACACCATGCGCATCCTCCAGATATCCGATCATTCTCCCACATGGGAAGCTGTCCAAGTGATTTTTTCTAGCCATATTTCACGAAAGAACGTATTTGCTCTTGCAAAGAATGTCTTTGATTGCGTTTCCATTCTACTTTTTAGTGCAGTCTTGAGCTGAAATCAGACAGCACGTTATCTGCTATGTTTTATTCCTAACATTTGCATATGCATAATCTATCTACTGAATTATGTGTTCATTATACTGATAGCAAAAGAATTCCTAACCTGAAATTTGTGGTTATCTACTTAAAATTTGCACACCAGTCACCAGCATTCAAATAAACTCGCTGAATACCTCTTATCAGCGATGAATAATAGCGTGAATACCCCTTTTTTCAAGCAGACGTGATTTTTAGCCTTTTTTCCAAAAAATATCGACTACACGATTGCAGTTTGAAATTTATGATATATTAGTTTTGCAATTAATAATATAAAAGTGCAAAATTGCAATTACAATTTTACAAAAAGGAACTAAAATGATGTATTTAATCTCGTATTTTCAAACATATTGTAAATATTTAATGTCAAAATAGAATACAATATATTGATGACAACTAGAGTAATGCATTTATCAGGAAAATTTCAAGAAATTAAAGAAGTCTCTTTTCTAGAAAAGTATATTATTATGCATCGTTAATTAGTATTTGAGTAGTTGAACCATTTTATAAATTTTTGATAGCCTTTATATTGGCATCAGGAATTGAAATAAATTATTGAATATGATTGGCGGAAACTTTGAAATTTATACCATAAACCATTATTGCTATCTTCTAATTTGAAATGCTTGCTTTTACCACAATTTTATATGAGAAACATTAAATCCAACAACTTTAAGGTTAGTTTAAATGGTTCATTTCAATGGTTAATTACTACATTAAATAACGAACTCGCTAACAATGGTGCACGAGAATGATGCGTAACCTCTCCATGCTATCATGACTCATCAAAATTATCCGTCCATCCGAGTGGACGGATAATTATTGTGATCAAACATCTGCTAACCAAACATTTGCATCATATCAACAGACAGATATTGGAAAATAATATGGTAATTTCAAAAATTCCTTTAATACAATAGATAAATTCTGGTAAATTTTTTATAAAAACGGCAATGTTTTGAAGTGCCATCTTTACGTATGTATTTTCTATTGCTTTTTAAAAATACTCTTCTAATTGACTCTTTGAAATCAAAATACGAATAAGTTTACAACTGCAGTCTGTGGTAAGCTTCTTTTAAACATCTTCCTCTTTCTGTTTTTGGGAAGAATTTTTATTAATAGTAAATATTATATTCACGGGTACCTAAGATGGAAACCTGATACAATCATTTCGACAGATTTGAATAATAGAAGTTGTTCTACACGCTAACTAGCAACGAATCTGAAGATTTCAGCTTCTAAGAACGAAAAACATTGAATGAATTATAACTTGATTTTAGTTTATTGTAATATGTGAATTAATAAATTATATATATGATGGTTGAAAATAAATATTAATCAATAACTATCTCTTCAATTGGAATTTTAACTAAGGGTTGGTAAATATAAACGGAAAATGTTAACTACAATAGTAATTAGATAATTGTGAATAAGAGAAGTTAAGATAAAAAATTTTAAGTTTCTTATAAAATATGTTTTAAATAGTTTTTATTATTTCCATTTTTTAAATAGGTAAATAGTATTTAAGCGATAGCTTTCTCCCAATATATAAGTACAATTTTGATAACTGAGTTTTATTAATTTTGAATTTGTGCTACTTAAATTTTGCTAGTTAATCTTGCAAGTTTAATTTTATAGGTAATTTTGCTATTTTAAAAAGAGAGAATTTTCTTTATAGTTTTCAGTAATTTTATTTTGTGAAACCAAATTTTTCATAATTAAAAATTACTATAAGTAAATAAATTTTTTTCTTTTCTATCCGCAAGGAAATTTATTTAAGTACCAAAACGGTGTAAAAACAGTCTTTTAAAGAGTGATATAAAAGTTTTATTTTATGTAAAAGATCAATTCATACAAACCAATACAAATGGCGCCATTATTGTCTAGCCAGGGACGAGAGATGAAATAATGTCAAAAATTCTGCCATCAATTGAATGACGTGAAAAATAGGCAAAGCAATAGCAAAAATAGGCTATTCTCAAATATCGAGGACACCAAACGACAAATCTGTTCAGCTTCTCACAGAGGCTATTATATTTGAAAATTGAAATATTATTTTCCTAAAATTGCAAACCTTTTATTCATCATTTACAAGAAAAATGGAAATATTTCCTAAAAACTTAAGAAAAAAATGCTTAAATGAATATAAGTTCGGAAAGCGACATTTTATAATGCGAGATTTTTAATTATTTTGAGGAAATGCTTATTAATTTATTTTTGTAACTTCTTTCTATATTTTCTGAATAAGTTCAATTAATTTTAATAAGCATCATTAAAGAGTGTTAATTTTATATAAAATTAATAATATAACAATTGTTTAATAGAAAGCTTAATATTTAAATAAATACACTTAAAGGAAAATAAAATAACAATAAATAAAATGAAATGAAAAATTTTAATAAGTTAATAAACATCTAATTTAAAACATTTTAAATTAATTTCGTATTTGATATTGTTCATTTTTTAAATTTTTCTATCAGAGACCTAATTAAATTCATTACCGATCATTTACCTGTAATTTGAGTAGAAAATGCTTTAACAAGTAAATTATAACATAGTAAAAACTCAAAAATATATTAAGCGCATTTAAGTGAAAAATAAAATGATAAAAATAATTTTGTAATAAATTTAGAATACTAAATTGTTTTTCATAATGTATATGTTTAGATCTGTTACACATCGTGTAACCATATAGCATTCACGTTGTACAAAAATAACTAATAATGTAGCAGAAATCAAATAAGTTAAACTTTTTACATATAGCTAACTAAATTATAATCATAATAAATGAAGTAAATAATATTAGTTAGGAATATAAATAATTTCATATTAAAATTTTAGTTTATTTTTCATTTTTTCGGTATTGTAAATAATTAGTTCCATTTTACATCACATACTGCAGGAAAATGTATTACATAACAACTGAATCAAAATAAAATATAATAAAAATATTTAGTGACAAGTTTTTAAATAATTAATTAATGAAAGAAATATTTGATTTTTTAAAATTATATAATTTGCTTTATTTTCACAGATTTTTAACAGTAAAAAAGTGTTGTGGTTATTAATCTTAGTAAAAACAGTTACAATCGTACCTGTTTCATATTGAGAAAATTTCGATTGATATAAAAACAATGTGACGTCATTCATTGACGTCGTTGATATCGAAGGATGTGTTTTTAAATAATTTCGGGTTCTTTTAATTATTTTTTTACATTAGAGAGTGTTTAGAATGTTGCTATTTCAAATTTTCTATAATTTGCACTGCATAATTTAGCAAATATGCATTTAGATGTAGATGTTGATGACAATTTTGCTAAACTTCCGTATATTAACACTAGTCGGTCATAGAAAAAAACATTGAACACAAAATTAAATTTGTATCTGAGCATGGTACAAAAAATTTCCACATTATTTTTGACAATACAGGAAAAGTATTTCCATTTCTTCTCCTCCCCCAAGTATATACTTAAAGGACAATTATTATTTGATGGCAAGGTATGCGATATTATAATCAACACTCGTTTTATGCACGCGTTATCAGGAAAAACTCTATTATATGCATACATAAAATTAACAATATTTTTTAAATCCCGGTAAATTTTTTAATTTAAATTGAGAATATACTATCAGATATATCCTATTAATATATAAACAATTTGTATTATTTCTCTCGAGACCATTGCGGAAAAGTAGCTTCTTTATGGGCTTTCTATCCGTAAATTTGATCATTCATAAAAGAAACACTTCAAGAATTAGTTTAAACTATTCGAAAAAGTCCTATTTTTCTTTTCTGTAAAATGTTGGTTTATACATTGAACTCTATTACGATGATGCACATATTTTATACATTTTCATCCTATTTCTGAATGACTCTTACAGCTGGAATATGTTTTCGATGTGGAACACCACGGGACAACACTAAATGCTTTATCATATCTCACAAGTGTTTCAGTTGTTGGAATAAATGTATAAATGGTTAATTTTTTTACAGTACTAAACTTATAAAGAAAAAAATTATTGAAATTTAAATATGAAGTTATTATTATTTGTATAAATTTGGTGAAGATGTGGAAAAAAGGTATGTCAAACAGGCTATGTTAATCTAACTACAAAAGGTCTTATTATTTTCAAGCAATCTCAAATAAAACAAATCGAGAAATTCACATCACGATTTCAGCTACCGTTCTTCAAAAAAATTTATAAATGTTAACGAATGTTTTCATGAATCTTCAATTTCATACAGAAAAATAAAAGCACCATTATATCATAAATGTTTCCTGGTATTCGTATTTCCACTTCGATATAAATAGATGAAGAGAAAAGAAAAAGTAAAAAAGTCCAAAGAAAACATCACATCCGATTCCGGATTATGCAAAGTATCAATTGCTTATTTCTGTTGAATTTAAACTTGCTGTTCCAGAGAATGTTAGAGCAAAAAATAAAAATAACATACCTCTATATATTTTCAAGGATTTTTATTTTTAAATGATTAATCTCACAGGTGGGCTCTTATATTTTCATCAAAATACGTTTCTTTAGAAGTTAGTTAATGATTACAATTGCATCTTGCAATTCTCGAAACTTTACTAATAAAAATGTTTCCTTCATTTAAGTTTTTTTTCTAATGGCGAAACCTTGGTAACCAGAGAATTTTTTCTTAAGAAAAATGATTATTTTAGTGTCCGTAAAAAACTACCTTTCAATCTGATTTATTAAATAATATAGCTAAAAAAGTATTTTTTAAAAAAAAAAAAAAGGATTAACCTATTTGCAAATTGAAAAATGACACGTGTCGATTGTTAATATACAGTGCGGAGGAAGAAAATTCTGAATTTTATGTATATAAACTTTCTCTTTCTTTATTAAATATGAATCACCTTTTTATTTATTATATATTTTTCTTTATTTTGTTATAGATTTTCAGTCAACTTATATATATATATATATATATATATATATATATATATATATATATATATATATATATATATATATATATATATATATATATATATATATACAAGTATATATATATATATATGTTATAAATTTCATGGTGTCGTAGTGTAGATTTAACAAATAAAAATTATTAAAAAATAGTAATCTCTATACATATAAACGAAGTTGCTTAAAGGACAAATAATAGTTTGTTAATGTTATTTAAGATTACCTATCAGACAGTGGGCAGCCGAGTGGTTAGCGCTCTTGCCTTCGGTTCAACAGTTCGTGGGTTCGAATCCCACCTTGGGCACGGATGCTTGTAGTGGCTCGGAATCCACTTTAAACCGTAGGTCCCGGTCTAATTAACCCTCGTGTGCAAAAAATGACCGTTGAGCGACAAACCAATCAACCCCAACAGACTTCACTTTCTGTATTTAATTTCATGTACAATATACTATCGGATTTCCGAAGCTCTTACGATAATTTTTGCAACTTAAAAAATTGCTTCTGGGTCAAATGAAACCAACCAAAATATTTTAAATAGCATTTTTGCATCTCAATTCTACATTACTTTAATACTTCTTGGCCAACAAGCACTGTACCTTCTGTCTTAAAGAAATCCACAATTACTTTTTTCCTGAATTCCAATAATTCTCGATGTTTACATTATGACACTTAATTTCTTAGTAAATAATGGAAATTATGTTACTAACTTGACTAACGGATCATTTTTTACCTAAATATTCTTACCTAAACATTCTAATAATCATCAATACATATTTAAGAATGGATGTGACAGTGTCTTTTAAAAATCTATCATATGTTAAAACGTTCTGAAAAAATTAATATATATGTTTTGACTGATATGTCACTAGCTTATGACTTTGTTGAGCATAATTGTCCATCATAAAAATTTTCTTCAGCAAAAAGTTTTGAAAAATTGGTAAATGATTAACATATTTTTTCAAAATAGATGTTTAGCTGAATGTGATGGATTTTACAAGCTATCACATTTAAATTTTTCAAGGCAATCTCTTTATATATCTATATATTATCATCGCTCTTATTCATCATCTTTATGATGAATATTTTTGAAGACATAACAACAAACATTCACTGTTTTATTTATGTAAATGAGACTTTTTTCTGAAGCTATATCAAAGTTTAAATAGATTAAAAGATAAATTTCAGATTGCTCTATTTAAGATGCAACATCTAGAAGAATGTCATATATCCATTGATTTTAGTCGATGCATATTTATTAGTTTTTTTGATGTAAAGAAATTCTCATTCGGAACTTTGATGTGCTATGAATAAACAAAGCATTTCCTAATCCCAAAATCTTTGCACGTTTTTGGTGTATATTTTCGTATAATCTATATTCTCAATTCCTTAACTTGAAACATGGAATCAATAATTTGGCAAATAATATCCGAAAATGATTTTATAGTTTTATATTATAACTCTTATATACTTTATAAAATTAACAAATGCTAAGAACTAACCTTTATATGCAGCTACAACTAATACACATTTGAGCAATGTTTCCTCTTAGTACTTTAAGTACCGTTTGAAAAGATTTTTTTTTGTAATCTTAAGAGTTACAGTTCATAAAGAAAAACTTTTCATACAAGGAAATAATGTGAAGGATTTTATTAAAAAAATAACAATGACAAACATGTAATACTAAAATTTATTTAATCGTTTCAATAAATGCATTTTCAATTTAAGTGTAATTGAATTTAGCCAATTTATTGTACTTGTAACGGTGTTTTCATTTATTTCTAAGCAATGAATTGTATGAATATAGTTGATCCATATTGACAGTTGACAGTCAAGTTACTTTTATATTTGACTGCAACAAGATAAGAGTTACTACTACTTCGGCAGTTAAAATTTCATAATAAATAAAAATAACATATGTGATCAATACCTCGAAAACTATGCAATGTAAATAAATACACAAAATGTTAAAAATTTGTTTAAAAAGAAGGACATTCTAGAAGAAGAATAACATTCATACTTAAAAATCCATTTTGCATGTTAGCTGCAAGCTACCAGATATTTGGATTAACGAATCCAGTGATTCGTAAAAGAGGTTATACGATTAAACATTTCACATTTATTGGCTAAAAAGAAAGAAACATTACTTCTGGAAACATGAATTCCCTCGTATTAAGTTATGTAACGAACAATGAGTCTTTTACTTTTCAAGTGTGGATTTTAAGAAAGTGTCATATATTCGAGACTAATATAACTGTTAATTTTAAGAAAGTGTCATATATTCGAGAATTGAATAAATAATTGTTCCAAAAAATATCATTTCAAGTCAAAAAGGAAAAAAAAAACAGCAGGCCTTAATGTAGAATAAGACAAAGCCTAAATGCTTCACAATAAATAATAATATATTCACACACACACACACACACACACACACACACACACACACACACACACACACACACACACACACACACACACACACACACACACACACACACACACACACACGCACGCACGCACGCACGCACGCACACACACACACACACACACACTATATAAGATAAAATAATCTTCTCTTATAATCACATTCTCTTAATGTATTGCTTTTCTAATATATAAATCTTTGTATTATAGGTGAAGAAAATTCTTCGGTTCACGGAATTTTGCTTGATTCTGGCCTTCTGGATGGTACCATAAGAATTGGAATGGAAGAATATTTTATAGAACCTTCAAGTAATTACTTTTCAACCCAAAAAGATTTTCATTCCGTAGTTTACAGACTATCAGACATCAAATTCCCTGCCTTGAACAGGACTTGCATGCCGTCTGTGACCAAAACTCAAAGTTGCGAGAAGCATTCAAAAGCTCATTCAGTGGATCAAAGTTCGGAAGATGATTTACATCTTCTCAGGACAAAGAACTCAGTGAAACATTTACATCGAAAAAAACTGAAGCAGAGGAAAAAACTACGAAGAGGTTTTCATAAGATTAGGTATTTCGGTGCCAAACACATGACAATGCACAGTAAAAGAAAGAAATTTAAAACTGTGCATGGAATAGTAAACGATGTTGGGGACTCAGAGTATTATAAAAGCGATATTAATATAGATTATTCTTCTACAGACCATAAGCTATTTATGCATTTGATCTCTTTCAAAGACCACACGAGTCACGAGTTCGATTTAAGTGCCAACATTGAAAACTCATCGCCTACTGATGTCTCATACACGCCGACTTCTACTCTAAATGCTGACACACAACCAGAAACACATTCGAATACCTATTATCGCAATGTCACAGACACTGGAAATATCTACAGTAAAACTGTAACAACCACCTCAACGCCGGAGGTATATCTTGAGGACAAGGGTGACGTACCGTACTGGCGTGAGCTAGATGCGTTGCACTACACTGAAGATGGACGGACGGGTAGCTCTGAACCGTACGGAGTACGTTCCATTCAAAGAACGCAATGGAATGACGACCGGGGCCAAAGGCACGTCGCCGTGGATCGTAGAAAGAGCACTTGTTTGCTGTATCTCCAAGCTGATCATCTTTTCTACCAAAGGCTGGGAAGCGAGGAGGCTTGTATAGACGCCATGACAAGACACGTACAACGCGTCAATAGTATTTACAGGACAACAGGTATGTGATATAAACACAACTTTTTTACGAATTTAATTTGTGGATAAAAATTAAACGATTACTTTGGAAATTCTGCTTTAATGCATTTGAAATATTTCCTTACCACAATAATATTTGCTGGACATATTTAATGCCTGTGATTATTTATTCCAAATATGTATGTTTGAGGGTCTGATGATAGTTATTGTTCCTTCATAATATGATAATCCATCTCTAAAATAAATATCACACTTACTAAAATTTTTGGTTCCTCTAAAAGAATTTGCTTACTACATGACAAATACAAAGTATGTTTTGTATGGCAGCTTTAAACTAAATTAACTAATTTGTTCCTTTGTTATAATAAATTCTTTCAAATAAATAAGTGATGTTGAGAAGAGAGATACTTCTACTTTACCTGCAGTAAAGATCTAATAGCTGAATGAACAGTATTCTGCTTTTCAATTCTTTGTTTGATTCTCAGCTTGAACTTAGATTAACGATTGAATTGGTGCTCTTAAGCAAAAAATGACAGAACATCTGCAAATCTACCGGACAATCAATAGTAAATCTTCCCCCAAGACTTCATGAAGTTTCTTGAAATTTAGCAAGAGCTCTCTTTCTTCCCGATGACGTTGTATTGGTAAATAAAGTTAATGTCCTTTATCAAAACAACAAAACAACGATACTATTTCATACTGAAAGAACTTAACTAGTACGAAATTGCCCTATCCGGTTTATTAATAACAAACTTTATTTCATAAAAATTAAAATCATTTGGTTGAGGATTTTACATATTTTTACTCCTTTTTTTGGAAATTTCATTCATTAAAAGCAATCATTTACAATGATAAAATTTCATAAAAATAAGCTTGTTATATTTGATTCATTTTTCCTTCATTTACGGAGAAACAGTGATTAAATTAATTCATAAAAACTAATTTGGATTTTAATTTAAGTTTACTAGATCCTTAATTTTTTAATATTCAAACACACACAAGATATTAAAAATGATTGTACGATTAAAAGTGATCTTATAAATCTACAATTTGTCATGTCTTTTATACAAGAATAAAAAAGCTATACAATGTGTTTGTATAATTAAAGGAAATATTAATAATTAATATTTTCTCTTATATTCAATTAAAAGGAAAAGTGTGCATATGTAGGACACTTAAATTTGTTATTTTATATAAGAAAGACAAATTTTATATTAAAAATTTATTTGTTAAGAAAGTGGCCTGACTAGTAATTAATTGGTAATTGTTGTAGCCTTGATTTCAATAGTTTTTGTGTTTGGTCTCTGCACCTGATGCATGTGTTAATTGCCGTATTCCAAAATCTATATAAACTTTAAATCTCTGTTGAAACAGCTTTCGAATGGTTTTTCAAACTTGTTAGAAAAAGTACAAAGAATAATTTGTAGTTAAAAAATGCTGAAAACCATCTTTATTGAATAAAATAATCAGTTTTAAGTGAAAAATTTGACGACTACTTTAAATGATTAGATTTGACGAATACTACTTCAATTTATATAATTTTTATTTCATTAAATTATTTTCACATTGTAGAAGCATATTAATATATCCGAGACAATTTAATAACTTGATTCAAAAAGCAGAACGAAGCAAATTTTCTTTCAAATTGGTTATTACCTTCATGACTGATAAATTTTGGCACTGAATAAGCGACCATCTAATTGTTGTAGCTATTGTAAGTCTTCTAAGCATACAATATAAATTTGCTTTTAAGAATTCTTTCTAGTGGTTAGTGTCTACTCCTATGTAGTAAGGGAGGAAGTGTAGAAAATTGCAAGTTCTGACAGGTTTACATGCAAAAAATAAAAAGACAACACATATCTCATGTTGTCTGATAGCGGCTGTGTTCAAACATGGACCTTCCTCCTCGTAAAGCGCGTCTCATACCATTAGGCCATGATGAGCCCATAACTAATAGATTTTCACTCAGCGAAGTATACAATTTTACGGTTTGGAGTTGTAAGGTATTTTAATGTCCACTATATGATTTCCAACCGGAAGTCTTTTCATAGATATGTTTTTTTTTCACGAGCTCAAAAGGAGGAAAACTCCCAAGCACTGACTACAATAGACATATATACAGAAGGCAAAAGCACAGCACCCATCTTTGTTCCACGATGACAGAAATCGAATCCGAGACATTTTATTCTCAAGATTACAATTCTATCTCCAGATCAAGGTGAGCTCGTGAACAATGGATTTGTGCTTTTTATATCAGCTGAATGAATGTTAATTCTTATGGATGAATATAAATGATAAGTAAATATTTATTTCTTATGATAAGTAAATATATTTTTTATTACGACAAGTAAATATATTATTTTAATTATTATATAAATTTTATCTCAACGTCTCATATAATGGCCTAACAGCTGAAAACTTTTAAGGATCTTTTATTGTTCACAGCGTTTTTTAAACCATGGATCATATTTATGTGCTGAAAATAGGGAAAATTTGAAAAAATCAAGGATTCAATCCGACATACGTGCATATAAAATTTAGAATTCCCTTTTTTTATCTCCCTTCTCTCAACTGTAGTTGGATTCGAACATAGAACTTTCCACATTGAAAGGGATGGCTCTCTTCAGTGCTGTTTGACACCACAAAGAGGATATTCTACCAACTGAAAATTACTGTGCGATTTTTTTAAATTCAATTTCAGGATTCTTCATTTATAATGGGCATTTCGTGTGATAGAGAAACTCTTAGAAACTCTCAGGGGTTCATATTGACAGACGTGTTCGTCGAAAGTAGAAATGCAACGTTTTTCTCCAGTTGATCAACACTTGGCTTGGTTCAAACTTAAACTCTGCTACCCTGAAGATCATAATTTACCCCTGGTAAGTTTTTGCTTATAATTTAGACTGCTTGCATTTTTTTTATCCAATGGTGGGCACACTTGGGTGACGAACTCTATGCCACAACAAGGCCAGAAACTGTTGCTCATTTATCGTTACCCAGCGGGAACCTGTGAACCAAGTCACGGAGGCGAGTAGCGTTACCCGCGCCATATCACCACAAACCCGTTTATAGGGTGGGCCACATTCATTCAACAACACAGAAGAAAGGACAGAAAAACACAGAGAGAAGGGAGAAGGAAAGAAACATCCAAGCTTGAACCGGGATTCGAACCCGAGACCCACAGCTCAGGAGTCAGGAACGCTAACCACTCAGCCATCGGTCGGCATTTTTTTTCTCGACATAGAAAATTTTATTTTACATATTATAAATGTACTGGTAAAATATTTTCTTTTTATGTCAGAATTTGATAGTTTAAAATTAAATTTATATCCTCATATGAAAAATGTATTTTATTTTTATTGATTTTTTTTAACAAACTAAAATATATATCATTTTTAAAAAAGAGAAAACTTATTAACGCATATATTTTTATATCAATCTCTCTAATTCTCTTTTTTATTAGTAAATTAATTTATTCAAAGAAGATGCTTCTATGATTTTTTCGTTTGCTCTTCCTTTTGATATATCCCAGGAATTTCATTATTAATACATCTCATTCAGGTTCATTAAAATCATGAATTTCAACATTTTATTTGTAAAATTCTATCCCTGCGTTCCTTTTTCTTCATTTTGAAAGCCCAGCAAAAGGAAATATTCTACTATAAGATAGTTAAAAATGTATGTACACAGAAATAGCGCATTTCTTGTTGACAGAAAGAATCTTGAATTTTCCACCGGTATTCATTATTTATTTATTTTTGAGCAAGAAAATGATGAAAATAAGAGCATGCATTTTTCACAGCAAAAGGGAGAAGATGGTATAGAAAGAGTCGATCATAAATATCTTTTTCCTTAGACACGTTTATGACTTTTTGGATTTTGATAGCTTTTAAGACATTCAAAAAGTGAGGGGCTTCTCATTCGAGTTTTTCTGAGCGTGTAATGATACCTCGCACAATCAATAAGACTGTGAAATACGAGCTTCAAATATTCATGCATTTTTCCCCCTAAAGGGGAAAAAATCCCGCAATCTGTGATTTTACATCAAGGGGGGAATAGGAAGAAAATTTCTATCTATTTTTTGTTACATATTTGACGTGGATTGCAATCTTCCGGTTAGTTTCGTAACTACAAGGAAAGGAGAATAATAACCATCCAAGAGAAAAAAAAGAAGCTTTTAGAGTTATATAGTTAAAGTTTAATGCAAAATTTACCTCACAAAATATCGATTGATGCAAAACTTACAAAATCACTGTCGTTTAATGTTATGTCAAAATGCATGTATGTTTACATATTAATCATACTTTTACTCAAAGATATATAATTGTGATGTGATTCGATCAATAAATATTTATCGATCCTAATTAATTCTTTCTGATCGTCTGTGACTTACATAACCTATTTCATAACTGGTATGAGATAAAAGCGCCATCTGTTCGCATTCTTTGAAGAAATATTCATAATTTTAATAATTATTTAAAAAAATTGTGTTTGTAATTTTTTCTATACATTTTTGAATTAATATTGAAATGATGAAAAATAATTTAGATAAATTTAATCTTATTGAAACCATTAACAATTTTGGATATATTAATATTTGGAATTTTGAAAACTTATACATAAATTTACTCTTAAAAATATCATTATACTGAAAATAACAATACCTATAACATATGCAGTTTTCCAAGCTTTCTTCCTTGAAACATATGAATGTAATCTATAATGTAATAAAAATTCTTCTGGAAAACAATACGGTATGGACATACCAAAATGGCCTTTTATCATTTTAGTACAATCAATAATATATCATCAAAGAATATTTTCATGTAGTCTTCCCTCATATTTAGTTAAGAGCTGATTTTATACAAACCATGACTCTTAAAATCAAAGATTAGAACATAGAATAAAAAATAAAATGTAATGAAATCGTCATTTCGCAGATCCGTATATATTAGGAATTGAATTCGAATCCAGTGTAAGAATTAAAATTAAATAAAACTTATTTTCAGTAATTTTTTTACTTTCCAGTTTTTGAATTTTCAATTAAGAATTTATTTTGAAAAGTTACGAATAATTATTTTATTAAATTAAACATGATTATTAGTTTAATATATGATACGTATTGTCTTTTAAACTATGTGACATCAATTATAGATACCATTTCAATTTCTTAATTTAATTTACTTAAAGAAAGAGAGTGGGTTTATGGGTATTACGATATTTTAGACATGAAGTGCAGCCCATCTTGTCTAATAAACACACAGTGCCTGGCTGCGGATAGGGAGGTCCTGGGTTCGAATCCCGGTTCGGGCATGGATGTACATCCTCTCTATATCTATCCTGCCTTTGTCCTTTCCTTGCATGAATGGGTTTTGGATGGTTGCCTACCTTATAAACGGGTACCTATGGCATGTGTGTACTGTGGAAGTCGGACTCCACACCAAAATATGATTCAGTTGGAGAAGTGGAGCAGCGCACTCCATAAAGACTGCCTAGCTGGCACAAAACAACAACAACATACATGAAGTTGCTAACGTTTAATTTTAGCAAGCATCACAACACTTTCTCAAATACTTTATTTGCCTCTTTTATTTTCCAGTTAATGAAATAAAGCTTCAAGCAACAATCTATGTAGTAACAAATAATAGTATATCATTTTTTTGTAAGCATGAAATATTGCTTGTGATGAAATAAAATCAACGAATAAAAATTTCGAATACTTTTTACACTTAACTTTAAATTTCATTCTCAATTATTTAGGTAAATTTAAATTCGTAACGTTCATATATATATTTTTTATTTGAAACAATTTGTTTTAGTTCTTTTTCTTTTTTAAAGTTAAGAACTTTAACATCTTTATGTTAATTGGTATCGGTGGTGCATCGTGATTTAATGTAAGGACTGTGTTGCTCAGCATAGAATACGGTATGTTCAACAACAGGAAATAAGTATTGCTCATCTAATTTTTACAAGCATATTTAGCTAGGTAGTATTTGCTGGGATTTCTTTCGTACGGATTGTAAATAAAGTTCACAAGGAAAATCTCATTACATACCTGAATTCTGAATTCAATATCCATTCTAACAAAACTTCAGATGTTAGGCTATTCAATTGGTATCAAACTATTGTCTTATTACTATTATTTTTGTTTTTCTGGAGGAAATGATTTGTATAACTCTTGCCATTCTAAATTTATTCGTTAATTCAATAACAGATTTACAAATGGGAAATCAGAATGAGAGGGCTTTCCCCATCACTTTTCATATATTTAGGTTTAGGATTTTCATTTAGGAAAAATTCCGCTTCTTAGAAATTTATGTTTCTCATTAAATTAATAAATGCACTGCCGAAAATGATTGCTGACACAAGTCATAAATATGTTAATTTCTTTGGATAAGTATTTCCAAATGTGAGTTAATTAACCATCATTTAATTTTTAATATTTTCGCCAGCAGCTAAATAGAAAAACTTGCTTAATAAAAGCATTGCCTTTAGTGAGAATATATCATTTATTAATCAAAGAATTCTTAGAAATATAATGTAAGTTTATGAAACTTGATCATATTTTTTTATTCCTTTAAAAAATAAAGGATTCGTTTGTAGATCTACCGTCAATTTTGTACGACAGAATTAATTCATTTGGAGCCAAATTTAAAATGGGTTTCGAAACACCACAAGCATCTAACCCGAGTTAGGAATCGAATCCATAAGATGTTAAATTTAAGACCATTCAGTGGTCAGTTCGGCAAATACTATATAAAATGAAACTAACTTTATGCAATTTGATATTCTTTATTCAAGTAATCAAAAATACTGGTTTTTAAGTTAAACGAAGTTTAATTTATTATTTTAACACATTAATATAAATACAATATTTTGTTATTATTTTTCATATTTTTTCATATCAGTTTAGTTTTATTTTTCATACCAGTTTTATGTAAATTATGTAGTGTAATAAATATATTTTTAAATAATGTCTTTATTTTAACGAATATTATGGTATAATTATAATTAGTGATGGACAGTTAATTAATGGATAAACTAAAGAGTTAACAGCTTTTCTCAAAGTGGCTAAAGTTCATCGTTGAATTTTAACAACAGATGAAAATATTTCTTTAAATGAATATTTATTTTGACTTTGATTCGAAGTATTATATATGATTTGAATATTATATAAGCTAATGAATACAGAAAAACAGTATCCAAGATAATAACAATAAAATCAATATTAAAGAACAAATAATAATAATAAAATGATAATACAAAAAATAAATAAATGCTGAACTATTGAAATTTTAAATTAAAAAAGGGGAAAATATATATCAATTTAATAGTAATGCTAAAATTTGGGTAACACAATCCTACTAATACTTACTGTACTGAAATTATTTAATTGCATAATTATTTTCATAAACGTATGTATACGAAGAAACGAAAGAGGAAAACATAGTACAAATTTATACTCTTAAATATATAATATTCTTATTTGTGAATTTGCTTTATAATAGTTAACAATTCGCACCACATAGCTCATTGCTTAACAGCCGAAAGCTTTTGTAAGACCTTGGAGCATCTGCCACGTATTGCCTCTCAGATAACTTTTCACAAAGAGCCTTGTATTCATGTGTGGCAAAGAAAGGAATTCAGAACTCGCCAAATTCCATAGATACATTCTGGCAGAAAGGGATGTAGAAAAGCAGCATCCATCTCTCGTTGTTCAACACAGACTAGCAATGAATGAGTCCGCTCTTTTTTTTTACTCTGAAAAATGCAATCCTGCCTCTAGGTTAAAGTGAGTTTTTCATGCAAATAATAAAATATTTTCATGATAAGTATATAAAAAATTCCCTAAAGCTTTACTGGATGTTCTGTCTCCCAATATTTTCAGAGTCTTATCTTTATTTAAATATCCAAAACCTATAATGTGATCTTTTTAAATTTATATAGGTATGCTTGTAATTTATCTACTCTGTGGTTATTGTGAAAGTTAAAATCTTTAAAATAGGGAGTAGCATCTGTATATTTTTAGAAATTATAAATGTCGCGCGAATTTACATCTTAACACGCCTTGACCTTTTTTTTATGTGACTTTTAATAATTTTTCTTACAATGAGTAGAACCAAAATGTATTTTTTTTAAAGTTTCATGAATCGAGCTTCTCAGATGCTATGCAAAAAGGAATTAACTAAAAGTCCACTCAGAGCTTGACTAAAGCAAGGGCATCAGGGCAGTTTTCACGGGTCCCCACATTCGAAGGGTCCTCTAAATCATATAGAAAGTTTATTTTATGTAGTCAATCGAATAGAATTGTTAGCCAGATCGAATAGAAAGCTTGTGTTGTGGTGAAGCAGAAAAAGAGCACCAAAGAAATTTTTGCCTCTTGCCAAAGTTAGGCTAAGACAGGACTTGAACCTGCAGTAGACCTTTTATTGTCTTAAATAGATATTGAAACAGCCCTTTTTTGACGTACAATGAGCGTATTTTACTATCTTGCAGAGGAACTCTTTAGTGAGGACCAAGGACACTCATCTTTTGATCCCCTATATTTCTAAAATATTTAGCTAGTATTTTTGATATATTATTAAGAAATTTTTTACATCAAAAGTACTTTACTTGATGATTATTAATTTTGCATAATAACTCCACGAACTTATATATTGAAGAATAATTTTCCCTTACAAAAACAATATGAATTACTTCCTACCGTTATTGATCATATCATTGAGTGATGAATGGATCGGCCAAGACTTTATAATTCAATTTGTCTCAATTTTACTGTCAATTTTTTCCAGCACTTTTTTTTAAGCATATTGAGCCACGAGTATGCAATTTACTTTCCTTGAGTACAGAAAAGTGAAAAAGGAAACTAAATCAATGAACATGACGGGGGTGGATATCATTGAATATACTGACACTTTCTCTCTTTTTATTGGCACTTTTATTTTAATGGATTACTTGATTTAATGACTTTAGGACATTTCTACGTCAATATATTTGTTTTTCTTATTTAGTTTTATATTTCATATTCTATGTAATTACAATGGGGTGTCCTTAAAAATCGACTTGTGGTCACGTGACATCACTTAAAGGAGAGTTTCTCTTCACTAGGCCTCTCAGAAATAAAATTAACGCGCTGATTCACTTCGGTTTCACTCTTATTTGTGTCTGCAAATAATACATTAAAAATCACTCACTGGAAAGAGACGATATGATACTTAGTTAATTATTAATATATTTGATAAATTAATACCCTTAAGTATAATCTGATATTCTGTCGATAGTGAAAAACGAAAGATTGAGATAGTAAGTTGAGAGATATATTAGAACTTGATTATTGCACATTTTGAGACAAATGATCTGTTTCTTAATCATTTTATTTATGCTATAAATATTTCTAGTGAAGAAAGATACATTTAGACTTAAGGAGCTTATTTCCTGAAGCAAAATTAGGGAAGATGATATTGTTTTTGTTAATGTATAGAAAAAACGTTTCTTTAAAGTTCTAAAATAACCTTTCTTGTTTATTCAATTTCATGCCAAAGTTCATATATGCCAAATGCTTCTACAAAATGAAAAAAATAAAATGGGTAATGAAATGAAGAAATATTCAAAAACGCCAGTTTCAAATTCTTTATAAGAGTCTTAATGAGTCGTTCAATTATGAATTTCTCTTCTAAACAGACTGAAAAATGTTAAAATAAGAAATTGAATTATGCCAATTTTTTTTAAAATAAATTAAAAGCTTACTTTTTTAAGTAGTATTTTCCTTTAAAGAAAACAGTTTTCTTTCGAAAATTACTACTGTTAGTTTTAAAACGAAAAAAAAAAAAAATTTAGCATAAAAGCTCTTTACAAATCAAATAATGAATTTATGAAAGGAATTTGAATATTTTCGCTTACTATATCGATGTAATGCTTGATGGCATGCTGCTGCAATTCTTCTGAAATGGGGAGATAGATATAACTCAACAAACTCTACTCCTATACCAATCATATAAAATTCCAAAAATGTATAGCTTCAAGTAATCATCTATGATAACATAAGCAATCATAAATTCCCTTTTAGGCTAAAAGAAGCTCGTGTTTTACAGTTTCAAACAATCGTAGCAGAGTTCCAAACTTTATTTCTTTTCAAACAAACTAGATGAAATTGTAAATTTAAAGAAAAAGAAAATCTTTGTTATTAACAAAGAAAAGGTACTAAATAATAGGCGTATAACTAACATAACACAAAGAAGAAAGATAATGGTGAAAATAACCGTAAAACGAATGCGAAAAATATATACAAGCTAGAAATATATAAATGAGGTTTAATTGTCTTTGTAATATTCATGAAAAATATGCAAATTTAGTGGCATTATTTGTTGAATACATTTTCAGTATTTTTAATTCTTTGTTAAATATAGGAATGCCATTGTTCGGTCTTAAAAGTTTTACCCGAGTTGGAAGTGACTTTCCTATATCGGAATTTTCTCTTTTGTCTGCCTATCAAATGAGATTGTCTTTCGGATATATTTATCCGATCTCATCTTGTTCTCCGAGGTTAATCTAAAATGCTAATTTCATTGATTGAGGGAGAAGGAGAAACTTTTGTGTCTCCATTGATTGAGCTGAGAGATCGGCGAACAGCTTGCGAATACCCACAAGGGAGTCGATTTTTCCGAACAAGATTATTTCTTGACTGATACTTGGAAATTTTTGAATAAGCCACATTGCGTTTAAGTGATTTTTTTACTACTAGTCATTTAATTAATAAATTTGTAGCAAATAATGACGTGAGTAATTTTATGAGGGCACCTGTATTTAAAAAATATAGGATAATGTCATAAAAAATTCAGAAAGTCAATATGTAATTAAAATTTTTCATTAACTTGTAAAAATGTCTTACTATTGAAATTTATATTGTGTTTTTCAATCCTATTATGAAAGTTAACTTTTTTACAACTTGGACATGAATAGCAAATATTTTATTTGTTTCATAAAAATTAGTTATAAATTTTCAATCAAGAAAAATCAAGCCGCAATCGAAGGCTTTGCTTTCTTCGCTAACACCGAATTAGTGATAAGCTGTCTGGCCTTTTCTTCATCACTTTGGAGGTTCTATATCCACATAAGGCCGGAAAAAGAATATATATATATATATATATATATATATATATATATATATATATATATATATATATATATATATATATATATATATATATATATATATATATATATATATATATATATATATATATATATATATATATATATATATATATATATATATATATATATATATATATATATATATATATATATACAGGGTGTCCCAAAGCGACCGCATAAACTCTGCACAGTCATATTTCCCATTGGGAGTATATAAAAACTGCCCAAATAAGCGTGCCTGTACGATCCATAGTTTACGAGAAAAATACGGAAAACAAAGTATGAGGTCACTGCCGGTGCAAGAAAAAAACACTTTATTGGACGTATCTACAACAGTATTTGCATATCTTTCCAAACAATAATGTTTAAAACGTTTGCCGCGCATATCGCATCATGCATGCACGCGCGCCATGGAATGAAGATAAGACGCCGTTGAACTGGTATTGAAAAGGCTGCATCTTGCAGCTACTGGTAGTCTTCGTTTGGTAGCCATGTATTCCGTTCGTGACTACTGCGACATGTACTTGATTTACAGCCGATGTAATGGAAATGCCTTACAAACTGCTAGGAAGTATGCCCGTCGACATCCATCCCACCGTCCTCCCGATGTCAACGTCATCCGTAGGCTGGACGACAGACTGCGAAATACGGGAGGTGTCTTGCCAACAGCCAATCTTCATGATACTGGAAGACTCTTCATGATACTGATCAGGAGCAGCCTGATGGTAGCACAGGTGGATGCAATACTGCAGCGGGTAGAAGAGACGCCCGAGGTAAGCACACACGCATTAGCCCGTGAGATAACTTCGAGTAAAAGTTCTGTGCACAGGCTTTTACGGTCTGAGAGGTCTCCTACCACTCTGAGAGGTCTCCTAAGGCACAAGCTTTTACGGTATCTACACCCATTTCATTACACAACCGTGCAAGGCCTGAAATCAGATAACTTTCAGAAACGCGTGGCTTTCAGTGAATGGCTGTTGCTGCAACAGAACACAAATAATGTTTTCATTGCACATATCCTGTGGACTGATTAATCATGTTTCATTTGTGATGGGGTATTTAACTATCACAACACCCATATGTGGTCCCAGGTCAATCCGCATGCAATCCGGCAGCAGAAACATCAGGAATGTTGGTCTCTTAACATGTTGGCTGGCATATTCGGAGATCGCCTGCTTGGACCGTATCTGTTGCCTGAACGGCTCTCGGGACAGTCGTACTTGGTGTTTCTCAATGAGATTTTAACCGAGTTTCTCGATGACATACCATTAGCAATAATACAGGACTTTGATTCCAGCATGATGAGGCTTCGGCGCATTTCTGTGCTCCTGTACGTTGTTGGTTGGATATTGAAAACTCCGGCCCCTGGATCAGACGTGGGGTTCCGGTTCTATGGCCGCCACGTTCGCCAGATCTTACACTGTTGGATTTTTTCCTATGGGAATATCTCAAGGAACTGGTGTAACGAGACGTAGTGACAACACCAATGGACTTAGTTGCTTGTCTGCATGCTGCTTGTACTTCGGTGGACCCCACGATGCTACAACGTGTGATAACAGCTATTCCACGGCGTGCCCAGGTCTGCCTCGACATGCACGGTGGACACTTTGAAAGTCTGCTTTAAATTGTGCATATACTGCTGTTGATATGTTCAATAAAGTGTTTTTTCTTGCACCAGCAGTGACGTCATACTTTGTTTTCCGTATTTTTCTCGTAAACTATGGACCGTATAGGAACGCTTCTTTGGGCAGAAATTGGGAACGAGGAATCTAGCTGTGCAGAGTTTATGCGGTCGTTTTGGGACATCCTATACATACATACATGCATACATACATACATACATACATACATACATACATACATATATATATATATATATATATATATATATATATATATATATATATATATATATATATATATATATATATATATATATATATATATATATATATAGCCCTTTTCAGGCCTTATGTGGGTATAGAACCTCCAAAACATTTTTTCATTAGAGAGAAGAAAGAGAGAAATCTGAGACTTTTTTGTTTCATTAAATAAAAAGATTTTTTCATTGACATATATAAAATTTCTCTTAAAAACTATTTACATTTTCCTTGAAAATGAATAAATTTGAACTTTATGAATTTAGTTTAATTTTAAGGTGAAAAAAGACATTTTGTAAGGAAACTAGCAGAAAAATTAAAATGGATATATGCTTACAAAGCATGAAATACTAAAACATATTTCGAATATCTTCCTGTATAAATTAAGTTTTTTGACAAAACTAAAATTAATTAATCATTAACTGAATAATTTCAATAATTTCGCCATCACATAGTAAAGAAATTTTCTTTGCATTAAATTTAAATTATAATTAAAGTGGTAGTATGTACTTTTTAATATTTTTAATAGTTATTTAAAAATAAATATAGAAAACATAATATAATAAAGCTATATAATTTCAATGCCATACATATGAATGAAAGTAAAAATGAGTCAGATACATTTAAATTTGATTTTTGTATTTCTTTCCCTTTTCCATATAGCTATAGTTAATGCAAGTCAATTTAGGACAGTAAGATATAATCTTAACAAAGTAAACTGGCAAGCTTTTATTATAAATTGCTATGTATTAAAATATTTTTCAGGGGTTATTTTGTCCGATCCGAGCAAAATTATTCTAATTTTACTTATAAAATATTTTTTTTTACTAAACGTGTTTATTTTTAAATTTTTTTTGTAAAGCTTGTTATAGTTTTCAATTATACTAGAGATTAAAAATAAAATTTTTTTAAAAAGTGATGCTGCTTTCAAAACTATATATAATAAAAATGCATAAAAATCGTAATATTTTTCTTATTATTTCTCCAGAAGAAGTTAGAAAAGTAAATTGTCTCACTCTCACACTGAAATGAAACTTTTAATTAGAATCCTCTTTCGCAAAAGGAAACGTGGAAATTTTTGTAATAAAAAGGAAACTCTAAGTAAACTTTACTATTTTCTGAGTTTGTGCCAAAGTAATTAAATTTTGGATTTTTCCTCAGAGAAAAGAACTTAAATGTTATTTTTTTATTTACATCCACCGGTACCTTGATAAAAGTAGACTTTCTTAAATTAAACAGTCTAATTACAGTTCATCAATTATTTCAGAAGATTAATACTGTGTTTAAGTATATAATTTGATTTTAAGTTACGTATTAACTGCAAATTTCACTTACTATTTAAATAGCATAAATGAAGTGAATATAAATTTTCATTTTTATTTATATGTACCTTTTACACTAATTTTAAACTTAATGAGATTAACTTTAAAATTGGTTTTTAAGTTAAATGGATTAACTACAAAATTATTCTGAAAAGTAGATTTTGAAAAACTATTTAATAATTTAATTAAAAAATGCTTCTCTAAAATTTTAATAATGGTGTTATATAGATAAACAGTGAATTTGTACCGTTGCACTAAATATCTCCGTATATATATATAAAAGGCAAATTTAAATTTTTTTTACAGTACTTTTTCACCTTTTCGAGACAAATATGATTCTGAATACAGTTTTTGAAAAAATAAAGAAAATACTATACATTACCATTTAATACATTGATTCTAATGTATGAAATGGTAATGTATGGTAATCGTAGTGTATGTAATAGGAAATGAATAGAACATTTTAACAGTACGTGAAGTGTTAAAAATAAAATATTCTAAGCTGCACTGAACAACTTCTCTTTGTGAAACGATAAAAAAATGTTAATATAGCAATTAATATTAAATTTACTTATTAAAAGCATTTTACTTATTATTAATTTTAATGCTTTTTAAGGTACATATAAATGATCCATTATTAATTAAAATGTGCTTAAATATATCGGTGGGAAATATCAATACTCAATAAATCTAAATTTTGATTTAAAATTTATTGAGGGAGCACAGTTTTTAATTAAGTAAAAAGTGTAAACATCTTTATTATCAATAACTTAAAAAAATATATTCAATGAAGTTAAGCGATTGAAATTATATTTCTCATGCGTTCTGCGATTTTTAACATATTTTTGAGTATTCAAAGCTTAGGTAAGAATGACTTCCTAGCAGGAATATTGAAATAGGGAAGTGAAACTTTTTTAATCAATTCATGAGTTTTTATAGCTTCAAGCCAAGACATACTTCCAACATATTATAATAAAAGTTAATCTTTCATTTACTCAAAAAAGGGATGTAAATACATGACTTAGCAAAAGAATAACCTGGTACAATGTATACCTAGATGTATACCTAATTGTTATCTTTAAATGTATACCTAGTTGTTATCTTTAAAATCCATACAAATATTACTGTTGTGAGGTAGCAACTGAATAGTAATCTTTATGGCCTTCTATTTAACAATTTGGATTTGATTCCCATCTTAAGTCCATATGTTTATAGTGATTTAAAATCCTCTTCAAATTGCAGATCTTGATCCTTCGTGGGCAAATCTACACATGTGGCTATTTAGCGCTCTAGCCTTTAGTTCTACAGCTCGTATAATTCAGTTCTATTAATCGTTTTTATAAAGAATTAGAATCTGCAAAATTCCAATGAAATTAACACTTTATTCAAAATTGGACATAAAGCGAAAAATATTCAAACCAAATAAGGCCTTTTGTGTCGTAGGAATTATTTGAAGCTATTAATTGAAAGTTGTTGTTCTGGCTGATCACTAGCTCATTGCAAGGCAAATTTTTCAAAATACTGATGAATACAAGAAAGCTTACATGATTTTTTAAAATTTTAAATATGAATGTAACTTATGTAATTGAAAAGATTTATTAAATAAGATAAAGAGAGGTGGTTCTTCAGACATCTAGAAAAATCAACAGAATCTCTTGAATTACTATAACTATTGTTAAAAATAAATTACAAAATGTTTTAAACGTTGTCAATCTGAGGTGAGTAAATACGCTTATTTAATGCTACGCTGTTAAAATCACTAAGGTCTCCAACAACCTTAATCTCATACAATTCTTAAATTATTTTATTGATATCAACTTAGAACTACGAATATAAATAGATGGGATTTTCTTTCTACCTGAAGCGAAATCACCAAAATTACGATTTATTGTTGACTTGTTTAAAGCAAAAAAGAATCTGCTAAGAAACAAATGTTACTCTGAAGGCTTTATTAATATAGTTCAAGAAATGAGTAAGAAATTTTGATTACTTAGGTATAATTTTATTTAATTAGGTATTACTTAATAAGATAATTAAAGAAACATGATAGTAAAAAATCAAAAGCATTCTCCAATCACAATACTAGTTTTCCCTGAAAAAATTAACCTCCACTATCGTTATAGTTAAAACAAAGTGCGGCTATAAAACATGTCTATAAAAATTATTTAAATTATCGCTTGTGTCTCTTGAATATTAAGTATAAGAATGTTCTTTTAAAATATTTTTGGAAAAGGTTATGAGAGAAAATGAATTTCTTCTTCTTCTTACTTATCCCTCTCATCTGAAATCAGATCAGATCCATGAGGTCGTCTGCCTTTAATCTGAAGATTTAAGTGAACTATTCAGAGCCAACCTGGGGCCTGAGCAGCTACCAGGCTCGTCGGCAGGTGGTGGATCGCTGAACGTCCTGTAGAAATGAGAGGATAGCCTTGAATATAGAATCAGAGGCCGCGAACCAGCTCCCGTAAACCCTGGTGTTATGCGACCCGTGCCTAGGGCTAATTGGTACCGCGGTATTGGTGTCTTAACGGAGCCTCTAGTTTGCCTGGTGAACTTCTAGAGCTTTTTTGCCTTACCCAGTAACTCAGGCAATGCTGTGTGGACTGTTATATTACCCGAGCTTATTAATTGTTGTCTTGTGGCTGAAAAGACACAAGAAACAACTAACCTTTCTGCATTTGCAGGTGAAGCCTCTGAAGTAGACCTCGCTGAAAAAGACAAGGGAACTCAGAGGCAATCTAGTGAAGGGGCAGCAATGAATCCTTCACAGGAGGTATAAATGACCTCCAAACCATCTTCTTCTGGTGAAAGTCAGGAAGCTATCGCTAGCATGACTGATTCTCTGACCAGATGGAACTGTTTCAGCAAGACCCTATCTGTAGGAAATGTCATGCGCAGGAGGAAACGGCAAAGCATATCATTTACGAATGCAAGGATCTTGCCCTCCCTAGATTAACTTCTCTGGGCATCATCCATGCTAGAGAGTTACACCTAGACTCCATTAAAGGGTTATCGGACTTTATTAATAAAGTGAGTGACCCGAGCAACTGGAACTAGGAAACATTGGGTTTGGAGTTAATGGTACAAAATGCTGATAAAAGCAGAGGTGCCCAATATAATACAAACCCAACTCTAAGAATAAGAAGAAGAAGATTCAGAGCCAAAGAAAAAATGAGCAGCTTCGTTTAGTACAAAGTACCTGGAGCACCATAGGGTTGAAATATGACTTCAACCCTATGGTACTCCACCTATGGTACACTAGCGATCTGCAGATCAACAATTCAGCCGCTGCTAATATGGAGAACAGACGCTAGAGTTTGGATCGGAGTTTTCCTTCTCCTAATTATCTTTTTTGGTCTGACCCGTACCTAACGAAGACCTGTCCGACAAGGGAGACCCTGCCAGTAGCTAAGCTACCACTGGCATAGCTCTCTGGGTTGCTGGAGCACGCAAGCCCACCCACCACGACAAGGTGAAGATACCATCGGGCGGGATGAATTTCGTAATGAACAAGCAGCTTTGGTATAGAACTCCAGACCTAAGACACAACTATTATTAAAACAATTCAGTTTAAAAGACTGCGTACGTCTGCGGATGTTAAAAATGCATCGAAATTAGCTTTTTGCTGTTTAAGATCCCTACACCAATTCTTTCAAAATAAAAGTAATATTATTTATAATTTGAAGGAATTGAATTGTAAATAATGTATTTCTCTTTCAAAATCATAAAATATGAGAAATACTGTTACTTACAAATGGTCTCATTAACTTAATTTAAAATAAACATATGAAATGGCAAACGAAACAAATTGTTTCTTAAATTTATTTTATAATTTCTTTTAAAAATTTTAATTTCAACAAAGTATAATGTATTCAAACTTAACTTCGATAAAAAAGAAAGGTAATTATCTATAAATACACAATCCTTTTAATTTAATATCTTTTTCAATTACAGTAGCTCTCTTTCTAAAAGGAGCACTTTACTACTTAATACAGATGCTTACATTTTTTAATAATTTTGCAAATTGAACATTATTTTCCAAAATTGTTCAAGACTATATTTTTATCACAAAAATGAATTTAATATTCTTGAAATTTTATCACAAAATAAATTTAATATTTCTGCATAGTAAGGAAATAATTTAAAAACCTGAATTTGTTTCTTAATATAAATAACCAGTAATTGAATTAATTAAACGAAAGACGAGTGATGAGAGTATAATAACAGATTTATGTATGTCAAAAAACTCAATTCTTTCATAAAAAATAAAATTTACCTTAAATTAAAAATTTAACTATACTCAATATATTAATTTTTATAGCGCTCTAACAATCGCGACTAAAAATAATAATGTTAATTTTAGAATTAAAAAAAAATAATAATAAAAAAAACAATATGGTCACTTTTAGATTTTTAGAAGTAAAAATGAAAAGTTAAAATCATCAGTCTCTCCATAGTAAGCTTTAAAAAATTGTGTATTCTGAAAGTAAATATTTTTAACGAATATTTATGTGAAATATTGATTCTCTTCATTTACATCAATAAAAATACTGTGCATTTACTTTGTACCTTGAGATAGGGATAAAACTGATAATTTCTGTTGACTTTTATAATCTCACGTTATATACCCATGAATAAAATAATCTCATTTTTACAGACACTTTAATATTCAAAAATGTTGATAAGCTTACAATTCCACAAATAGGAGTGTAATATTTTTCAATATTTTACAAATTAATTATTACTATAAAATGACTAAATTTGTAAATTTATATTTTAAATATATTACATATCATATAAGAAAACTTTTAATCAGAAATTATGAAAAATGAAAAAAATACATAAATGGCTTGAAGCTAATAACATTTTTCTTGATAATTCATTACACCTTTGATGCAGCTATTCATATGAAGAGTGAAGATGCATTTTTCACCCTGTTTGAAGGGGACAGCAGTTATGTATGCTACCATTAAGCTTAATAGGCTGGAAAGAATTGACCTGTAGCTTGCCAAAAATTTTCATTACATCTTTTTTTCAACAATATCTTATGTAGAATGAAAATATAGAATGCTGTTAAATGGAGATCATTTTTCATTTTTCACCGTAAAAAGTCCTGCAATATTAAGCACAGCATATCTGCATTTTATGAACGTGAACAAATGC
Source organism: Latrodectus hesperus (assembly GCA_037975125.1). Taxonomy (NCBI): domain Eukaryota; kingdom Metazoa; phylum Arthropoda; class Arachnida; order Araneae; family Theridiidae; genus Latrodectus; species Latrodectus hesperus. The sequence continues at coordinate 76,910,137 of CM075853.1, read as the reverse complement.
ATTTCATCTTTCACTTCATTCCAACAAGAACGCATGACTCCCTGTCGAACAGTGTGCTACAAATTCACAATAAATTACTATTTTATAATTGGAAAATATTTCTCACTTAATCAAAGATCACTATGCTCACAGTATCCAAGAGCTATTAATAATCCTGGCTTTTATCCAGCCCGTTTATAAGGGAATATCATAAAATTTCTAGTAAGTGTAAGAGGTGATAGTTCAATAATATTATTGTCTACCCAGAGCTCGGTACGGTGATATCTAATTGTATCAATCAAGTCTGTTAAACACAGCCACCTGTGAAGTAATTTTTAATTAAAATCAAGGAAAAGACTTGGCACTTTCGTTACCAAATTTCTTTCCACACCAGTAAAAAGACTTCAGACTCTAACTCAATATGCATAGATCTCAGAACAATGATCTTTGATGTAATAAGGTTTCAAACCTAGTATCTGTCGGACAAGAAAACATCCTTTTTCTTAAGATACTACAGTAGTTCCCTGAGATTGAAAAGTACTATACATGTGGTGCATTTTTTGACATTTTCCCCTCTGTATTGAGGTTCAAAGTGGAATTTAATATTTGAAAATAATTCGATACCCCTTTGTGATGTATTCTAATGATGCACCAAGAAATGCAGAAAGAGAGAATTCTACGTTTCTTTGATGTGATACGTTGCTGAAGTATAAAATTCATTATGGAATTAACAAAACTGATAGAAAATACAGTTGAGTCAGGTATTTTCATATGCCATAATTATCTACCGAATTAATTACGCACTATTGCATTTTTTGCATTGTTTTTTAATAGTTCATAGAATAATCTAATGGGAAATCCGCACTTTACGAAGCAGAAAGCCTCTTATTCGAAGTCAACCATTGCTGAAAAATGGAAGATAAAAATTGTGTTTCTAGGACTAAAAACGTGAAAGATTTTTGTAACACGGTCCACTATCTATCTCTATATATATATATATAGAGAAATTTTCTCATAAAGAAATGTTGGCACCATTCATATGGCTTAGAACAGCCTGAGATTGTTAGCTGTTTTGAGAACAATAATCGTTTGAAGTTTATAAATTCATTTGTTTCGTCACGATCTTTAAAAGGACATAAAAAGGTATGTTTCAGATTTGTGATTTCGGTATCGTAAAACGCTAATTAAATATTTGGTTTCAAACCAAGTATTTAACTGGTGTTTACAAAGTCTGTAAATGTCTTAATTTAAGACTATAAATTATTAAGTATAAATGAGTTTTCCCCAAAAGATTGTAGATAGAGGGAAGAAATTATGTAAAATGATAATATTGATACCATTTTCAATTAACATTGGGTATCGGCCATTCATTCGTCTGCAAGTGCCGCGAGAAATGCCATAGACTGCCCATTGAAATAATTCTGAAGGATTCAAGGGAATTCCTATCATTTAAGAGACTGGTTTCTCTATCACTATAAAAGCATCCATTCATTTTGTAAAAGTCATGGTAACTTACCTAACAGGGACGTCTAAATGAAAGGGTAAAGAGCTCTAGATATTTTTCCAACATAGCTTGCGCACACATATTTCCTTAACCTAAATCTCGGTATCAAAAATATTTATTTCGAGAATGTTGAAATGAAATATGAGAACATGATGCACAATAGCCTATTATGATTGCTTGAAGACCTTTTACACAACGTTTTAAATATTTCATGAATATTCCACATTCTGCAAAGAAAGTTATCGATTTAAAAGTAAATGAAGTAAAATTTTAGTAAGAATATTATAAACTCATGGATGAAGGAACATCTTTTTTCCATGTATATAGACTAGACTTTTTGGACCGATTGCTTATTTTTCCTTATCAACTGTAATGAAGATCATGAATATCAAGTCGGTAGAATCAAGTATCGGAATTGTTATTTGACTTTGTATTTCAATACTTCACTAATTTTATTTAGTTTTCTTTATACACAAGAAATTTATTTATAACTGTAATTACATCTTATATTATGTCATTCAAATCAGACTGATATTCGCAAACTTTCCTTGATTATTTCAAATAACTAAGAGTCTAATGCAGTCTGATTACTCATGTACACGAACAAATTATGCTTGAAACGTTACAATTTAAATAAATCTCTTATGGGAGGTTAAAAATTTGGAAAGAAGAATATTAAAACAAGGAATTTAAAAATAATTTTAAATGCAATACAATGATTTTTTAATGCTTTAAATGCTAAATATTACATTATGTTAAACTTAAAAATTGAAACCAAGATTTTCTTTGTTTATTCTCATCTTGTATAAGAACTTTTGACAATTGATGACATCTTCTCTAATGAAGCACTTTGAATTTAGAATATGTGTAAGTTGTAATTTGACAAACTTTCAGGGATATCATATTTATATATTGACCAAACTTTATATATTGATTATATATTGACCAAGCTTCATATATTGATTATATATTGACCAAACTTTTAGGGATATCAGTTCTCAATTATAAATTTTAATGTTTGAAATTACAATATGTTTGGTGACAAGTACACATTAGAAAAAGAAAAGCTTGTGAGAAGTTAACCTCAAGCACTAAAATTGAGTACAAGAAATAGTCTTTACATAGGATTTCGGAAAATGATAAAACTTACTCCTCATTAGTTCCCCCAAACTAATCCCTGAAATCTCTTTTCACCATCAAGGTTCATTTCACAAATAATCCATATATATTTGTCTCGTATCAATACTTCCGTATGTTCTTCATAACCTTAAGAATATCATATCATGAATAGATTAATGCGAATATCATGAAATTGATTAAAAGTTCTTTTTCTTTAAAAATATGTCGTTTTTTCCATTTTTAAGTTTACAATAATAAATTAAAATAAACCCTTTTTCGAAAAAATCCACGTAACAGAATTTTGATTATCCGAATGGGTTCCAATCCCAATTGATTCAGATAATTGAAGTTCTACTGTATAATAAATAAAATATAAATGTAACTTTAGATATATATATGAACTGATTCTAGCCTTCAATATTTTTCATATTATGTTACATAATAAAATTGTTTTATTTTATAAGAAATATAAGTCATAATTAAACTAAACTAAATCTGTAGTATGACAGCCCGATGTGGGCAAGTCATAATACACTCATGTCAATAAATTAAGGATAATTCAGAATCACATTAAAATTGAACTCTAAAATAAAAATTTCACATGTGGAATTATCACACTTATCTTGAATAATATATATGCAAATTACAAAATCACCAGATGGCGCCGATAGTACGTCACAATGACGAGAGTGTAAGAGAAAGGTTTTAAGGAATGGTTTCAGAATTTCTGTTTATGGATGACAACACCCATCCTCACCGCGCAAACATTGTAGACGAATGCCTTCAATCGGAGGATATCATCTGCATGGACTGGCCAGCATACCCACTGGACTTAAATCCAATAGATCATGTGTGGGACATGCTTGGCCGACGAATTGCAGCCCGTTAACCCCCTCTCACATGTTTACTCGAACTTCGGAGAGCATTGCTTGATGTGAGTGATGTAATATTCCCCAAGATCAGATCGATAATTTTATACTCAGCATGCCTAGGCGTTGTACTCCCTGGATTGCATCGTCAGGGGTGCATACTATGTATTAACTATCATACCAATCATGTTATATCGGTTTTTGTAAATATATTCTTTTTTGAAATTCGCTCCAGGGAGTAAAAATCGCAATTTTTTATTAAGGAAGTCAAACATATAACATCTTTTTTGCTCTTTACCTTTTGTTTAATAAATAGACTTTACAAATAAGTCACATTTGTCTTGTTTCGGTCTCTTTCTTTACCTGAACTTGCATTATCCTTAATTTATGAACACGAGTGTAGTTTCACCAAATATTAAAGTGATTATTTTTTTAAATGCTATTTTAATTTATCAAATTATCACATAAAAAGGTAAAAACTACCTAAGTTAAAATAATAGAATGAGTTAATTAATCGAATATATTCATTCTATAATCGTGCATTAAGTCTGAAATAGTTATTTCAAATTTGTGGGTGTATTTTATGTATTTACTGTTTGTGGCCCATTCTATATATTACGTAGAGAGTAGTACATTGAAGTAAAAATGCATTTGCAATTGTAATAATTCAAAAAAAAAATAGCATCAAAATTTGTCTCGTTTATTTTCTGTTTAAAATGGAATGGTTGAATTTTTCTTAGATGGCAATTTTAACCGATTTTAATTGGCAGTAGATGGCACTGCGTGAAAAGATCATTACTTTTGTTTATTTGTCATTTGCTAAATAATTTATTATAATTTAATTTTTATTCTGTTGAATTAATTTAATTTATATTATCATATATTTCCTGAAGAATGATTTATTTGATTTTTAAACAAAATTCATAATTTTAATTGAAATTTGAAAGAAAAAAATGCACATTTTAACTAATACAGAAAATTATATTTACAATATGATGTTAGAAAAAAAGATAATTTATAAGAAAATTGTAAAAATTAAATTTTAGTTACCCAATAATACTTCATTTTAAGTATAGATATTAATTTTAAATACTTTTGATAAGAATATTAATTAAGAAATACATTTAACTCAAAAAAAATTATAACTTTCTATTATTCTATATATATTCTCAGTCTAAGCAGTCTAAATTAAAACTGTGAAATAATTGTAATAATAAATCTTTATTGAAGTGCTCATTCAAATTATTATATTAAAAACATGCTATATGAGAATAGAGGGGAAATTCATATATCTATTGTCATTACAATTATATAAATATTTAAAATTTCAAACTATAAAGTCAGTCTAGCACGGTAAAATTCACAAATGAAATAATGGCTCATGATCTTTTGTTATACCCAAGTAAATTTATGATACAATGTTATGAGTGCTTATACGGCCCTTATAATAAATCTTGAATCATTTCGGATTTCAAATGAGGTAAATGCATGACACTTAACATTGTCTTTCAATTATAAAAATTGTTACCAAAATGCACAATTTAAGTAGCATAATATTAATACATAAATTTAAAAAAAGGAAAATTTTGTCGTTTTAAATATGTGATGTACAGAATAAATTTTATGTAGCAATGTTATAAGATATCACATTTATCACAGGTAATTTTCATCAATAAATATAAACTAAGATAACGTGAAATTGGAGTGTGAATCCATATTTTTTTCAAGTTCTGCATTAATTTTCGACGCCAACAAATTTACTATGCCGACATTTTTAAAGTCTAAAACTATGATTTTTGCTGTCATCGTGCATTGTTATTATATATGGGCAAATTTTTAGGTATGAGATCATGAAACCAATGTATTTAAGAAGGAAAAAAAAAACTATTAAACTAGTTACATTTAAGAAAAAATATTAAGTAAAAGAAAGTTTTCTCTCTTAAGCTTTACTAACACGTTTAAGGGTTTTCTGAAGTCAGTAATGAATTTTGAATGCATTATTCTTTTGAAACGCTTAGCTAGTAAAATATTTTGTTTAAAAAATTGGGATATAATAAAAAAATCATAGCCATTTAGGGATTTCATCAACAGTAATTCAACAAATTTTTTTCGAGAGAAAAACAAAGGGCACATTTCTCTTTTCACCAAGAATAAAAATCACATATCTATTTATATAAAAAGAACGAAATCGAATACATAACTCGAGGGTTTCTGGAGTAAATAAATAGAAAGGAAAGTCTTAAAAATTATTTCATTTTCACCGTTGGTTCGTACAACTTTTAAACCAGAATTAATAAATTGCATTGTTTTCCTTAATGCAAGTGGAGGAGATTTATCGAAATGACATAAAATTGAAAGTCCATATAGAAACAGCCAAGTGCCACCGGATTTATAAAATAGATAAGAAATTCAGATATTTTTAAAGCGAATAATTTTACATATTTAAAGAAAGAACTTTCTAATAAATGCAACAATATTTGACTGACCAAGGATAAAATATGATCTTTAGGGCATTAAATATGCGCATAAAACTGTAGAATTATTTTGCTTAGATTGCGTTAAAGTGAAAAGATCATAATTATTCATAATATTTTATGACTTTCAATATTTAAAAACATGAAAATATTATGCAATGCAGAAGAGCGATCTCTTGGACAATTTTTATACGATAAAACTATACTGTGTGAAAAATTTAACCAAAATTTAGAAGCAAGAAGCTTGATTTATTGCGCCACTTTTTTACTACATTTTAATAAACCAAATGTAGTAAAAAAGTGGCTTATTGTTTGGAAAAATATAATACAGAAAATGGAAAAAAATGTTTAAGAGTTTAAACTAATTTTTTTAAACGTAACGTTAAACTAACTCTTTAATTTTTTGTAATACTTTCATTATATCTAAATTGTATATTAATATTATGAGAAATGATAAAAAAACATTAAAAATTAAAGGTGGAATATTATGACAATATCGTGAACATTATGACCATAATATTTAATAACATTTACTTTTATTATACACTCTGTCTTCACGTACCAAAACACAATCAATGGCCAAGTAATTTCAAATCCAGATTCAGTAAAGACATTGACAACTGAGCTCCCTCTACAAATTTCTTATTCCGCTTTAATCATCACATTCTATAAAAGTTAAACACTCATTTGAGTTTTCAGCATGATATTTTTCGGTGGGAACAGATATTGAGCACTTGAACAGAAAGAAAATCCTTTGGACCCAGCTTTTCACCCCCAAATATTTTAGGGATAGGCACAGGAAATCGTGCCTGGCAAAACATCATCGAAATATTTCCCAACCTGGGCATGATCATTATTTTGGACCTGGTTAAGTAAAAGTGTTTATTTTTATTTTTCTACATCATAATTCTCTCATACATTTTATATGAATATAACATCATGTATTTATAGCTCGTTTCTGATATAAAAATCTGCAGTAGGGGCTATGGGGGGAAACTTGTTTTCAAGTCCATTTGGATTGGATACTTGAACTAGATTGAATTTGATTGGTTGTTAAAATGTTTAATTCGATTGCTAATAATGAATATTTAGTATAATACAAAAAAATTCCTGATAGTAGCTGTCATTTATTTTTAACCCTGAAGAAGAATTCATTTTCATTAAATGAAGAGTTCTAATATTTTATTGTTAAAACAAAATACTCAATTAATATAAGAAAACTGGCATTCCATTTATTGAAGAAAACTTTATTGTTAAAATAAAATTATTATTAGTAGAAAATTCTTGGTGTCTGAAGTGGATGATGATTTCTGTGTGTGTGATGAACACTTGCTTCGTTGATATATCTTTTCTATCTTATCGTCTTGTTTACGTCAAATTTCTATTACTTAAGCAGAAAATTCAATTTTTTTTTTATGAAAAATCAAATGTCTAAAAATTTTCGAAACTCAATTAATCTCGATGAGTTCATCTCTCTGAACCAATCAGTATATTGCATAAATGAAATCTCTCCATTGTGGATCTTTCTGAAAACAAATACTAGCATACATTAGAACGGCATTCTTTAAAATAAAAGAATTCTTTAATTTTCTAAAAATTCTTAAAAGATGTTCTTTGAAATCATTAAGCAAAAAAAGTTTGATTTAGCCATACATTTTCAGAAGATTTCTTTATTGCAAGAGTTTCTCACTGGGCTGTTAGCGATGATCTGTCATTTTTTATTGTTGAACCACGATCGATATTTCAACAGTTTTCTCTCTTTCCATATTAGGGAGAATATAGCTTTGGCTCTGTGATGACGGTTTTTGAAAAAGTCCGCCATCTGTGATCAAGAGAGTAACCCATTACCCAACACAGGGCTATTCAAGTTCAAAGCTAAAACTAGAAATAAAATGTTTTTCTCTAAATTTTGAAGACTTTCTAAGCAACTATGCTAGATTCACTTAAATCTCAGGACATTCCTATACTTAATCTTCAAACACAATTCTAATTTTTCTTTTTTCCTTTCCAGAATAATATTTAATGTTTTTATGGTTGCATTAAAATTTAAGATAATTATTAGATAAAAGTCTCTGGAATTAAGTCATTTGACAGCAATTCGAAGTTATAAAAAGATATCGGCTTGAATTTTGTTTTCTTATAGATTATTACTTTAAAAAGCTGGTGCAACTTGTCATGTGATTTAATATCGACTCTTTTGGCGTAGTGGGACATTTTGGAGCGAAAGTGTCAGCAGCACTTTCTTCCTAAAATGCCAAGAAATATCAACAACAGTTTTTCTAACATTATTTATAGAGTTCCATTAATGAAATAATATAAAATCTTTGAATTCTATTAGCTTTGAAAACTTCTTCGTGAAGATATTTTGCGACAAATGTTCAAGTACCTGTTAACAGCTTTGAGATGTTTGGTTATTTGCTGCGGTACGTCAATATGTAAAACGTTCAATTTATTGTTCCGTCAAAGCCATAGTTGAATATGTAGATTGAGATGGTCACAAAAGAGTATATAGCTGGTGTATAAGCACCAGCATACTTTGCCCTACTTCACGTAGAGTGAAGATTCAGGGTTCAGGAGAACCACAATTACTGATAGTTTGCAATTGTAGAGCTGTGACAAGAATTTGAGCTCAGAACTTTGCATTCCATAATGTAGGGTCCCTCTTTTTAAATTACTGTGAGGCCATCATATAGTTTGACTAGTCTAAAAACTACTGTTTGTGGCTAAGTTATTTCAATATACATTTTGAAGCACCATTACTGATCAAACATAAATATGATTTGTATTAGGAGACGATGTGTAAAGTTTTAAAATAAAATTCACATACAAATTAAAAGTAAACATTTAATTTGGGAATATTTCAACAAAATTTTATTTTTGTTGGAAATTTATTATTTAATTCCATCGATTGCCCTTACAAATTTGTCATCTAGTTACAATTATGTCAAATGAATACTTCTAAATTTCCGATCAGATTTTACCACTCCTTTTTGTTATATAATTTCATGATTTAGCAACCTATCATGTAAACGATGTTACTTACAATTTTCTGCATTTAGTGGAGTGTCATTAGAATATGCTTTAGTAATGAGCCACTTTTAAGTTTTTCCTTAGGGGTTCGTTAAAACGAGCATTAGAGCTGACAAAAAATGTATCAAATACCTCCTTTTAATTCCCGGTAATCATGCTTGATTGATTAGGTAAAGCAACGTTGTTGTGTTTGGAAGAATAACTGATTTAATATTCAGTCAAAAATCATGGAACTGAGAGACCCTAAATGAAACGTCACTTAAATGCTACGTTGTATGAAAGTTATGGAGAGACGGATTCCTTAAATAAAGGTCAACTTCGTCATTTAATCATTGTTAAAAAATGATTGGCTTTATTCCTTTGCTAAATAACATCAATCGGCAAAAGTAGGCATCGGATAGATAATTAAATTTGGTGCATTTTTTACTTTAAAATGCTTTTTAATTTTTCTTTTCTGATTCTTAATCGAAATTCAAAATTTAATGCAGCAAAACATTCTGCCTCTAGACTTTATCTCTAATATTATGAAAAAGCTTTCTCGTTAACTGCTAAGAAATGGTATTAAAGAGTGAGATATCACATGTTTATAAAAATGAAATAACGACCAATTAAGAGACTAACTGACATTGCATACTTTTGCTTTTATGTTAACTTATTTGAGAAAGACATAACATTAAAATGTAATAAAAAAGATAGTTAACATATAATTAGTTCATTCATAAGTGAAAGATGTTATAAAACATTTAAATATCTGACGTGCATTACCTTTTGAGAAGAATTTTTATAAGTAGATACCTATATTCACATGATGCAAAGAATAAAACTCTGAAAATTTCCAAACATCCAATGAGAAAAGCAACATTCATCACTTATGATTGGATTTGAACGTGAGATTTTTCACTCCAAAGAACACGATTCTATGACTATATCATGGTGTGTTCGCATACTACACCCAATTTCAGATATTTGATGGCTTATGAAAGAAATTCTAACAAAACGCATATGCCTTTTTTTTGGATTTTTCAATGACTGAAAAAAATCAAGTTTCATTTTACTTGTAAATTTTTTATAAGAACTACAGATATCTAGAAAAGCTCTTGAAAATGTCTATAGAATTTTTCATTAATTGTGCTTATACTTTAAAATATTGTTTGTTTCTTCCTAGTACTTTCATACTTGTTCCTCATTTTCTTCTCACTTCGTTGTAGAATAATAAAAATTAAAAGAGCTTTCTGTGTATTCTATTTTATACGAGTTCTCTGTTTCTCCCTCAACGAGCTTTAAGGAACGTTGAAGTTTATTAATTATATTGCAGCCTTCTGACATTTAAATTTACTTGCTGAAGTAAAACACATTTTCAGATGATAAATTTTACAATTTAGTTCAAAACATTTTAATTAAATAGATTCGCGTGTAAAAGAATGACTTCTGGCACTCACACAAATGGGCGTAGATTCATTTGATTTCAGGCGATGACCCACTTGGCATTAGATATTCTGCTGTTGCGTCCAGCCATTTAACGATCACAACAAACAAAAGCGAAATGGAAGCTACAGCGTTCCTCTCCTCGGAATGGATGGTTATTGGAGTGCTTGCACAGGAGTAAATGTCGCCAAGATCATAATGCATTCGATGGGTCAAGTACTGAAATTGAAGAGATACCAAATATTGGCTTTTTTCGCCAAATAATGGAAAAAATTTGCTTAAGTGAATTAATATGAAACAGGTGATAGACAAAGAATTGTGATGTAAAAATCAATGACGCGATATCATACTCAAATAAAGCAGTAATAACGATTTTATTCATTTTACTAAATAGATAGTGTTTATCCAATTCATACATCTTAATACATTTCTGAATTCTTATTTATGTATTTTATTACCGTATTTTATTACCAGCTATTTACTTCTTATTAGGAAACCTAAAAATCTTCAATTCATGTAATGTAAATGTATGTGATACATATATATATATATATATATATATATATATATATATATATATATATATATATATATATATATATATATATATATATATATATATATATATATATATATATATACATACATATACACTAATACATTTATACATATATGTAATGTAATGAGTAACATATATGTGATGAGTAGCATATTATTTTTCTTGGCACCGAAACAAGTGTCGAGAAAAATACATCAAACTTATATCACGAAGAGCTTTTATAAGCACATAGAAATGCTGTGACATGATATGACATTGACTCAACTAATATCTGAAAGTGTTCTGGTTGATTCATAGTAGTGGTAACTCAAACCATAAACTCTGCAGAGTATTCCACAAATTATGAGGTGATGGACATCGTTTCTGAACAGCACATTGCAAAATACCCAAGTTTTGTTGAATATTGTTCATTTATGAAAATTTAAGTGACAAGTAGAAATGTATAAAATCAGAAAAGAGATTCTGGAACCACAGCGATACTACTCTCGATATGTGGGGTGTCGCTTTGCTCTATTTAAATTGTCCATCATAATATAAAATTGACATGAATCGGTGGAAATGATCAGCCCGAATGCTTGGTGTGAATATCCTGTCAGATTTATCTTCATAATCATACCAAGAATTCCATATCGTATACACTGCATACTGATAGTATGAAATATCTAATCCATACCTTTGAGATGTATGGAATGTATGCAAGTCTATCATCAAAGACATTCACATTTTTTTTCCTTCATTTCAACTTCCAGTTTGAACAGACCCAGTAGACACCTAGGGTCTACAGATTCTTGAAGTATTTTCCTCACCCTCATACGTTCACCCATCAGACACAATTGGAGACGTGAGTTGTCAGACGACTTAACGTATTTCCAGCCATTAAGATTCCAATGGAAGCGTTAGCGTTCTCATGCCAGTTAAAAAGCTTTATGCCGCGCAGTCATTAGTAAAACTCACATGGATGTTCAGCTTCGAAAGCAGTGATGATCGACTGAACTGTTTGCATTCTGACATTTGTTGATACCCTAACATTGTCATCTACATTTTAGTTTGAGGAAGTGTTGCTATAAACTCTTAAAATTTCTCTTTAGGTCTTTTCACGGATATTCCATTGATGAAGATTTAGTGTTTTACGGGAAGTCAATATTCACAGTACAGTCATGAAATGATCGCATGTGAAAATTTACAATTCATAAATGTCTTAAATATTCTATGCCTCCCATTTTGTACCCTGCCTATAACTCCACGTTCAAAATCCTTTTCATCTATATAATCAGCAACTGTAGAAGTAAATCTAATATTACTAGATTTCTTTCGCATTACATACGCGCTGTTCACCGAATGACATCACTGATTAATTGCTTTCCTCATTAATTTGCATGCTCATACTTCTATCAGTTATTTTTGGTGACACTATAAATAGGAGAAAAATATATCATAATGGATTTTTATGAAATTAAAAATGATAAACATCTATCATAAAGTGGGAAAATATATCACATAAAATTAATTCATTGTAAATCCAATTACATTTTATCTTTCAGTTACGACAGACGAGTACTCTAGCTTGCAACTCGCAACCTAGTTACAAACGAGTTGCGTTTCAAAGTTTATAATATGAATTTTTTGTCATTGTTTATTTATGTTGGCACACACACACACACACACACACACACACACACACACACACACACACACACACACACACACACACACACACACACACACACACACACACACACACACACACACACACACACACACACACACACACACACACACACACACACACACATATATATATATATATATATATATATATATATATATATATATGAGCTAGTGTGTTTGTGTTTGAAAACAATTAGTTATTTTCAAACACACTAGCTCATTATCAGTGTCTATCAGTGACCGATGAAACAGTGAAATCGGTTCTTTGCCATCGAAAACAGTAATGCAGGAAGTTCACGAAATATATGAACGCCACGAGCTTTGATTAGATTTCAATTAGCTTCTTCCACTACTCTGGTGTTAAATAAGGGAAAAGTATACTTTTTATAATAAAATAAATTTCTCCATTATTATATTATCGTAATCTTTGCAGGAAACGTGTTTTCAACCTTAAAAATAGAGATCTTCTCACATTTTAACTGAATGTGCTACTGACTTTTATGTGTGTAATTTGTGCAACAAAAATTAAAAAAAACAACTGTATCATTTCAGATTTTGATCAAGACGGTCGTCCTGACAACATCTCTTTCCTCATCAAACGCATCAAGGTCCACACCACCCCTGACGATCCCGATTACAGATTTTTGGGCAGTTTTGGCGTGGAGAAGTTTCTGGAGCTGTTCTCCGAAGACGATTATGACGCCTTCTGTCTCGCCTACATGTTCACCTACCGAGATTTCGAAGGAGGAACGCTAGGCCTCGCTTGGACTGGAGATTTAAAGAACGCTGGAGGAGTCTGTGAGAAGAATGGGGTAACCACTCCAATAAATATACATGTTCAACCTTACTGAATGAGCATAATTTGTTGCTGAATCATATATTCAGGATGAAACACTGGTTAAACGTGGCAGTTTTTATCAGAAATAAGTGTAATAATAAGGATAACCAATTTCATTTTCGAGGGAAAACCTTGAAAACCTTACAATAGCTTTTCCATATTTGTCTTTCCATTAAATGTGATTATTTATTGTTTATAATTTTCAACGGATTTTTTTCTCTGAATGCACATCTATTTTTGTCTTTATTTCAAAAGTTGAGGAAAATCTCGATTACCAGTTCTTCAGACACTGGTGCCAAACCTTAGGAATCAACTATATGAAAATAGACCTTGCTACAGATTTGACTTTTTCTCTGTTAAATCAAAATAACACTGAAAAGTATTAGTCAAGGGATAATCAACAAACTTTTAATCAGATTTGATTTTTTCTCTTTGTTACATCAAAATAACACTGAAATTGGTAGTCCAAACTTGACATTATCCGCTGGTTCATAGAATGCAGTAAAGAAATGGTGTTAGAAAAATAAATAGGTACTTTGTAAATCTGCATTCTTCAAAGTAATCATTCCTTAGATCAAAAATATGAGCGAAAAGTTTGCCCTTTATGAGTGAAGTACAGAGTGTCTAATTCCCTTAACCCAGATATTTTAATAGACCGGTCAAACATTTCATTGATCCAATAAGTAACATATCTTCATCTCTTTCCTTTTGGACCTTCTTGTGTATCTCAAACATAGAAGATATCTAACCTACTTTTAAGTCTTGAAGAATCGTTGAAAGTATAAATTGTAAGCCTGTATTTACATTTCAAATCGCCAATGAAAGACCGCCAATTCTCATACAGAATAAAGATAATTGATATGGCTCAGGAATATCTTGTTCTCAGCAAAGTTCATTTTGCTTTGGCAATTTTACTCGAAAAGGCTCATCTCGTTTTATATAAAAATCCAAATTTTCTATAAACTTCAGAATTCAATAAACTTCTTGAATATATTTTTAACTGCTGTTGTGTCTCATTATGTTACTTCTCGTGGATATTTCTTCTTCCCTTAGACTTTTCAAGCCATTCAAAATTTTATTGAATATTTCTAACAAGTTCATTGATGACAATACATTTCTTTTTTTATACTGTCTCATAAATTTCCTTTTCACAAATGCATTATTGTTCGTAATGCTGTCAGCCATTCCTTTCTCAATGATCTATCTGAGAAATATGATCAGTTAAAGTATCTTATGATATTATTCTCTTTAATCTTATCTTTATTTCGGAAAGTAGTTAAGGTCACTATTTATAGTTGCACTGATATATGTAACGATGCTGACACTTCTTAGTGATTTGATGTTTGACTTATGCGTAATTTTCTTCTGTTACTGTTGCATTCTCGTGGTATCTTTTTCAAAATAAATAAGTCAACATGCTTAAACATCGCACAGGAAATTTGATGATGACAGAAATGAATACAACCTCCATAGGCAACAATAAGATACGAGCTCAAAGAACGAACAGATAACTGGTATGTATGTGACGTCACGATGTCACTGAGTCAAGAAAATCTAGAAGATGTGACTAACGTTGATAGTCGTTTAGTGAAATAACACTCGTCAAAACAATCATTTTGTAGCATTTCTCATTTAACTTTTTCATTTCAATTAGAAGATTAAAAGTTATCATTAATTTATCTTCAATTAAAGGTAGTTATGATCCATTCTTCGAAGAGAAAGATCAGAGATTCAATTCAAGCCACAGTGGAGAAAAATACCCCTGACTGTTCAATAAACTGTGAATACTAATTTCTCAAAATGAAAGCACAATTGCAGAAACAAAAAATCGCATGAGAGCTTTCAATTTTCAAATTATCTATTACACGATGACAAATCAATAATTCATTATTCAAATTTTCCGTTTCATTGAGTGCTAAAGGAAAGAAATGAATGACAAAGCTGCTTTATTTAAAAAAATTATATCCTAGTATTTTCTTAGAAAAGACTAAAGCTGCTAATCGAGTGTGAGTGTGTAAATCTAGTGAGATGTAAACACACAATTGCCTTTAAAAATGTGAGGATATGAGAACAGATAAAGTTACTGGAAAACCGTAGGTCCCTGCCTAATTAACCCTCGCGTGCAAAAAACGACTGTTGAGAAAAAACTAAAGCAAAACAAGCTAGTAGCTGAAGGAATAACATTCCGGATTTTGATTCAACAGTTTTTGAATTTGATCCTTGGAAATGGATATTTATTGCAAATGATGATTTTAAAGCGATGTAACAAACTAAATCTTCAACGAGCGATAACTCTAAGTATTTTTTATTCTCTTTTTAAATTACAGTTTTAGAAAATATTGTGATTGAAAGAATTCAGTTTTTGTTAGTTTTATATAAGTACCATCGAAATTGGAGAAATTGTTTTTATATATTTGCAACCTCATAGCATTTTTTAATATAAATTCGGATATTATAGATCTATGTAGCAATCAAGCCCTTCCGTTATCCCATTATTCGGCATTCAATAAAACGGTGAATAGCAGATAAATTTATCATGAAATCTCGATCCAAGAAACTAGAAAAATCGAAAGAGTCTGCCTTGAACGTAGGAAGCTGCGTAATCGCTCAGTTCCACATGGATGCTTAGTGAAATATTTAAGTATAGGTCATTTTCTTAGTAGCTCGAAGGTCAGACTTTAGAAAAACTAACACTTTAATGCGACCGTAAGCACTGAGATAATAGACTTGAGTATCGAATAAGCGGAAGAAATCTATATTTAATTATATAACAGAGCTTCAACAAATAAAAGGAATTAAAGATGATTTGAAAAGCAGGCTGTTTCTTAGATTTCGTAAGTATTAAGAATTAAATTCGAAACAGGATTTTAGAGAACGTTATCTATAACCTTCGTATAAAATGTTTGAATATCAGCTAATGGAAATTGTCACACAGTTAAATTAAACATTGAAACCACAATATTTACTCTTCAATCTACTTACGGAACCATCATCGAATTCTGCGCTTGATTCCATTTAGTGGACAAACAAATGTTGCAGTAAGAAATCTTCAGCGTCTTGCTCTCCGCTAGAAATTTTGGTTGACATATTCATGTATCAAGAGAGAGAAAACCCTTAAAATGCACCAGCTTCCAACCGGGGAGGTGTGCATATAAAGAACAGAAGAGCAACATCTGTTTCCCATTTCTAAACACAGATTGAAATCGAATCAGAGACCATTCACTACATTTTCATAGTTTGGTTTGGTTGTCGCTCTGAGGTCACTTCTTGCACACAAAGTGTTTATGCAAACATGACCTATAAATTTAAGTGGATACCAAACCTTTATCAAAAACCACACCCAAAGGGGGGAATTGAACTCGCGAACTGTCTAATTTAAGCCAAGAGACCTAACCATTGATCCCAAAACCATTATTAAAGCACAAGACCATGTGAACCTTGTATATTAGACTTGAAACAGTCCCATTCCTGTGTACACAAAAAATTCAGATAAATGAAATATGGTCAAAGGACAAATAAAAGTTTTCAGGTTCTTATGCCATATTATAATTTCTTTAAGAAAAATTGCACGAAAGTAATTTTATTTGAGTTGTCTTAGGTGCATATAATTATATAAATATGTTAAAAATAAATATTAAAAATATGAAAAAATTGTAAAAATAATATCATTTCCTAGAAAAAGAAGAAAAATTGTGCTAATAAGAAATTTAGAAATATGTCAAAATTTAATGTTGAGAAAATAATTATTTACTTTCAGCATGAGCTTAAGAATTAATAATGAATGAAACATGGAAATATCAATATTTATTTTGACAATCATGAGCAATACATCTTAATATATTTTATTAAATATTAATTCATTATTTTGACTGAGATATTTTCTTTTTCTCAGTACGAAGCATTTACTAACTGTCCTATTAGAAGAAAGAAAACTTTTTTCTCGTTTTTACGTGGTTAGCTTCAGCAGTCTTCATATATGTAAAAAAGGCAAAAGAATCTATTACACAAAAGATGATTTTTTGGTTGAGTTTATTTTCTCGAAATTACCAATATCCTCCAAAATTCCCGGGAATTTTGCATCTCTAAGTTAAATTATTTGAGTCTTAGAATTCTTGAACACATTGTGAAGTTTAAAAATGACTCGATATTTGAAAAGTTTAAGACTGTCATGGTTGTGATCTTTTTTTTTTTTTTTCAATCTAAGAATTTTGACTCTATTTTTATCTAAAAGTTATTCTTTGATAAAAGTTTTTAAATTAAAAAAACTTATTAAGTTTGTTAATGAATATTAAGTTTTTTGTTAATTATAAAGTGGTTGTTTCTTTCATTTCAGTTGAGATCATGATTACTCCATTTTATTATTATTCTAATTGCTTTAAAATATCCATGACGTCAAATAAAGTTTCATCTACTTTACATATGGTATTGAAACAGCGTTGTATATCCGACTGGTCGACGAATTTGCTGCCTGCCTTCAAATCGTGTTCATCTAGCGGCAGCAAACAAGACGTAGTTCACCATCGAATGTGCGAGTGTCATCGGCGATGAGAAAAAAAATCCATTCATGATTTTTATTAAGAAAGAAATATTTTTTAATTATAATCTTTTTCGTTTGTAAAAGTTTTCAAAATCATGAAATTTACCGGTTGTTGTAAATAATTACTTTCCAAATTTTCAAATCTTAAGCGATATTGCTTCCAAAATTGAACTCAAAAACAAGTTGAAAAGAGAACAGAAGAAAAAGCAAAATAAAAAGACAAATAATCCACCTTATGGTTAGTTTAAATTGGCAACAAAGATTTAAATTTTATTATTTTTTGATTAAGTTAACTTTTAAATTTAAGGTTCTCAGGATTTTTGTGAATATGTAATATTATAGTACTAATAAAAAATATTTTATTCGAAGAATTCGGACTAAAGTAATAAATGGTACAGCTTAAACTAAGGCACGCACACCCACATTCGAACTTCCATCATATACTCTTTTCCTTATGCAATATTTTTCATATTGCATAAGGAAGAGGAAACTCTCAACAGACTGGCATTCAACAGCTGAAACATGCATCTATAGTCCGTCGTTATTTAAGAAAGACCAGGATTTAGGATCTTTCACTTCAATGTATCCAGTTTTGGCCATTGTCAAGTTATGTAATGTATCGTAATAAGTTTGCCAGTTTCCCAGCTTTCTAATTTTGTAGATTCATAGATATAAACGAATTATCGTTCTCGTCAATAAATACCTTTATTCACGTTTAGATTCGTAAATCACTTTAAGCACAATTTTGAAAATTCTTGAAATCATTACTTGGATAGCTCGCGACGTAAAATAGTTGGACACATAACTGTTTTCTTTCCACATGAAGTTCATTAGTTTTCCAACTCTAATTATAGTCTTAATTTATACCATTTCTGTCTCTAATAAAGGCAAATAAGCATTAAATTACATTTTCGATGGCATATTGAATAAGATAATGATCATGGTAATAATTATTTATAGTATGAGTCTAAATTTTCTACTTCTCTAAATTCAATGATGTTTCGCTATTTTTACATTTTGTTTTAACAACATATTTCCTAGTTTTCTATAATATTTTCTATAGTAAAAATTATTTTTAAAAATCCCTAACTTTTCTGGAACCATTTTAAATTTTACGTTAGATACTGTTAAATATTTTTTTATTTCAAATGTAATAATTTTTAATCTATTTTTATAATTTTTTACTGAACGAAATAAGAAAATGGTAATTTTAGTTCAAAATATTTTAGCACTTGCTTTGGAATGCATTTTATTTAAAATTTCATATCACGTACGACTGTTTTAAATTTTTTGCTGAACTCTCAAATAAAATTATTCATTGGATTGAAAAATTCGATGTTAACATGATGTTAATTTTTATAGTAATATATAATTTCTTTATTTTCTTTTACAGAAGATTTTAACTAAGAGTAAAAATGAGAAAAATTCTATTTTCAGAAGCGCATAGTACTAACCTACCAATTAGAGTTCATTACAAATAATTTCTTTTCGATATCATGTTTAAATAATATGTAATAACATAGAAAAAAATACATCATAATAAAAAGAATAAATTAAAAACTATTAAAAAAATAAAATATTTTCATATCTTGCTCTTAAAAGAATTTCAAACTTCTTTTCAATTGTTTTGTCCAATCTTATGTGCTTATGGAAGGAAACATAAAATGCATTTGAAACTTTATTGAAACTTCATTAAAATATCAAACTTTAAATTTTTACTAAATTCAACTTTTAAAAATTTGATTTTTATAAAGCTTAATTAAGAAAAAAAAACAAAATATTTTTTAAATTTTTCTTGCCCCAATCATAAGATAAAACTATGAAATAACGACGACGAAAATTTATTGTAAAGAACGAGATAAGAAATCATTTTTTCTTTTTAGAAAGGTTTCCTCTTTTTTTCTATTTTTATATTTAAGATTATAAATTGCTGAGAGCTATTTTCATGTAAATTTTGTAGAAAGGAAATAATAAAAAAATAAAATAGCTTTATTTCAGCTTTAAAATATAAAATTAGCTATTTAATTTAATGTTAGTATTATTATTAAAATTTATCGAAATATGAAACGTAAACAACTTTTAATAAGAAAGATATTTTTTTAATATGATTGAAACATTTTTGGCCCATTTTCTGAATGTGATTCTGGCAATCTTCAAAACTCTATTTGTCTTCATAATTTTATAAAAAAAATTATATATACCTTCTAACTTGTTGAAACTTGATAAACCATAATGGGTAGCTAAATAAGTAAAATAGAGAGTTTTTGCATATCCAACGCATTCTATTTTTAGTTAACACTTGACCCAAGTATTGATAACCTTTAGGTGACTTAAAGAAAAAACCCTGGAAAATTCTCAAGCATTCATTCTGACAGATATGCCAGAAGAAGGCCTAATTTCAACTGGCATCGCCGGTTGGTGGAATTAAATCTAAGACTTTTCCTGTTGAAAACGGTAATCCTAAACCTGGGACATGATGATTGAAATGGATATTTCTCATTCTTTATACCAGTGGTGGTATGAATTTTCCATTTAACTTATAAAAATTGCTCAAATTCAGTGGAATTGATCCATCATGTTCTTATCACAAATTAAAAAAACTTTTATTAAGCTTTATTGTTGTAGGTTTGAAAATTAAGATATGAATAGTCTTAAAATATGAATAAACGCCAATTCTCAATGAGGATTAATTGGCAGCAATTTTATTCTCAATAAATTAAAACTTTTATGTACTAAACGTTTTATAATATTTGAACTCTTTGTGTTTGAATTTATGCTATATGTTGGCAGACATAATTATAAAAAAAGAACTACAAAATCTTTCGCCTTTTTAAATTCCCCTTTTAGAACACATTTACATTTATTTTATTTCTCCTATAAAAATGATAATAATTTTTTCAAAAACGTTTACGCAGTTATCCACGACCTTTAAATATCGCACGTGACATTGAATCTGATGAGTCAGTATTGCATTAAGCTCACTCATAAAATAAACAAGCACCGATATCATCTGCCGTTCGTGGGGAAATAGGAAACACTCTTTCGATTCAGTTTATTATCTCTCTCGCATTCCATTCCAAACAAAGAACTTGAATTGAAATGCAATGCATGAGACAAAGCGCTGATAGATCACATTTTCGAATTTCTCTTTAAATGCGATTTTGAGTATCACAAAAACATTTCTTTGACTTCTCTCAAAATGAAGGAGGAAATCAATGATATGAAATTAGACAAAATTCAATTAAAAAAAAGATATAATTCAAAGGAAGTTTATGAGGCGTTTAATAAATATTTTTTTAGTTCTTTATGAAGAATTTTAACATTTCTTTTTAAGTTATGTGATTCTCAATTTCATCAGTTATCTTGCTGATAAGAAAACAAAAAAGGTGACTTTCATCTGTAATCTTTTTCTATCATTTTAGGAATGTTCGATAATTTTGTTAAATCAAAGGGGTAAAATCGCGATAATTAAGAAGAAGCATTTTTTCAAATAGTTGAATTTACATTTGACTTGGAATGATAAAAAAAACACTGTTAGACATTATTTATGAGCTCTCCTAAGTGTATTTCAAATTCTGAGTGAATACTGCCTACAATAGCTCATTTTAATATAACGATTATTTTAAAAATATTCTGGATCAAATACATATTTCTAAACGAATATGTATTTATCTTTTAAAATTTTCGTTTTCTATAACTCTCTAAAAATACAAATAAAGTTTTTTTAATAATAGACTCACGATGATCTATGGACGAGGCATGTTCTTTAGCAAAGAAGGTCTCAAGTTCAATACCATCTATTGTTCTAAAACTGGAGGTAGAGAATGAATGTTTCATGTTTGTTCTTTAAATATTGCTTTCTTGAAATGAAGAGCTTACCGTGTTTCTCTTTATGATAATAAATATGGCTTATTTTTGTGGTCATTTTTGGCTCAAGATGGAAAATTTTACTAGAATCCACACATTTTGAAATTGATACCGAACTTCGTTAACTTTTTACTCAAAAAAGAGTGTCAAATATACGAGGCGCTGATGTAA
This sequence comes from Latrodectus hesperus, assembly GCA_037975125.1. Classification (NCBI taxonomy): domain Eukaryota; kingdom Metazoa; phylum Arthropoda; class Arachnida; order Araneae; family Theridiidae; genus Latrodectus; species Latrodectus hesperus. Next base: position 76,888,097 of record CM075853.1, on the reverse strand, counting down.
TATATGAGGTGACTTGAAAGTTGTAACCATTTGATTGCTAGAGAGTTAAATTACTGGTCCCGCTGAAAACTGCTAAAAAATCTTATAGTGTTTCCAGCTGTAAAACTACCCATAACAATGGATGATGCAGTATAAAAACAAGTAGCATTGAATATATATTATCACATGAACACCTTAATTAATGAAATTTAGAATTTCCATCTATATAAATAATATTTTGTTTTATTCCGTTCGTCCACCTAATTTTTTGTCTGATATAAATTTGAGAACCATTGCACGAAATGGAACGAAATTTTTATCACACTGTTGATTTCTGAATAACTTAAAATATAGAATTATGTTTCATGTATCGAAATTGAGACTAAAACATTTGTATTAAATTTAAACCGTAATCAATGTTGATTTGAACTTCCTTTAAAGTTGCTAATGGCGCAATGTAATTAATTTAAACAATTTAGTCACACCGCGCCCCGGAACTCTTCTTGCTTCAAGAATGGATTCGTCTGATTATCTCTTTTAAAATTGCCATTTATGTATATCATCAGCTAGCAGAGAAAAAATATTTACGGCATCTTTTTCCCCGATTTTTCAAAAAGTATTGTTTTTATCTATTGCACCATGTGCTTATGTTTACACCGATAAGAAATGTATTGGAATGCAGATGTAGTTGATTTTAGAATCTAATAACTTCACAATTAATGAAATTTTTCAACATTCAACACATCAACCTGTTTGTTTTTAAACCATCCATACGTAGTGCCTCACTTTGCGGAGCAAACCACAGTGTTTTGGATAAGCCAAGTAAACAGAAAATATCGTTATTTTCTTCTGAAAGCTACGTAGTAAGAAAAGTAACTGAATCCTTTTTTTTCCAACAAGAACTTAAGTAATATTATAATTATCCAGTTTGCATCTCAACAGTTGAGAGAATTGAACATGGATTAACGAATAGACCACGGTGAGCCTATATATATATATATATATATATATATATATATATATATATATATATATATATATATATATATATATATATATATATATATATATATATATATACCACATATATACAGAATACTTTATATATATATATATATATATATATATATATATATATATATATATATATATATATATATATATATATATATATGACAAATAATAACCATACACTGTATAGTGGTGATGAACTGTGAACTTAACGGTATTTTGAAGCCCTCCCGCTTAAATTTCCATCTGAGAGGAGTTTTCTCATATAGTGGGCGGTACCCATGTGTCGCAAGGGAGGAAACCCGGAAAACTCCCAAGCAGCAACCCTGACATACAAAAGGCAGAAGTGCAATCTCTATCTCTCGCTATTTAGTAGGGATTGGTATCGAACCTGGAACCTTATGCTCTAAAGCTTTGGTCCTACTAATAGGCACGATGATCTCCTATTAATGTATTTTGTTATATTTCAGAAAAGATACTAAGTAAATGGATAGTATTAATCTAAAAAAGCAGGGCATTTGCATTTCCCTTAAATCCCTATCAGCTCTGTAAATACCTGCTTTTTGTTACAAAAAACACTACATTTATCTCTTTTTATTTTCTAGATTGATTAATATAATATTGAATTGAAAAATAAAATTTTTAATAAAATAATAAGAAAGTGTTTTTTTCGTTCTAACTTTCTTGAAGCAATTTTTGATAAATATTTCGATCTTGCTTAAATTCAGTGCTAAAATAAATGCAACAACATAAACATTGATCACTCTTGCCTCTATTAATACATATATTCATTACTATTACACACATTTCTTAACAACTATATCAAATAAATTTTACACTTGCATTTGGCACCACATATATACAGAATACTTTATCAGCTGTTTTTATTCACTTTGTAATTTGTTAGCAATGTATTCTAATGTGAACAAAAAATTTTATTTAATTTTGCTGCACTTATAAGGAAATTTGTATTGACTCTGATTATTGATACAAAAATTTTCTGAAGCTCATATATAATTTCGCTGAAAAAAGGAAAATGTCTATCTTAAAACATAATTTCTTTTAAATAAAAAGAAAGTAAGTGTAACAAATGGAAGATAAAAACTTTTGAAATGCATTCACTTTGAACACGACGCGTTGTTCAGCATGCTCATATAAGATTTCTCTCTCTTTCAGCACTATCGGGGTAGCCTGAAGAGCTTGAACACGGGGATCATCACCTTGCTGAACTATGGTAAGCACGTGCCGCCGGTCGTGTCCCACGTCACTTTGGCTCACGAGATCGGGCACAACTTCGGCTCACCTGTAAGTCATCGCTTTTATATGTAGAGTTTGTTATTATTTCTCTTCGTGGTTGGTTTGTTTTGTTTGTCGCTCAACGGTCATTTTTTGCACATGAGGGCTAATTAGAATGGGATCTACGGTTTAAAGTGGATTCCGAACCACTACAAATATCCATGCTCAAGGTGGGATTCGAACCCACGAAATGCTGAACCGAAGGCAAGAGCGCTAACCATTCATATCATATTCAAAATTATACATTAAGAGCAATTAATTCCTATATTTTTATGTTTTAGAATGATATGGTTTTTATTTTTCATTTTGTCTTTTTGGAGTGAGTTCGCAAATGCATCTATAGCAAAATAATTTACAAACTTAATAAGCAGATTAATTTATATTAATAGACTGTCTTAACAAATTTTAAGTTAATTAACAAGTTAAGTTCAATATTAAGACTGTAAGTGCTCAAAAACAACTATGATAACTACAATTGCTTTCAAAATTAAATGGTGAATTTCTGGAATATCTCCATTCAGAATTTAAGTTTAAGAAATGATGAGTTAAAAAAGAACGGATAAGAGCGAGGTAACTATTCTCACCAATATACTGAATATGGCCTACAATACTATTAATTTGTTTTTGTTGTTGTTACTTATCTCAGGTTGTCTAACTAGGCTAGACAACCCCCATAAAACCAAAAATATCTAAAATGTCTAAAACACGTGATGGGTCCCGAAGGACATATTACACAGATACGCCATTGAAATATTTCTTTTTTTATACCTTCTTAAATAAAGTCAATTATAACTACAGATTTTTTTTTACTAAAACATGTATATCTAAATTTTTCTTTGTATGAAAAATCAAAATCTATTCAAAAAATTATATTAGTAACTATTACTTTCTCTAGTTTCACCTATTCTAAAAGTACTAAATTAAAAAAAAAAACATCTGAATTTTCTTTTATGTGTTTTATTGGAAGTGATATGCACACTAAAAATGTGCTGCTATAATTTTTAAGTTCAACCAGGTTTTGGTGCAATGAAGCGTTTTTTGGATTTTATTTTACTTAAAAGTGATAAATTTATTAAATAATATAGAATCAAAATCCTATTTTCAATATTTAATGTGAATACGATAATACACGTAAAAAATGTATTAAATGTTAAAAATATTAAGCATGTTATAATAATGTGTAAAATTAAAACAATATAAATTTTCAAAAATGTGCAGACGAATTGAAAATTATTAACAAGTTCTTGTATACTCATACCAGGGATTTTACATGTTTGTATCTCGAATCTCATTAGAAATAAATAAATCTTAATATAAATATAAAACTCGGTTGTAAGCAAGAAATCAGTTTCGTACTGAAATTTTGCTTACTTTTTTTAATTACTTTAATGGAAATTCTTTATTTGTTCTTTGAGTTCTACGACAATTTTATTAAATTTTAGAAAGGCATTGGTTTTATGGATCCTCTATTAAAAACTCTAAACTTTGTGGCAGGACAGCCCACGTGTCCAAGGCCTACAGTACCCATCTCTGTTTTCGTGACCGAGATGCCCTGGGGTGCGAAGCATATGTCCCCATTAGGGGTCAGTCTAACGCGAAACCCCCAGTATTTAGTTTCCAAACATGCTTGATATTCAGTTCATCGATCCATCGAATGGATGAAAGGCTGAGTCAACCTTGCCTAGCTCGAGGATCGACCCTCGGACCAGTGACTTGGGAGCGTGAAACATATATATATATATATATATATATATATATATATATATATATATATATATATATATATATATATATATATATATATATATATATATATATATATATATATATATATATGTTTATATATATATATATATGTATATATATATATATATATATATATATATATATATATATATATATATATATATATTTCATCAAGAAATAAAAAAGCAAAACATTATTTATACTTTTTGAAAGGATCACGCAATAAAGTAAGTCTCAAATATGTTTACGCATGATTGTAATATATGGTATAGTTTCCTTACTTTTTGTATAACGTATACATTTCCTTTCACTAAATAACTCTATTTCAATAATTTTCATTCATATAAAAGGACATCGACGTAATAACTGAAATGTTACACGTAAATTATAACACTTCCTTTCTTACAAATAAGGCAAAATCAGAACTTAAGAATGTTGTACAAATGTAATTTTTTCCTCAACGGGTCAGAAATGTTTTTCCAGATAACGAAATTCGCGAATAATCAACTTTTGTTAAGTAAAAATAATGAAAAGATCTTAGTGATAGTTGTACAACCGAATTGTTTTAATATAACATAATGTAGGATGTTTAATGGTAAAATATTTCTAGCATATAAATATTAAAAACGTGCAATAGAAAAGTTTATATATAAGTTTTGACAATATTTTAAAAGTAATCGTAAAAACGAAAGAAAAATATGCATTGATCAACACTCGTCGTTTAGACAGTTGCTCAATGAATAAAATAATCAAATGGGGAAAAAACTAGTCAAGATTCGAAAATGGAGGAATAATAAAGAAATTACATAAAATGTTGAAAAATGTTTTGCTTATAAAGCCTCCATTTTGTGTTATTCTTCATGTCTGAATGTAACATGATACTCATTACAAAAATAAATATTAGTTTTATGCGATTAATAAATCATATCTTAAAGAAAAAGTGTCATTTCAATAATACATATAATCATTCTTAACCATTAGCAAATTTTTGCAAGAAAAGCTATTGATAATTATTTAACGAAAAAGAAATGTTATTGTAGTGATTAATATCATTTTGAATAAGAATTTTCAAATTTAAAAATATATTTTTTGTGAGAATTTGATTTTGATGCACAAATGAATGTGAGCTTTTCTCTGAAGCACGACCCTGAAGATGATCTGCACTGCACTCCTGGGGGTGATCATGGGAATTACATCATGTTTGCAAGAGCCACTTCTGGAGACAAGAAAAACAATAACAAGTTCTCGCCTTGCAGTTTGAGGAGCATCAACGCTGTTCTCAACACCAAAGCTCGAAGTGTTAAGGGATGTTTTACAGGTACGTTCATAAAAAACTTGTTTCATTCAAATAACAATTTAAATGCAGTTTACAACTGTTGGTGTAACCAGGCCATTTATCTCTAACTTTAACCCATATAAAATATTTCGAGGAGGGGGGACTCTATATTTAAACCTGAATTTCATTAAAAAAGATCTATAGACTCTATTACTCGTATGAGTTGGAAAGAAGAGGTCTAAGATGATAGACATTTAAGACGAGTTTAATTTTCAGAATTGCAGAGATAAAAAGAATAACACTGACGATAGTTTTTAATCAAGTGCGTTTTTTTTGTCATAGATTTTAAAATCGGAGTATATTAAACTTTTGTGTATAAGAGTATCAATAAAACAGCGGTGTATGCTCTCTGAAACAACTGGAAAAGAAATCTAAAATATCTTTCATTTATGGGCTTCAGTAAATTTTGTTTTTTCAGTATTTTTTCATCTTTAACCACAAAATTTAAATCTACCCCCAATATACACTGTTTAATCAGTGTATATGTGAAACTATTAAAGAATTGAGATTTTGAAAAATATTTTAGCCCTAGAGAAACCTGACTTTACAGTTTAAATTGTTTTTATTTAATTATTCTAAACATGGATATTAAAATCTGCGTCTATTTAAAGTATATGATATCCTTATTATTACAGTAAATGATTAAAAAACACGAAAATTTAAAATGTCTATAACTATGGAAATTAAATTCTTGCTTAAATAAAAATATTATCTTCTAATTATGCTAGATTCAAAATACAGGGTATTGAGTATTTTAACTTTTTAATCAAAATAAATTAATTTCTAAGCGCAAACGATCGAATAAGAACCCCATGGAGAATTGTAATATATAATTCTAAATATGGAATTATATATCAGTACATGGTTTTAAGAGTTATTATATTACTATTGATGAGAGACTATATTTTCTTATATTACTATTGAAGAGGCTAAGGAATAACAAACTCAGATTTATTTTAGTATTTCTAATCATGGAAACTGAAGTTTATATAGATATAGAATAAAAAATGTTGACTTTATAATTGAAAATGATTGGAATGCGAGAGCATGATATTAAGAAAACTTTTAGAAATTTTCTAAAATTAGAAATTAAAAGCTACGAGGTTTTTAGACTATTATTATTTCAATTAATTATGGAAAACGCTTAGCTTTAAAATATATGAACAAATCATAAATTCAAAAAGTAACTATTGAAAAGGAATTTTGCAGTTAGTATATGTAATTGACTTATTATTACGCTGGTAAACTATTGTACATGAAGTATTGAGAATATTCTTTTTCTTTCATTATCTATTGATCCGATTCCTACAAATCATTTATTTCAATTTCAACATATTTTCATTGCAATTAATTGAAAAATCATAGGCCTTGATAAGTATTTTATCGTCTTAAACAAACAAAACTAAAAAACGACTTAAAGTTTGTGAAGCTGTCATGTCATTACAATGAAAAACAAATTTGCAAAGCTTGTTTTTGACATCTGCTTTAACATCTAACAATAGGAACAAAATTCTGTCATAAATATTAGCTGTTGCATCTTATTGCGCAGTAAAAGAATTAAGGAGTTACGACCATAAGAACCATTTTAATTTCCAAATCCGAGAAACAATCAATGTTCAAAAGTAAAGCTTACAAGCAATTAGAGCTCTCTTTTCAACATATAACCATTTCATTATTATGTAGATAGACAACTTTGACAATTGTGTTAGTGTCTCTGACCAGTGGAAATGAAGTCAGCTGATTTTGTTATTATTTCTTAAGAATTTGCCAAATATTTAAAGAATATGAGCTAATAGGAGAACTATTTTAGTATTTTTAGCCAAAGAAGTAGCAATCTGCATTTTAAGGAGCGACATCATTGTATTACTATGATAAACATTTTATCACATGGAAGATATTATGTGTTACTTTAACTCGTTGTTTGAAATAAGACAGACTAGAGAATAAATCAATTTGATGGTATTTTGATCATTGTAAATTATATGTAAAAAATTTGCAAGATGAACTTAATCAAAGTATAATTACTTTCCTAGCATTTCTTAAATGAACTTTATTTTTTTCAACATTTTTAAGTCGTAATGAATTTTAATCTTTAAAACATACAAATCATTTAAAATAAATTTTATTCGAAACAAACTATGTTGCATAGAATCGATTAATTTATTTAGATAACAATTTGTATTCATAAGATACATTTTTTAAAACTATTATATTTTTTAAATTTTAATGTGTAATGTGATAGTAAGGAATTTTTTTCTTACAGAAATTCTTGTATGTTTTTATATAAAGTCCCCAAATATATGTTGTTTTCCATAAAAATGTTTACTTTAAATTATTGATCACATCCTTATCTAATATTTTGTCCTCTTTCACTGAAATTTAGAAACTATAACAACTTGGTTTTCCTAAAAACATAATCCATCAAAAGTAAAATGTTAATTAAATTTTAAATAGCTATTTTTCCATCGATGAAACTGTTCACGTTATAATGCGTTGCAGAGCCTCTGGATGCTGTTTGTGGCAACGAGGTGGTGGAAGGGGCCGAGGAATGCGACTGCGGGTGGGAGGAGGACTGCCACGAGCCCTGCTGCTTCCCCATGCGAGTGAATCCTCCGCAGGACCAGCCGCCCTGCAGACTGCGCCCCGTGGCCTTTTGCAGGTAGGCATTTTGCCCACTTGAATGCATCTGTCATAGAGAAATGCAGGCCATTACTAATGCAGGCTCTTACAGCCCTAGTCAAGGACCTTGCTGCTCACATGACTGCCGGCTGAAGTATGGGGAGCTGTGCAGAGAGGACAATGGATGCCGGACGGCAAGTTACTGCGAATATCCTTTCATTGTGACTCTTGTGGGTTATAGAGACCATAATCCTTGCGTAGGAACTTCTCCAAACTAAGGGTTATGCTTGTTTCGGATATTTTTTAATATATTATAATCGCCTTGATATTTAAAATTTTTATTACCATATTCGCATGAAAATTCAGATGTTAATAACTGTAGTAAGTAATATTTTTGTAACGTAAAGTTGATCAAATTAAAAAAGAACTTTCACTTTGTTTGTATTGAATTCAGTAGCTGATAATACCGATAATTTTCTTACTAGTGGTGATTCGGTAAAGCAACCTCTAGCATCTAGTTCCTGTATTAATAACATTTGAAAAATTAAAAAAAAAATTTAAAAAAAATGAAGGAAAGAAAGAAAATTAATTTATAAAAATTCAACGAACTTTTTGAGCGCATATCTTACAAATCTGCTTTTTATTATTTCTACAATGTTTAATTTAAGGTAATTTTAATGTTGGAATAAGAAAAAAGTCTTAAGATTCAAAAGAGATTGATTACAAATATTGCAATTATTAATTTAGAATTCTATTAATTAATAAAATTTTTAAAAATTTAAATCGTCCTTGCCGATTTAAACTAACCTTGAAGTGGATGTTTTATCGTGTCTTTTTCATTTTGCTTTTTCTGCTGTCCTATTGTGAATGCGATAATGGCTTGAATCAATTGAAATCGGCTTTTCAAACCGATGTTTTGCTCCTTATATTAGAAATCGTTTTATTAACAAAATGAACTTCGACAATATTCTCAGACTTTCGATGGTGAACTTCGCCTTTTTTGCTGCTTCTTAAAGAATGTGATTTGAAGGTAGACAGCAAATTCGCCGAATAGTCGGATTTACAACGCCGTCTCAATACGATGGGACGTGGATGAAACGTTATCTGACGTCATGGATAGTTTAAACCAATGAGAATCGTATTTAAAGTGACGTACTCAGGATCTCAACTGTAACGAAAAAAACAACCACTGTATGGTTATATATTTAAAAAAAACTTTTATTATATATTTGCTGGCATATATTTGTATTCGAAAATGACTAGGATGTGTTTGAAAATATATCGGTACTTATGAATGATCTCGTCGAATACATTTTCGCCCAAAAAATAAGCATCCAATTGTGGCAAAGTTTAATTTTGTTTCTGAATAAGCGGAAAAAACAAAACAGTTAATTTAAATCTTCATTGAAACAAATGAATTGAAACTTTATTTTTGATTCCTTTCCCTATTTTTCAATCGTAAATTCAAAACTTACATATATTGAAAATTTAATAAAAAATGTAAAGTGTAAGAGTGGTCACTAAAACAATTTTTTAAACAGTAAAATATTTCGCATTTAATCGCAACATTTGGCGACATGCTTTTTCGCAAGAATGATCTCCATAATAATAAGTAATTACCCATGTATCTCATTAACAAAAAATTTTTTTATTAATTTAGGTTGAATTAATTCTTGTAAAATGTTTTTGAAGAATATTACTAATTTAAATAAATAATATATTAACTTGTTTATAATCTAACTCAATTTATTAAAATCTAAATTAATTTATGATCTCAATAATTATTATTAATTTAAATTTCGGAATGTTATAAAATGTTCTTTGTTTTGTAATAATATATTCTAGTAATTTTTTTCAAATAACAATTGAATAATTATGTGGGATTTAGTTCTTTTAAACTGTAATCATTATTCATTTATTTGAAATCAAATATTATGATTAATTTAACACATTATTAGAAAATGAACTCTATAAAAATATGAATAGTGTGTGTAAAAACACACACACAGAAGTTTTGGGCATTTTAGAAAGGAACTTAGTTTCTACAAGTGTTTGTTTTAGAATTTCTCTACATTTGCTTATTCTATTTTATAGTTTACTTATTCCGTAACTTATATATCTTTTCTTTACTTTTTTCTTGATGCTTTTATGTAATTTGAACTGTTCTAAATGACTTTTCTTTGAACATGTGAGTTTTTGGGGTAAGAAAAGAATTCAACTTGAATAAAAATATTCCTGAGTATTTTCTTGGAACATAAAATTTTTTTCTAAATAATTCTCAAGCTATTTTTATTTGCAATAGAATTATGGTTAAAATTTTATAGGCTATGTTACAAATACAGAGCATAGAACTCGAATGAAAATGAAACTATTTAAAATACCATTTATGTAAATTTTTGTTTTCCATAAAAGTAAATATCCGATTATCAAATTATATGCAATAATTTCACATATCTGCAATGATTATCCAAATAGTTGCCTGAAGCTCCATCAATACATTAATTAAACGAAGCTTGGTTTAATAAATTTATTTTTAACATTCATCTAAAAAAAACTGAGAGTTAATTTCAAGATAAATCTTTGACTAAAATAATTTTCAGTGTCTTGGTTGCAATTTTTGAGAGAGATCAAACTGAGTAAAATACAAAATATACTTACATAATCTACTTTTTTACATGCTTTATTGAGTTTTGCAGCCTGGATGAGGAAGTATATGTTATATATCAATAACATATTACGACATATATGGAAAGTATTTTCAATAGAAAAATCTTGTTTTTAAATGCATAAAAAAAACATGGAAAGTAATTTGTTTTATAGCAGTCAAGTTTTAAATTTTTTTTATAAAAATTGTATTGATATATATTTCATTTTGTATGCATTTTATTACATTATTCGCACTAAATAACATTTAATTCTTAACGACTGTCACCGGTCAAAGTCCTCTGTGCCCTCCTTCCACAAAGAAGCCTAACAAGACTGTGTGTAGCGAAGAATTTGTTTGTTACAATGGGGTAAGTGGATCTTTGCACATTTTATCACTGAAAAAGAGACAATTAAGTTTAACATTTTAGTTATTTTTTCAATTAATATTAAACTAACTGCTAACTGTCTTAATTACTTTTTAGTTCATAAGTCAAACAAAATGAATACTTTTATACTAATATTTAAAAAACCAGAATATTATTACCGAAGCCAAGAATGGTTTCCTTGAAAAATTCGTCTGTAAAAGAAGAATATCTGGTAAATGTACACCATTTTTATCACCAAAAAATGCTAGAGAGAGTAAAATTGTTTTAGCTACATATCATCTTGCTGAATCAAATAACAGAGAGCTGTCATGTGATAGTGTTTTGATAATATCAAGATTTTAATTGCTGACTGTAGCACCCTATTTCTAACTTCAAAAAAGGATTTTAAAATAATATTTTTAATTAAAAATCTTTTTGTTTCATTCAACATGGAACAAAGGTTTAAAATATCAAGCGGATTATTATTTTAATCCTTTGTTCCATAAATAAAGGATTTGGCTTTACAGGAAATAAATACTTCAACCAGGGATGTGTGATAAGGAGGTAAAAATATGATTAAATTTCTTATGTACGCAATTTCTTGCTAATTTTATAAATGTTTTATGCAATATGCTTTTGAGAGTGTAATAATGTGTAAATTACCACTAAAAATGCATCTACTTAATTAAAATAAAATGAATAAATAATAGATGAGTATACTTTTAAGTAAAATGTAACAATTTTTTAATTTTATTACCCAACTTTTCCAGAGAAGATGATCACAAACAGCCTCTTTTCCATTTCATTCTACTTCTTTATTTTTTTTCTTCAAAAAATACAGCAATTTACGCTCCACTAACAAACAATGATAACTAATTTACATATTAAATCAGTCAATAAAACGAATTTAAGCATGCGTGATGTTATAATGGTTTGACTGGTGATGGATCATTTAACCACAAGCTTTTGACTTTAATTCAATGTTCTTTTTGTGTGAAAACTACTTTCATGTTCTTCACGAATAAAATAGTTAACCTCGTTTCTTCCAAATAAAAATACTCTACAATGTTTTCTGATAAAGTAAGCAAAATTCCAAAATCTTACGTTGATTTATGAATTTATTATCGAAGCATGGTGATATTAACTAGAAAATAAAAGAAAAATAAACTTGAAGAATATATAATAAGTAAAACAGTCTCCGAAAAATTTTTCTTGATAAAGTTTTTCTAAAATTACAGTGATTAATAATTCAGATAAAAAAATAGAGAGCATAACGTGGCCTTTTACGAGATACACTATGCCTTTACGGCTATATGCGACCCGTAAGATGTTAATTTGTTGCCCGTTGGAATTTGTTCAAAAATTTCTTTGATTATCTTTTCATAATAGGAAATACAAGAAAAATTATTTTTTTCTTAATTTTCTCTTTGTTTAAGTTAGTTTCTTAACTATCGCTTGAAAATTAGTTCCAAATTACAGTTCATACAACTAGGCTGATATCAGTAAAACTAAGTATTTTTTCTAGCAGCTGATGAGTCTACAGTTATTATTTAAAACTTACTGTTTCTTTTGCTTGTTCTAGGTTTGAAACAACTAAAAAGATCTTATTGAAGGAAATTCAATAAAAGATAAAAACACAATTGGATCCAATATTACATCATTTATCTTGAATTTGTACCAGACATAATTTTGATATTAATAGACAAGTCACTATCAAAACCAGTGGGAATCCACTTATTAGTGAAATTCAGAATGATATGATGGTTTTATCAAAAAACGGCTTGGGTGATTGAAGTAAAAGATGTAATAGTTTTTATTACATTATCTACCATAAATAATTGCAACAATAGTGGTTTGATATTTGGGAAATAGTTGGGATTGAATGATGGGATTGGATAACAGTCAGTGTTAGGGAAAGTATATACTTATTAGTTATTGTGCGACAGGAGGTATGTGTGAAGTGGTCTTCTGCAATACAACCTAATTACGTGCAATATGCATAATATGTACAAATGAGCAAAAGTGCTGAATTCCAATTAACTCTTAATAGTGCCTTTAACATGCGAATTAGTTAATATAGTTTACGCACATCCGTGATGTAAGGGGTTCGAAAATATAAAATTTTTATGGGAGCCACTCTTCACTGAACAAAGCTGACTTATACACAGTTCTCACTGCACTTTTTAAATCTTATTTTAAAGTTATAAATCTGATTTCTCTTAAGCACCACGCTCAAAACAGCATTCGCCATGCCTTACACACGAAATTGATCTAAGAAATACAGGTTTTGTTCAAGTTTTATTTATTGTTTGGTGATATAAATTATATCATATTTTTGAAACTTTCGTAATTTAGCACGTTTTTTTTAATTATTTATAGGCCAAAATGACGTTAAGATTATGATATTTCAAGTGATAAATGCGAAAGCAAAGAATATTGTAGACACATTTGACATAATTTTTGATGCTTAGTAATAATTTTATATATAAATCGGCTTCATCATTTTTTTTTCAAATTTGGCTTCTCATATATTTATTTTGATCTTCAAATAATTCGACAAACACTAAGAACAATGTAATAGAAAGAAAAATGGCACAAAATCAAATTAAACGTATGTAAATCAGCTCGCCAAACTAATTTAAGATAAATCAGTTCCAACTTACTTAAATCATAAGTTGTCACTGTAAAAAGTATTGAGTTGAGATTTAAATGCGTTTAAAAGTGTAGAGCGAAGGGGATTTATTTTTATTTATTTTATTACATTACATATATTCAGACTTGTATGCTTGATTCTTGAGATCCGCTTGTAAGTCTTCGTCGATAATAGGACAAATAGCACAATGACAGATGTACAACCACAGAAGAATAACGAAGAAAACACCCAGGGCCACGGTGGGAATCGAACCCACACTCCTACGCTCTCAAGCGATTAGCGGTGATGCTTTAGACCACTCAGCCACGGAGCGCCCAGCGAAGGGGATATTAATAAGAAAAAGCTGCATTTGGATTTTGCTAATGCCCTTTAATTATTAAAAAAGACTGAAAATTCGTAAAAGAGAGAGAAGTGAAAAATGTAAATAATCAAATGCCGCCCACCCAATCTAGTGGTTAGCGTGCCAGACTGCAATAGGGAGGTCGTGCGTCCGAATACCGATTCGGGCATGGATGTATTTTCTCTTTCTCTCTCTCTCTCCTGTCTTTGTCCTTTCCTTGTATGAATGGAATGTGAATGGTCGTCTACCCTATAAACGGATACCTATGCCATGTGTGTACTGAGGAAGACGGACTCCACACCGAATTACGATTCAGTGGGGAAAATAGAATAGCGCACCCCATATTGCTAGCCTAGCTGGCACAAGACGACAACATAAATAATCACATGATGATGAATTATTTTAATAATGTTATGATCATGATGACTGTTTTAATGTATGTTAAAATTAATTTACTAATTTATACATTTAATCTTTTATAAATTTTAAAGTGATGCAAATTATTTTCCGAACATAAATTTTTATGTACATTTTATATTAAAAATCATAAGACATTAAAGTATCAATTTTTGAAAAATGTATTCAGTAATTGTAAATATTGCAATAATTTTTTTTAATATTTTTAGTATCACAAAATTTGACTGCTAAATTCCTAAATGTGTTTGTCCACTAGGAATGCACGGGGTCCATATGCATGGCGTACGGATTGGAATCCTGCCAGTGTATCAGAAGTTACCACGACCCTCTCATCCGATCCTGCGAATTGTGCTGTAAGCTCCCAGGAGACGAATTGAGCTGCAAGTAAGTTCATCAGTGACATTAAGAAAAATACGATTATGTGAATACTGATTTGATATTTATCAACTATGCTTTTTAATAGATATTTTTATGCAATATATATATATATATATATATATATATATATATATATATATATATATATATATATATATACATATTGCACTGGCTAAATCATAAGTCATTCTCTGAATTTAACTTAACAGTCATGTCATATCAACATCTTTTTTGCTGAATGCACTTTCATCCAGGACTTTTAATTGGCTAACATTTTTTATTCTAACAAAAGTACTTAAAAGTTTCCGACTGGAATTCTTAAATTGCCTTATTTCATGTATAAAAATATGATGTTAATCTTCCCATTTTTATTTATTTATATCTTTTTCAGCTCAATATTAGTTATCATTATCCGTTAAATGCATATATTTTGCATCTATTTGCATTTCTTTCAACAAATGTTTCCTCAAATTACATTCTATTAGTAGTAATTGTAGTAATTATAACTACACCCCCTCATTCATTTGATTTGCATGCCCTTATTTTAAATTCTTTATCCAATCCTTAATTGCATTTTAAGTTGAATGAAACCAATAAGCATTTATTGAAACATTGTTTTTGTGTTACAAGAAATTTTTTACTAGCATAAATCACCAAAAAATCTCTTATTAAAATTATCTAATATTAGTATATTGAAGGAGAATCTAGTTGTGTGTGTTCATTCTTTTCAAATATATTTCTTTATTTCATGAAGAAAGAAATCTCTAACATATTTTCATTAATTCATTGTAAATTTCAAATAGACTCATTCTCAAACTCATAAAAATTGAATCACGTCAAACAACTTCAAACGAGACCACTTTTTTGAATATCTCGCAATTTTAGTTTTCTGATGCCTATGCGAACTTAATTCTGTCTTCTTTTATAACCTCTGCAAGAGAATCAGCGCCATCTGTCTTCTCTCTAAGGAATATATTTTCTTTCTTCACATCAATTACTTTTCAAATGTTGCTGCTTGCATCCTTTTCTGAGATCTATCCATCACAGTTTGTTATTCCATTGCTTTCATAATTTTCTTATCAATAGGATATCAAGTATTTGCTGACTTGGGTCGGTCTTAGCAATATACACTACTGAGCATTAAAATTGCGGTAACTGAAAAAATGCATGAAACAAAGTGATATTTATTGGGAAATTTCATTAAACTAGAAGCAACAAATGGTAAAATTTTTAAAAAACCTGAAGGATAAATTCTGAAAAATCAGTGCCCCAGAACAACCGTATTTGGCAACAACAACAACTCTTATACTTAGGCATAGACTCAAATAAAAATTAGATGACATGTATAAGTGCTTATATAGCTTAGTCATGATTTCAACACGATGATGACACAGTTCATTATGTTGAAGCCATGATTCGTGTAGGGTTCGAAGCCAGGCACTCGACAACCAATAACAAACCATTTCATTGGATCACAGTTCTGGAGAACGTGCTGCCCAGAACAGCTGCTGAAAATTTTCTGTACAAAGAAGGTCCGTACAGTATCAAAACATTGGGCTGTATATTATTCTGCTGATACATTTCTCAGGGTTCAAATAAAGAATAGAACCACAAACTTTAACACAAATGTAATGGTCGTTATTAAAAATGTCGGAAACGCTGAACGAAGTGTACATACAATAGCACTCTTTATCATTACACAAAGTGAATCAAACTTTTCTTTAAAAAAAAAAAAACCATAACACGCTAATTTTACTTTCTGTTTCGTTTTGATCGCTTTCTGTTTGTGAATGTGCCTCAAAGTTATCTGAAGCTATGATCACTGAGCTGACAAGCAGTGTTGCTTCAACCACCGTCGAAGTAACTATGCAGATATTTGTTATCTTTCAGACAACATCCTTTCTTGATTCAAAAGTTTTTTAGTAGTAGCATTATCTATTAAGCCAATTCGGAGAACATATGTCTGTCATTTTGACTATAAGTGATAGCGAACCGTTGAAATCTGGGATGGCGTTCCATTCTGAAACAATCGATTAAATATTCTACAAACAATCATGGGATTTTGACCGAGGCGATAAACCTTAATCCCCTTCTATAAAAGCCGAATTGTAGGTAACAATGCAGTCAGTCTCTAACAAAATAAAAATAGGATGAAAATCTTAAAATTCTTCATTTAAACAAATTTTAAGTGTCCTTACAGTCATCTATTTTACATGCGTGAATTAGTTCAAAATTGTAATAATTTACATATCAAAATATTTCACTTACTTTTTCTTGTAAAATTCAAATATATAGAGCGTCAGTTTGTAATTTTAAAATTTCAATAGCTAACAGCTTATAGTTGTTTGATCTCATAAGCAATGATTTTGCGAAGCATATTTTTCGTGACTGACAAATGTACTATGTCATCTTTGATAACTTATTATAAAGTATTTTATGTTTTTTTAAAATTTTTATATGATATGAGGCAACTAAATGCTTCGCATTTTAGCCTTCCATTGAAAAATTCGTGATTTGAACAACTATAGTCATTAGACTTCTTAAGGCTCTTTATACTTTCTCTAAGAACCGATCAGATCAGTCTTCGAGTGCAAAATCAGCCTTCGCCTATGATTGAGTACAAGTGCTTGTAAAGTGGGATATATACTAAATAAAATTTTTACACCAAATCTACTCTATATATAAAACTTATTAAATAATTACTCAAAATAGAAATATATTGTAATTTTTATGTATGTTACATAAAATTACTTAAATGAGATTAGCTACTTCTAAGAAAATGTTTATAAGACTCTTCTCTTTTTAAAACTCTTCTCTTCTAAAATTTCTCTTTTATCTTTCTGTGTAATTTAGATTTTATCTAAAATTGCAGGTCTTCATTTGAATGGAACTTGCCACCATACGATGTTCCCGATTTATATGCAAAACCTGGCGCTCCATGCGACAATTACAATGGTTACTGTGATATTCATCAATCGTGTAGAGAGGTGAGTTACAGATTTCATTCTTGTGAAGAAAACATCGTAAGTGATGGTGTCTTTATTTTCTCAAATGTTGAATTTGCATTTATAATTGTTAAGTAGAAAATAATGAATGGTTTCTTTTGGGAAAAAACTTTGACATCAATGAGTTTTTCCTAAAATCCAAACCTAATGCAATAAACGCTTGTTTTTATATATCTCTAATTTACAAATACTCACGAATTTATGAGCTAATGACTAGTCCCTAATAGTCCGATTGACGTAATAGTAATTTTATTTCAATTTACAAACTAAAATTTTGATTTTTTTTTTGAGAAATTATTTTTCATGCATTTTTTGTTTGTATTTATTTATCATTTAATAATTTTCCTATTTTATGATTGATATTATTTAAAATTATATAAAATGTTATACTTTATATCATTGAGAAACTTTGATCAATGTTTTTATTAAGGATTTTAAATCCTACGACTTACGGAACTCTACTGGCGTTATTGGTATTCAAATCTCAAATTCTTTTTTTAAACATTTCATGTGACATTTCTTCCACCCAGTCAAACAGCCCTCGCATCAGAGTGCAGACATCTTGAGGTACTTTGCATGGAGTGACCATGTCTTGGAATTGCCTTATGAAATTCACAATCTTGGTAAAATACACTTGTCAATCTGTGCTTTGAATGATATTGCAAAAAGTAAAATAAAAAAATAAAAAAACAGCTAAATTTAATAAGCATTTTCATAAGCATTGATGATCACTTGTGTGTATGTAAATGTACTCTTCAACAATTGTTGGGTGTTACGGGAGAGCAGCAATAGCAGTTGTCGCTTCCTCTTCCCACGCATGCGCAATGTATCGGCACCGTTGCACCGTTAGAGTTTAAGTGTTCTCTTTTGTTTTTTACTTTCTTCTGTTTTGGATGCCTTTTTGTATGTGTTGTTAATAAATGTATTGTGTTACGATGGTTTCTATTAATTTCTCTAACGGTGAGAAACCCGCTTTGGATTAAGTACAGGTAACCCTCCTATAACACGGTAGTTAGGTTCCTAGAAAATGCCGTGTTGTGTGAAATCGTGTTGTATGAGACCCAGAACTAGTACAAAAAGGAGGGTTACGTTCCAAAAACTTATTAAAAACAAATATTTTTTTTAATTCGACATAAATAACTTAATTTTTATTAAATAATAAATGTATATCCAACACAAAGTAAAAAAAAATATTTTAATCTAACGCAACCCTAATTTTTCGTCGTCACTGCTCAGTACAATCAACCGAGAACGTTTTTTGGGTGGAACGATATCGCCTTCACTTTCAAAACTTTTTTCTCTATTTAAAGTTTTTGTATGTTTTCCCCTCTTAAAAAAATCTGTAATCGAACTTTGCTGACTAGTTCTTACTAGGTCATTGTAAATTTCGCGGTATGGAGTTAAACAGTTTTGCAGCTCCCTTTTGAATTTTCGACTTCTTTCCGTGGAAGGGTCTGTTTTCAAGAAAAATGACTCGAGATTAAGTATAGGCCTTCTTGAAATTCTTTAATGTTAAATTCTTAACTGCACAATCTTCATCAGAGCTAGCGTCCTCAAAATCTATTTGATTTGCATCCAGGGATGCCATTTCCATCAAATCCGCTTCGTCAACTTCTTCTTCCACTAATAATTCTTGAATGTCTTCAGTAGCCATATCCACAAAACCTTTGCCTCCGATTGATTTAGCGACTTTTAATATGGCATCAATTTCGTTTTCTGATGTTTCACGCATGTTTTCTGTTTCAACTGATCTTCTTCCAACACGCATTTAAAGTTGATGTTTTTATTTCATAATAATAACAAGCTCTAACATTGGAACAAAACCGTGTTATAGGATGACGTGTTGTAGGAATTTTCCCGCAATTTACGAATCGTGTTATAGCGAAACCGTGTTATAAGATACCATGTTATAGGAGGGTTACCTGTATTCTCCACATTGGAATTGTATTTAGATGTGAGTTGGGGCACATTTTTCACGAATATAGTTTTCTGAAGACAGCCTCTTTGTTTTAGAGTAAAAATTACGTAGTTCTATATTATGCCACGATACCACAGACCGTTTACAGAACAGCTGCTAAGTGCTTGAAATGTCACAAAAAAGTATTGACCAAGTGTGAATAAAGCAGTGAATTCGTACCATATGTCAATTTCGTATTATACAAGGTTTAGTGTGCATCGTGTTGAGATTTTCAGCTGCACAGATGCGACAATTATGAATATTCACATGTCCATTAAGGTGAAAGTGGGCTTCATTTGCTCCCAGAATGTTTCATGGCTTGGAATCATCAACCACCAATCTCGCAAGAAATTGTAAATCAAACGTTTTGGGAATTGCTGGTTCGCGCCATTCTAATTGTTGAAATACTTGAATCCTATATGGGTAGAAATTCTGAATTTTGCGTATGATATGATGGATTATAGAATAGGGCATATCAATGGTATGCGAAATAGTCGGCACACTGACACTTCCGTGTAGAGTGAACAAAGTAACACTGAACAGTGCCACTGTAGAGGATATTGCTACAACAATCGTGGAAACAAGCAGTTAAGCGATTCACTGCTTGTTTCCACGATTGTTGTAGCAATATTATCTACAGTAGCACTGTTGACTCTTTTTCTTCCTCTACCTGGAAGAATGCCTAATTGACATATTCGCTCAAATTTTACCATCATATCTCTAAGAGCATGATCCGACATCAATCTTACATCTATGTTCCTTCAGAAGGTTAAACTCTCTCACAGCTGCCACTCCTTTCTCACCGTGGCAGCAGTACAGTTTTATTAGCAGTGCAGTCTCCACCAACGTCGGCAGAATGCCGACGTTAATATAACGTTGATAAATAATGATTGTGGTACGCTCAACATCTTTTTTTTATCATGCGTGTCATTTGCATTTGTTGCTGCAAAATACTAGTCCACAGCGTTACCTAGTGGCAATATTTTAAACTGATTTTTTTTATTTCATAAATCTTGAGCGCATTTTTTGAAGTGTCTATTGACCAAATATTTTCCTATTAGGATCAATAAAATGGCCTCCAGTGCCCTTTGAGTAGTGAAAGTTTAATTTCGTTAACTCTGTACATTATATTAAATATACATAAAGACTGCAATTTTAATACTTAAATTTCTTCTTATTTAGATGCTAGACGTGTAAAATCATTAAAGCTATACGGATATTCAGTTTAAATAAAGGAATTAATAAAATATCTTTATTTGAATTATATATTTACAGCTTCTGTTGCTAATGATATAGAATATTAGAACTTTTTCCCAAAACCCTCTCTGTAAAAATTATGTTTCAAAACTAAACTCGTATTTTCTATATATTTGAAAAGGGAAAAATATTCAAATCTTGGATTTAAAAAAACTTTCAATTTGACTTTTATAATGAAATATTTTATATAATTGATTTCCTTATTTTCATATTACAGTATATTTTAATAAGCGGAACTTAAATAAAAATAATTGAACTTTCCTTATGCTATTAGATAATTTACTATATCCTTAAATTTATACAATAAAGCTCAAGTAGAGCAACTTACCTTATAATGACAGTCTAGCTGGCACGAGACAACAATAAAGCTCCCTTAAAGAAGAGATAAATATAAAGCAATTTCTGTTTATAATAAAGAAAATTTATATGTAACAACTGATTATCTTTAGCATCAAAATACATAAAATATAGATTTTTTATAAATTGTACTTAAATTTGTAAACAAAATGACATTTTATAATCTTTTTAAGAAAATAAAAGTTTAAAGAATATTTCACAATTTATATAATGATTATTATTTTTCAGAAAAACATAATGTAGCTTGTATGTATTTCATGAAATATACCTTAAAAGTAATAAAAAATATGCTAAGTAAGCAGAGTTTATTTCTTTGAAAATTTAAAATATATGAAAATAAACGATTAAACTTAAAATTTTAAAAAGATTTTTTCTTTAACTAGAAATAAATAATTTTTAAAACAGAACTAAATTCTTATTTTCGGCAAATATAATCTAAATCCTTCATTACGCTTAACGATGTCATAGGGGGAAATGAAGTCTGTACTCTTTGTAAGCAGGATAATTATACTGTACGATTCTCACGTATTTCTTGGCCATGACATCAGAGGAGGGACAAGGAATAAGGTCTTTTCTAATTTATTTGCGTAAGATTTGAATAGATAATACATAAACTATTCCCAACGTCTTAGAATAATTGAAAAAGTATTGACAGAAAAGTTGATAAAATAAAAACAGTGAAAAGAAACTGCAAGGAGTAACTTGCAAAGAATAATAGTTGTTGCTGCCAACAGATGGCACCACCGCATAAGAGTGTTTTCTATGGATTGAAAACGTTCTCATTAAAAATAAATAATATTCACCGTAGAAGAGAATCTTTTTTTACGTGTATGATGAATGCACACATTTCGGAATACCTTGTTCTGCTTTGATGTCAACCTGACATCCGAACTTGCTCTTTTAACGAGTTTTTTGTTAATATAGGTGTAAGATATTATTAAATCATTCGTCTTCTAATTTTTATGTAATTGCTGTTTTGCACGTTTGTTGACTAAATTGTTTAATCAAACCCTGAGTCTTTATTTTGTGAGCTAGTTTAATAGTTCACAAAATGAAAAAGAAAGAAAAAGATATTAATCAAAGGAAACAGCAGATAGTAAATTGAATCGCACGAGATGGTGTAAATCACTTGCAATATTCTTAAAATATTGCTATGTATCTTAATGTATGAAAAATAATATATCATAAAACATATCTCTAGATTTAAAATTCATGATTAAATAAGATATTAAAAAGTAAAATATTATTGCATTATAAAGGTTTGAATTGAAAAATTTATTGCAGCAGGATGTTGGATGTTATTAATTTACAATGCAATATGATAAGAATATATTAGAAGAATGTTACTAAAAAAAATTTAATTGTACAGTTACAGATGTGAAATAAATAGCGATACCAATTATGATGTGTTGAAAATATACAGCAACAAAATATCATTACATCTTTCTGATGATCTTTTAAAGAGTAATATAGTTGTAAAAAATGTTTTTTAAATTATAGGGAAAAATAAGGAAACTATGATGAATCATAATGCTGACTTTAACTAAATCTACATCTGTAAAACTGCAAGATATCTATTTGCCAATATTTATATTTAGAAAGTTTGTTATCTTCACAGTTTACTCAATTAAATATTGCCAAACTAAGGGTATACATTGCAAAAAAGAACAGTCACTGAATGGTTCAGTTTCTATTATGTTGGCTTCTCTTAGTTAAATGTGCTTATTTCTATATAGATGAGTCGTTTCATTATAAAATAATATACATATAGCTTTATTTATAAGAGAACTCACTTGTTTACGATACTCAGTTACTAGCTACTACATTCCATGAATTTTACTTAGCTATCAAAACAATTGCCATGAGAACTACTGATGTTGCCACATGATGTAAATGACACATGAAAATGCCAAGGCAATGAAACTGCAGAAAAACAAAGAGACAGGCCAAAAAAAAAATATCAGAATGCAGTTGTAGAAATTTGTTTTAATTTTGAAAAGGGGTGTGAAACAAAATCCTAAGTTTGTTGAAATTCCTCATGAGTTCTTAAGTTCATCAAACATTAATTCTAAAAGCACAGAAAATCATCAAGCGATAAAAAAATCGTAGGACTTCTCATAATTGTGCATCCGCTTACATGTTTAGCACCACTCCCCAGAATGCGAGGTGTCGATTGCGATGGTGCAAGTTCTCCATCATTCTATTGTTGATATGTGAAAAAGTTCCTTGGTGTAATAAATCTCACTTAATAATCTAGCACTTCTATTACGTATCTGTGTTTGACGAATACCCTACAAACGCTTCTTAAATGTTTGTATTATGTTGACTGTAATATATTACGTGACACACCATTATGGTGACAGTGTATTTTTCATGGTTTCACTTGGATCCTTTAGTTTTTGCATTTGGAAATATGAATTCTTTGAAATGTATGTAGACATTTTGGACTAAGTTATTGTCCTAATTGTATGGAAATTATTTCTAGGAAAGCCCATTTCTCTTCCCACAACATAACTGTTCCATTTATTTGTCAAAATTTGCGCAACTATGTATGGCGAAGTAGATATTCAAAAATTGCGTTGACCTTAAAACTGTGTTCTAAACCCTATCGAGCTTTTTTGGGATGAATTAAAATGCAGGTTACACATCAACCCTTGCTTTAGCTGTGATGAACTCCTGAAACTCAATTCCAATGGTGACTTACTAAAAACTAAGGGAAAGTCTCCCCAGATGCGTGCCAGCAGTCACCAATGCAAAAGATGTACATATTAATATCATATTAAAGTATACAATAGGATTATCAGCATTACAAATGCTTTTTCTCAGGTAATATATTAATTAAAAAATTGTAAAAGTTGTATTTCATTTCTATTGCTTGAAATTAAAGTTATTGACTAATTATGAATACATTAAAAAACTGAAATTGGGTTTCAATGAACAAAGATTATTCAAAGCACTAAAATTGTGTAGCGTGTTCGTTGTTCCTTTGTGGTAGGACCGAGATCTTCAAAGAAGAAGCTAGGTTCAAATGAAATAACTGTAATGCAACAGAACATTGCATTTCTATTTTTTTCCATTTAAAACTATCGAGATGCATAATTTGGAGTTTTTCGGTTTTTCTCCTTTGCATCACAAAAATATGATTCATTACCAGTGAAAGATCTTTCTAGAAGATAAAAAACGTTGGATGTTCAATTACTTTTTATTAGCTTTAAGCTTTGCGGATAAAATATTAGATATTTTAATTACATGGTATCCATGCTTCTAGATATTACAAAAACTGAATCATAATGCAGGGTCATTTTTGTTACAGATTGATCCTTCCGGACCATTAGCGACATTAAGAAACTTGCTCATGTCTCCTGAAGGCGTTGCCATTTTGAAGAAGTGGATCGTCGAGAAGTGGTGGAGCATGCTTCTGCTTTTCTTTGCTGCTTTCTTCACTGTGGTAAGTTGCTTATTCGAGCATCTTTCTAAATTTATGATCTCAGTGCACTACTATAACTGGTGACTGAAGTAATGAATAATAATGAAATGGTGACTGAAATAATGACTGAATAATCAGATGAACTTTGCTGTGAAAGAGAAAACTGGCATTAAAATATATTCAGAAGGGAAAAGTATCATCGATTATTCGCTTACATGTTTACTAAATAATAAATCAAAAATATTCATTTGATCAGGTATCAAATGAAATTATTCATTTCATTTGATAGTTGCATAATTCATAGCCTCTGAGATCATACATGATCTGCAATAGTTCCCCAAACTATAACTCTGGTTGTTCGTCCATTACGACGTTTGATAATACATTCTTTAAAATGTAGAGTTTACCAGGTTACGGCATAGGGTCTAACTCAAATGAAGCCTACATAGGCACTGCAAATTAAAATTCGCTAGCAGAAATAAGTCTTGCTAATAATACTATAAGTCAATCTGTATTTTCATGAGACCATTTACAGTTGCTGATGTCTATAGTTTTGTGTCAGAGATCGTGAAGCAATTCCTATATGAAGCAATTTCTGCACTCCTTTCAGAGTTCCAGTGGTTCACAATAGCTTTACTCAGCTTCCCGTTAATATCAGCAAAGTGAAACATTTGCCACGAGCAGTGATTGGAAAGGTAGCAACACTCTCCTTCACTGGGTTGCTGGAGCTCTTTGAGTTATGGGCGTGTCCACATTAATCTTTGACACCCAAAGTCCTTCCGCGTGCGTGGCGTGGATGTAGAGTGGAGAGTACCAGCTCAAGTGTGACCTAGTCATTTGACCGTGGTTTAAAATTACTAGGGATTTGGTGACACCTGAGTATTCCAAATCACTTTAACCTTAAGATACTGTCCTGGATCACCTGCACCACCATGTATATATACACTCCCTTTAGATTTCAGCAAACGTTATCAAATTGGCGCAGTGGACAGTGTAGCAGTGAATCAACGTGTTGCGACAGTCTAGATGAAGTTGTATGATCCATCAACGCCGTGTGGATCAGATATCAATCATTGAGTGCTGATGTCATCTTTTGGCATCCAATCCAAGATTTTCAAGTTGTACAGCTCTCGTACATCCATTGATTCCAAATCCGCTTCACAGCTCTGATATTACGCAATACATGAACTGCTTCTGCACGATTGCAAAATTCGATTACTCCAGTCCATTCGAAGACCATAAGATATTGAAATGTTCATTGCTTTCATCAATGAGGAATAGCTACTTCATTTTTACACTTACTACTAGCAGATGTCTGTTGACTATTTTTAACGTCCCGCTCTTGCTCTCTCTGTTCATGTGATTTCAGCAGCAGTTCAGGCTACTGCGCAGCCTATACATGTTGGGCGACTCTAAAATTTTAATAATCTGTATAAAATACAATTATTGAAATTTTTAGCTCAATCGTATCATTATTTATTGGTGTTGCATATTTGTAACTGGAGTGATATTACCCAAATATTACTTTTTAACTGACAAATTGAAATTTTGTACTAATTGCATGGAACTTAAGTTTCAGTAGACCTTAAAAAAATAAATAGCAAATCTTCCAAGTGATTTTAAACAGACATCAGAATAATGCCTTCTGGGGGTCAAAATGATAGTCTCTAAGGTATATACTTTTAGTTCATTTTGAAACATGGCCATTAACCTTTGGAAATTAATTAGAATATTTTTCAGTTCAAAAATTTTAAGGCACAGGTGCCGTATAACTAGGATGCCAAATTCTGATTCTGGCGATTTTTTGGGGAATTTTTTTATGTATCTGGCAACTTCGTTTTTATTATGTCCTACATATAAAGACCTATAAAAATTATACAGAAAATTCTATTTTGGTAACTCTAGTATTTACGTCCATCGCGCACGTCATAATATGTTATCTTGGCAGCATTTCCTCATCGCCAAAAAAATTCAGAATTGAGAATCATGGATTATACGGCACTTCTGCCACTTTTAATTCAAAGTGGCAGAAGTGCCGTATAATCCATGACATACAATCGTTTGAGTTTATTCAGTCAGGAAACTCAATTGAAGTTAAATCGAATCAAGAAAATTGTCTTTAATTTCCATTGGTACTAACGTTTTCATTTGGTGAATCACAAATGATTCATTTCAATAGTTTTTTCTACCACTTTCAGTTAATTTGACTAGACTTGTAGGTTAATTGCGAACTCCAATAAAAATCTCGCTAGTTTTTTTAGTTGTTTCTTGATATGAAGAAAAACTATTTTCTATTCTCATCAGCTGTCAGCTTACATCTAATCAAGAACATTTCTTTCACTTTATGTCTAGATAATCATATTTTAAATAACAAGAAATAAGATTTCCGAATAATGATCCAATTAAACAAGCAACATACTAATGGCTTTTGGTACTTTAAAATTTTTTAGTTGTCTTTCCAACAAGTTCAATATTGCCAAGTTTACATTTTGGAGAAATTTAAATAATATTTGATACATCTCTCTCACATTTTTGGAAGTTTCTATAATTAAATGGTGTGATTTGAAGATTTTATATTTTTGAATTCTAAAATAATTTTCCTAGTTTGTAAACGTATTTAACGAATATGTTTAAATTTAAGAGTATACAATGTAAATGAAATTTCTCGCATGCAAGCTCACCGAAAATAAATATATCTTGATAAACTATTAAACAGTATTTCGTGGGAAATTCACGGCGTTATAATTTTGATTCTGAGATTTTAACTAAATTGTCTTATACTTAAACTGTTATTAATGTGTATAATAACAAAGATTGGCACACTATAGCATGGTAGATAGATTTCTAGAAAATGGTATATTATGTGAAATTATTTTATGAGTCCTAGAACCAGTAAAATAAAGAAGGTTGCATTCTAAAAAATAATAAAAGCACATTTTTTTAAACTCCATATAGATAACTTAATTTTTATGAAAATACAAATGTGTAATACTTAATGTAAAATATAAAATTTATACATTTTCATTTAGTACAATTTTATATTTTCATATAGTATAATTTAATTTTCTCAAAATCATTATTCAGTGTCATCAAAGGAGTTTTATTGTTTTATCGGTTGAACGATATCATCTTCAGATTCTAAGCATTATTTTTCATTTTATATATTAACACTGTCTACCTTTAAAAGAAAAAATTCTGGTAATTTGTTAATTATTGTAAGGTCTTTCTAGATTCTATATGAAGATGGAGCCAGTTTTGCTGCTGCTTTTGCAATATCCTCTATCTTTCAGTCTTCAGATAAGAGGTCAGCATTCAAGAAAAATCATTGCAGATTTCCAACAAAGCTTATGCATTATCCTAAGTACTTTAATATTAAATTTTTAATTTTACCAATCATCATCAGTTCCATTGCATTCGGAATCGATATATTCTTTCTCCCTTCTACTTAGCATTTTCTAATGGTTCAAGCACGTTTTCTTTTGCTACTGAAAATAGCAACATCTTAAAACATACATTTAACATTGATGTTTGCCACTCAACTTCTCCAGAGGTCAGCGTGGCTGACTGCGGATAGGAAGGTCCTGGGTTCGAATCCCGTTTCGGGCATAGATGTACTTTCCCTCTCTATCTATCCTGTCTTAGTCCTTTCCTTGTATGAATGGGTTGTGAATGGTTGCCTACCCTATAAACGGATACCTATGGAATGTGTGTTCCGAGGATGTCGGACTCCACAACTAAATATGATTTCGTAGCAAAAGTGGAGCAGCGCACCCCATAATGCCCATAATACGACAACAACAACATAGCAACATTAAAAAAAATTCAACTAATCATTTCCTTTCTATCAAATAATTTACAATTAGTTACTTCAAAAATACATTATAATTCTTTCCTTTTGTAATAAATTTTAAAGTATAATTAATATCGTAATACAATGGTTGGAACAATATAGGAATATTAAATAGTAAGAACACTTATTTTCCAGATGTCAAAGATCCTGCACCAGCTTTTCAGATGATAATTCTATATCATTTCTTTCGTAGCTTAGTTTAAAATAATATTTTTTTCAATAAAAGATGCTTTTTTCTTTCTAAAAGACGATCTGAGATATGTATACATCTTTATTTATAAAGAAAATTTCCTCTTAAAGCTTATTTTGTATCTTCTTCGTCAATTAAAAGACCCTAATTGGTCTTTATCATTTCAGTGCTAAGCAGTGCGTTCGTGCTACTTCTGTCCTGTCAATGTAAGCATAAATACTAAAGTGGTAGGAAGCATTCTCATTCAGGCGGCAAGTCTCGTCTCAGACAAAGTAAAATGCCTATGACACTTTCCATTATAATCTCGAAATAAAATTATAAATGAATGAATGAGTTAAAATTTATATATTTCCGTGTAAAGAGAACCATAATGTATTTTTCTTTCCGTTTATTGTATCACGCAATTTGATTTTTAAGGATGTTACACAAAACTTATGCTAAGGAGTGGTACAAAAATACAGTGTTATGCAAAGATTTTGAATGAATGCGGATTAATAAAGAAAATATAAATAAATACATTCATTAAATTAATTGTTCCAAATAACTTCTTGGTAATTAAAACACTAAGGTTGTCAAAAATGGAACGTTATCAAGCAGAAATTCGAATCACTAGGCGAGAAAATTAATGAAAAAATCTTATAAACAGGAAATCACTCCAAAGAAATTATGTAACATATGTACCACAAAAGATCTAATAATTTTAATGTAGTTTAGAAGTCCAAAACTTCGTCAGAAATAAATTCTCTTTTAAAATAAATTTCAAAGATTAAATTCTCCTTATTTTATCTGTACTGTTATACATAGAAGTAATCTAATTCATGATATTAATCATCTATTTTACATTTTCTCTGTCAGATTTTGTCTGTGAAGCTCTTGACTCAAAGGAATGCTAAGAACTTCCTGTCCACCATTCTTCCAGGACAAAGTGACTTTCGCTTTTGCAACATTCGGTCTGCTTCTCGCTCACATCCATCTTGCATAGTCACGTCTCCATCGAGCACTTCGGGTCGAATATCCGGCATTAACAAGTCCGGCAGAGTGTCACGCCCCCGCATCAGCGTCGCACCAGAGAATGGATGGGTGTGAGTATGAAGTCGAAATCCTATTCGAAGTCAACAAAGAGATTTCAACACATACTAAAAGCAGTAGGACCCATTTGATAAAAGAACATCCAGATGAGAAATAATCTTTGGAATATTCGCTGTAATCAAACAAAGACATCAGAGAAAGGTATTAGTTACGGTTGAAGTTATTGAAATGCATCCAAATGATCTCATTGTAGATTTCGCGAGCGTGAGCGGACGTTAATTCCAATGCATATTTAAAAATCTTAGATGACCTGGATAAAAAAAGTATATCTAAATGAATATAGGCTTTGTGAAAATAACTAATTTATATACACCAAAATATAGAAATTATAAATTGTTCCTTAACAGCTTTTAAATTATACTCTTTAAGCTGCTAAAAAAAATACTGTATTATCTATACTCGCGTGCTATATGAATCTATTTTACGAATCATAAAACTAAATTCGCACAAGGGCTTACTGAACAAAATAACATTTGATTTTTTTAAGAAATTAGCTTTCCTTTCAATGTCTTAAGTTGACTTCACAACATGAATTTATGCAAAAATAATTAATACTTTTAAAAATCAATATATTTTAAATACTAATGAAATCATACTTTTCTTATAAAAATCATGCATTTACATACTATGCATGATATAGTTTTAATAAGTAATGAAATTATTGGTAACAGATTCTACAAATGAATTACATATTTTTATAAAACTAAAAATATTTTCATTATTGTGTTGCTTCAATAATAACAACATTAAATGTAACTACAATATGTACTTTCTGTACAATCTTTCTATCAAAAAATCTTACAAAAATAAAAGTAATCTTATAATTTAAAATAATGATAACTATCTTAAAAATAATAATCGTATAAATTTTAACTGGAATAAAAATTTGAGGATGAGATAAAATTTTTATAGGGAATACAAAAATCGCAATATCACAAAATAGCGATTAATATTTAAACGAAATATAAATATTATTTTTTAATTTTTGTTAAAAAGACAAGAAAGAGGGAGTAATTTTATTCCTATAAACATAAATGATTCTAAAATACACTCGATTGTTTTGTATTCTGCGGAATTCAATATTATACGTGTAATAAATGTCTACGAGACACATTCATTTTCTCTATTCGCTTTTTCCTCCTAAAAGATTCTTTCGAATATTGCATCATTTTCAGAACACGAAATTATTCAAACTTTATCTGTAGCCCCGTTAAATGAAGACGACCGAAAATGTTTTATTTAATAGAATAAAAAATAAAGAAGTCTCAAACTAAACAATTAAAATTTTAAAAACTTAGACAACCACAGTTAATTATTGAGCAAGTAATATGTTCAATGGTTAACTATGGTTGTCTAAGTTTTAAAAAATTGTAGTATTATTTAAAAGTCAGTTCACATTATGGCATACTATTAAGTGACTTTTTACTGGGTTATTATATATATATAATAAATTTTGATTGACAATTTGCCAATCAAAGTTTTAAAGTGTTTCATTTGCAATTGCAAAATCACTTAGCATTACGTAACTCTGATTGGAACACATATTCACCTTCAATTGCTGAGTTAGTAAATAGATATGTATATACCAAGGAAATATATTTATTTTCATGACATATTTGCGTAAATTTTTTATTACTTACAAAAGTTCCTAAAAATATTTCATTATGTTTTTAAAACAACCATTTTCTTCTCTATTGAAATACGGCTTGAAAATTATAATAAATGAAAGTCATTTACTTAGAACAATATTAAATTAGAGTAGTTTAAATTACGATATCATTAACTGATATTGACGATTGCATGTTTTTATTTTTTTATTTATGCTTGGTGGAGTTTCAAAATATTAATGATTAATCTGAATATCCAATATATTAATAATTAAGAGAACAAATGTAAAAAAAAGATAATTGGTAATCATTAAATACAAAATTGATCCAAAACGTTTCCTAAGAATATTCGTTAAATAAATTTAATTCTCACTACAGCTTTTCAATAAAACATAATCCATTTTTAAAATATTTATATTTAATTAGTGATGCTTAGCTGAGAGTAACTAATATTTCACCTTAACCGTACTTATCTGGAACATTGTCTAAAAATCGTAATATAGGAAAATATTAATTCTAAAAATACATAAAAATGAATTCAATATTTAATTAACCCAGGGCACATTTTTAGCATGAATAGAATGTATCCTCAAATTAAAACCACTTTTATATCCAATATTTTCAAACACCAATGATTTTTAAAGTTTAAACAAGCTAAAAGAAAAATTATGTAAATAACAGTTTAAATGATCTAAATTTCAGAAGAATGAATTTCGCTTTTACGCATTAAATGAAATTGAAAATAGACAGAAGTGACCAGGATAAATGGAGTGATTGAAGTTATTTTTTTGAGGGGAGAGAAGCTGAAATTTATAAACAATTCGTATTGAAAAAGATGAAAAAAATTTAAAAACGAAGCCAAAAATTCTATTTAAATGCATTTATCTTCAGGAAAGAATGAATTTGCCCCGTCCCCAGCTGCTATCGGTATATCTGTGATGAATGGAAAAGTATAACGTTTTTTGAAATTAAATTTTTCTGAAAGTAAAAAATTCGGAATACTGATATTTAGTGAATTTTTCGAACTTGGTTTTTGATAAAGCACTTAATAACAATTTTTTTACAAAATTTGAAATATAGTTACAGTATTTATGTCAAGCTTTCCAATCATTTGGATTTCTGGATACATAAACGAGTTGAATGAGGCAAAACTTATTGTTTATGCTTATTTTTCTTTCTATGCGGTAACAGTTAGTTTTCTGGTAAAGTGAAGCAAAAATATTTAATATAAAAAAATATCGAAAAGATTGCTGCGCAGAATAACTCATGCCAAGGTCTGACGTAGTCATATATAGACAAAAAAAACATAGTCTGAATATTATAAACTGATAAGAAAGAAATTAATTTCATTATAAATATAAACTGAAAATCCACAACTTTGTTATAAAATTCTTATGCAATCTAAAGGGTAGTACAATGGAAATCACTGAAAAGAGGTATTAAAATTAAATTACTTTGGTATGCACTAATACAAATTAATGTAAATCAAATTATTCAAAATAAAATTTTTTTAGAATAATTTGATTTATATTAATTTGTGTTTTATTTATACCAAAGCTCATTTGATTCTTAATTTGAACGTCATTTAAAGCTAAATCTTAGTTTTTTTAAAACATTTTCAAAATTCTGAGAACAAGCATGTCAACAAAGGTAAAATTTGTTTGGAAATTTTAATTCATAATCCTCAAATATTTCCTTAAGTTAAAAGTTAGAGAATCCATTCGCTAGGCAATTAACTTAAAATCCCAGGTTACAAGCAAACTGCGTAAAGCCGCACCAATCTCTACCATAAGATTAAAACTCCATTAATATCTTCAAAAGCTCACTAACATTCATTATTTTAGACTTGAATCAGAATTTCTGTTACAAAAGCATCAAATTAACTTTAAAACCAAACTGAGTTTCTTTGCTCGGTTAGGAAGCATTTTTTTTTTAACAAAATAGCTATCTGGTACCTAAATCTTCATTTAATCATTTCATTGAAGAGAATTGATCCTATTTTTTTCAAATTTATGCGCAAGGTTTTGGTGGTCAATTCTCTATGATGATATCTTTATTAGAAAAATCTAAACAGAAAAACAATTTAAAATTTTACTAAAATGCAATGAAAAGTGTATTTTTTATTAAGTTTTTTTACACTGCATAAGCTTAACTTTTTAATGATTATTTTACTAGGAAAAGATATGGTAATTAATTTTTTAATCGAAAATGAGTCATATTCAGGGATTACAAAAATAAATATAATTACTTCTGTCTAATTTACTTAAAAGCAACATTTTCTATTTTGTCTTATATTATATGTTGCACAGAAATATTAAATATTTCTTATTTCGCTCATAAACATATAAAGGAAATGTGCCTGAGAGTTGGGAAAATCTTACTTACGTATTAATACTAGAAATTAAGATTAAACATCTCGTAGACATTTATTACAATCGTTCGTTATGCCTCTATATTAATTATTATTACTTAAACAGGACTGAATCTGGTCATGTTTTTCTGCCTTTTTTAAATTATAGATAATTTTCACTGCTATGAGCATTTGAATTTTTTAATATTAATTGTTATAGAAACATTCTTTAAAAATATACTATAAAGTGTCCCTTGGCAAAAATTGACGATTTTTTTTCTGACAAGCTCGTTTTCCTGTATGTTTGAAGCAACAAGATGGCGCTGAAAATAAGACAGACCAACATTGCTAACAATATGGCTAAAAATTAGCAAGAAACTAAAGGGCCCCCTAAAGTATATGCCACCTGAAGCATTATTTGAATAATTTTTTTCAAAGATTATATCAATCAATGCAATTGTTTTCTGCAGTTCATTTAAAATGCGAAATCAACTAAACAATTTATAGTTGATTGGAACTAAATGTAAAAAAAAAAGTTATTTACGATTTACTTTAATAAAATATTCAAAATAATGACTAAGCAATATACTTTAGAAGATAAAAATTTTAAATATCTTGCATTTATAATTAAACCTAGTTTCGTTTCTGCCTTTAAGTGCTTTTTCGCGTAAATGCTGAAAATCAACATTTTCTACAATTGCTTTAATACAACGATGAACTGTTATTTTATATGAAAAAAACTGGAAGCGGATATAATACTTTGCACACTAAATGACGCTCCGACAATTAACTATATAGAGAGGGAATAATTTTTCTCTCCCAATCTTTTCTAAGTATCTTAAAATAATATTTTATTTCTTATGGAAGTCAAATGAAGAGTTTCATAATGTAAAAAATACAACTTGCATAAAATCATAAAACATTATAAGGCATAATTTTGTTTGCAATCAAAAGATTTATATATTGAGATTACATATCTGCCATTTTTATGCCCGGTGTAATCGTGTATGTTAGTTTTATTTTTCAATACAGATTTTGATTTTAATCGAAAATGTCATATTTTATTTTAAGTATTTATTTGTACCCAGTAAAAAAATCATTCTCAAAATAATGTGAAGTTGATAGTTTTTATTCATTTATATTTAAAAAAAATTCAAGCAATTCAAGTATTTATTGGTAACTTTTCGTCTAATTTGTCTTATGAATTTACGTAATTCTTACAAAAAATATTTTTGCAATTTTATTAAAAACTCTCTTCGAAAATCTAAAAATATATTTTCGAATATATGTTATATTTTTTGAAGAATTTGTCCATAAACATCTGTTATGGAAAAATATTTTCGTTAGTATAGTGATGACTGTGCTAAGAAAGAATTTCATTGTCAAGTAAGTCCAAATTTGGGCATCAAAATGGTAGATCTATATCAACTTATATTTCACTGGTTCCATTATCATGATACGTTTTATTTCATGGATAATCGTAAATTCCATTCGTTTCTTACTGATCCAGATAGAGCGTTTTATGTATTATTATTATAATATAACCTGTACATTAAATTAATCTAAAATATTTTGATGTAAAGAAAATGCTCTGTGTGTATGTATTCAACAACCAGAAATATGTAAATGACATCTTGCATGTATTCAACATGTAAAAGCTCGTACGCCTAGCTAGTAAATTAAATGAACTTCTACACTTGTGATCAAATATTCTATTCTCTCTCATGCACAAATTTTATTCATTTTGTATATATATGAAGTCCTGTCAAACTTATTGTTGGTGTGAATAATTGTACAGCTTTAATGTTTGTTTAAGCATCAACAAATGCAGTATCGTTCCTCTTTTGACGACATTTTTATTCGATGACCAAATATATTATGAAACTGAATGTTATGGATATAATGTAAGGGCATACGTCTTCCTTAAAGATGGTTCTCCAGATTCAAATATAACCAAAAATGAATGTTGGCGAAAAGGGATTATACTACATCTGTACTGTTTATTGGTATTTCCTCGGCTGTGATATCATTCTAGTCTCTTAGTATTCAAATTATGCTTTCTATTAATATGAAATAAATTCTGCATCTATGAAATAGGATGATAAAATTGTCTTAAATATTCGGTGGCATTCAGTAATTCTTCAGAATAACGATAACTCATATCGATGATTTACATGGCATGCTCTATTGAAAAGAGTATCTTTTAAAATTAACTCTGATAATACACTATTAGACAAAAGTCACCGGGCACAGAATACTGTTTAATTGAAGGGCACCTAATAAGATTTCGGGCTCTCTCTTGATATCATCTGAATTCTTATTGGCAGAATTGTGTTATATTTCTCCTGTATCACAGTGAATAGTTCACGTTTGGTTTTTGGTCTAGTGGATCTGCCATATAATAAATACTCTAACACACCCCAGTCGCTCTATATGGCTCACCTCATGGTTTTAACTCGGTCAGTTGATCAATTTTCCCTACATTGTCAAACCGTAACACAAAGCAACAGATACAGAAAAATACATCACGTTGATACAGGGGAAAATCAATCCTATTCGTTTTCATTGCATATTATTGTCTAAAACTTCTTTGAATACACCAGAAGTCACGGGCACTAGAAGTTATAAATTTATTTGGTCCCTTAAAAATAGCAGACAAAGCTCAAACGAGAATTAAAGCACTCACAAATAATGATACTATCGCCATCAAATTTAATGATTCACTTTATACATTTCACCGGCCATTTACTAGGTCTATACATGTCCATTAAAATATTTGGCTAAACATCATGATTCTTCACATCACATAATACTCTATAAATGCTCCAATATCCAATATTGTACTCTTGCACTATTACAACCGTGTCTGAAATAGGTGCGTGTGATTTGTAGGCTATCATGAAAATCAAATGTTATCACCTTTCGGCAGACAGTCCTGTCACTGACAAGTGTATCTGAGCTCAAGACTCGATTATACAGTTTCTTGAGTCCACTAGAGCAAAAATGTGATTCAGTATTTCTATGGCGTTTCCATTTGATTGAAACCTTATTAACTGCGAGTAAATCTCTCTTACCGAATGTCCGAATTTATTAGCACATACGATGATATCAAATGCAGTCAATTCTTTTCGCGTTCTCATCGTTAAAAAAAACTTACATTTGTTGTTCGAGAAGCTTTGCATTTATTTATATATCTTCAGTAATAGGTTTTAACATCATATTGAGATAGTTTATTTGAAGTGAAGGAATGTGTCCGGTGACACTGAATCATATAGTGTATATATATATATATGTCAAGGAAATCAACAGTATTACCAAATAATCATCTAATTCATCCCAAACTTTCACTGCGACTGACATTTGTACTATGTTCTCTGTTTTCTTCTCCTCTTCTTCTTGCCATTGTATCAAGTAATATTTATTATCATATTTGATTGGATCATAAAGCGATACAAAGTGTGAAATAACTGGATATCAATTCATAAGTAAAAAATACAATATCATTATTTTGTCATGAAAGAAATTTTTCAATTGGATGGTGAGTGAAAATAGTTTATGAACATACGACAAATTTATTGAAAATGGTGAAAACATTATAAAATTATTAGGCACGTAAAATAAAAAAAAGTGGTGACTATTAATCGTATTTCTTTATTTAGAATAATTGTAATGATTTTCAATTCATTTCTCTTTTTTTTATAATTTTTATCGAAATGATACTTTTTTTGTTAAATAAGTTTTCAAAATCATACTGATTATAATTTTAGAAAACTAAAAAATAATATCATAGACACGAAAATTATTTCTTGATTAAATTTATACTAATACTAGGGAAAAAAGTTTTACATTCGACAATTAAACATAAAATATCTTAACGCTTGATTAAATGTTTTAATTTGATTAATATTAATGTAAATTAATTTTTTCTTAATAGTTATTAAAAACATTTTGAATTAAAATAGTTAACACAAAATTATTGCTTATTTAAACAAAAAACATCCTTAAATAACAAATCTTTTATACCAAAAATTTAATACATAACTGCTTCCAAACAACTTTCTTTAAACCAAAATAAAAACTCTAATAATGGAAAAAGATGGCTTTCAAATTCCTCTTGAGAACCTATCCCACTTAATTTCAGATTCATCACTGTTTACACACATTAACATTTAAAAGATTAATATATATTCCCCATTCACTCCTTTTATAGTGTTAATTATTTATCAGTATTACGTAGAAAGTGTCTGTTTATTAATTTACAGGATTTATCTGCATCTTAAATGAATGTAACCCAAGTTGCTTTTCTTATAACTTCTTATGAAGAAACTATACCAGTAGACAAAAGTGATAGAACCAATCTTTATGTATAACCTGTTATAGTTATAGAGAAAATGCTTCAAAATAACTTCTTAATTTATCATGCCGGAACTTGAATATGCACTAATGTATGCAAATGATTATATATTATTAAAGCTTGAGTAATGCAAAGTGTGAATAAATCAGAAACGTTCTGTAATGTGAACACGATGAACACTTGTTTTTGAAATAAACTGTGATATCATAAATTCTTTCCTGTTTGTCTTTTCTTTCATACACTTAACATCTTGAGAATATAATATGTAATTCATTTCTATTTTCTTTATGAGCTCCTTTCAGCGGTGTCCAAAGAAAACGTAATATTTTTTAATAATTTTTCTTTAAATGTTAAAATTATTTTTACATTTTTGCTGAGAAAAAAAACTATTTAAAATGCCTAACATTTTGTTCATTCATAAACTATTCTTTTTAAATACAACATTAGCAGGGAGTTGATAAAATGTTAATAAGATTCATATGATCTATAATAGAAATATATATATATATATATATATATATAGATATAAATATATATATATAAATATATAAATATATATATATAAATATTAAATATATATATATATATATATATATATATATATATATATATATATATATATATATATATATAGATATAAATATATATATATATAAATATATAAATATATATATATAAATATTAAATATATATATATATATATATATATATATATATATATATATATATATATATATATATATATATATATATATATATATATATATATATATATATATATATATATATATATATATATAAATATATAAATATATATATATAAATATTAAATATATATATATATATATATATATATATATATATATATATATATAAATATATATATATACATATAAATATATATATATATATATATATATATATATATATATATATATATATATATATATATATATATATATATATATATATATATATATATATATATATATATATATATATATATATATATATATATATATATAAAGGGTGTTTTTTTTCGAGGTATAGAAATTTAAGTTGGCATTACTTTCTAAGATGGCGACTGATTTAATATCTGTCAAGTGATTTATTCTCAGTTTGGTTTGGCAATTCATCATGAATAGACTCACGCCTGAGAAATGCTTTCAAATTGTGCAATTTTATTTCGAAAATAATGGTTCTGTGCGGAATACGTATCGCGCACTACGTCTATTTTATCGTCGACAAAATCGTCCATCAGAGCAGATAATTCGATTAACCATGGAACGTTTTCTCACCACGTTTACTCTAATTGATAACTCGCATCCCCAGAGACGCCATACGGTGCGTACAGAAGAAGCTATAGCTACTGTAGAGCGAAGCATTGAGGAAGACCCGAATGAGTCCATCCACCATCGAGTACAGGAATTGGATCTGTGTCCATCCACTTTATGGAAGATTTTGCGGAAGGATCTTGGTTTGCGTGCTTACAAAATCCAACTCGTGCAAGAATTGAAGCCAAACAATCATCAAGCAATGCGTAGATTCGTCGAATGGGCCCAAAACGAGATTGCCGTTGTTCCCGACTTTCATAAGCGAATTTTGTTTAGCGATGAAGCGCACTTTTTATTGAATGGCTACGTCAACAAACAAAACTGCCGCATTTGGAGTGAAGCTAATCCACAAGTGTATGTCGAAAAACCGTTACATCCAGAAAAACTGACTGTTTGGTGCGCTTTATGGGCTGGTGGAATCATTGGTTCATACTTCTTCAAAAACGATGATGGCCACAACGTTACAGTCAATGGTGATCGGTATAGAGCCATGATTACTAACTTTTTCATTCCTAAATTAAACAATCATGATTTCCAGGAGCTGTGGTTCCAACAAGACGGCGCAACATGTCACACAGCTCGTGCCACAATCGATTTATTGAAAGACACGTTTGGTGACCGCCTAATTTCACGTTTTGGACCTGTGAATTGGCCTCCAAGATCTTGTGATTTAACACCGCTAGACTATTTTCTGTGGGGTTATGTAAAGTCATTGGTCTATGCGGATAAGCCACAAACGCTTGACCATTTGGAAGACAACATTCGCCGTGTTATTGCCGATATACGGCCACAAATGTTGGAAAAAGTTATCAAAAATTGGACGTCCAGATTGGACTACATCCGAGCCAGCCGTGGCAGTCATATGCCAGAAATCATATCTAAAATGTAATGCCACAAGATTATCTTTCGAATAAAAAAATTTCATGTCAATCGAATAATACATCATTGTTTTATTGCAATTTAAAGTTCTATACCTCGAAAAAAAACACCCTTTATATATATATATATATATATATATATATATATATATATATATATATATATATATATATATATATATATATATATATATATCCATCTGGTTTTAAAACTAGTTAAGTAAGCCTAATAAGCCTAATAAATACGAGAGCAAAACACAAAAATTAATTATCGAATCAAATTATGAAGCAGGCTATCAGATTATCTTTTTCGAACATATTTTAAAATAATTTTATACTTAAGAGATTTCCAAAAAATATTACAGGTTTATGCTAAATATTTACTGCCATTAAGCTTGATTTAATAGATTTCGTATGAATAAATTAAGAATAAAAAAAACATGAATAGTTAATATCATAAAAATACTAAAAGTACTACTTTTTAAACTTTAACATTTTCTATCATCCTAATGAACAGAATAGATTATATTTTTTTAAAGAATTTTAGCTATCACTCTATAGTTTATTTCGAGAGCTAATATGATCGTGCCAACATTTAAAAGTATATTCTATTTTGCTTAGCAAGGACACTCTAATGTTAAGTGAACCGGTGCAATCATCACACCCTGGGCGCTAACCGTACTATTTACTTCAGGCTAAGTGCAGGAAAGGACGCTGATGCAACAACCATACAAATTGCCAACGCTTTTTTATGAATAACGATGAAGCTGACATACTTTAATAAATACTTTACAGCATAGAGCTAGGAATAGTGGAGGGGGCATATCCTATCAAATGCATTAGGTCCGATTGAAGCCATTGTCTCCATCTCGGTTGGAGCATCAAATGCTAGTAGGGAAGAACGCGTCGAGTGATTCATAAACTACGCATGCGCAGAAATAGTACAATTTGCGCATGCACCAACATTTCGATAAGTATAGCAAAGAATAACTTCAAATCAATTAAAATAGATATTTTTTCATAAAGAAAACAATTTTTACAGAATGTATTTTTGTGTGAAATAAAATGTATAATTTGTAATGAATATGTAAATTTTTATATAAGCTGAGAAGAAAGTT
The DNA here is from genome assembly GCA_037975125.1 of Latrodectus hesperus. Taxonomy (NCBI): domain Eukaryota; kingdom Metazoa; phylum Arthropoda; class Arachnida; order Araneae; family Theridiidae; genus Latrodectus; species Latrodectus hesperus. The sequence goes on along the minus strand of CM075853.1, from coordinate 76,846,538 downwards.
ATACAAATTATTTAATTACATAAATTTTTTTCAAGATTAGAAATTTATTTTTGTCATACATGTCACTCATCTATATAATTTAGTGCATTTAAAGAAAAAATGACTATAAGTAGAGGAAGGTTTTGAATGTAATAAATCACTAAATGTAATTCTTTTACACACCTATTCACAAAATGTTAATAATTTTAATTAAATTTCTTTTATAGAGGGAAATTAAAAATAAACACAGTATACTTCAATATTATTTTATTGTATACAAGACATTTCTTGATTATTTATTAAAGGAGGTTAACATATTATTGACCTTTAAAAAGAATTGCTTTTGTATATAATTATATAGTTCACATTATTTAAAGTATTTTTAAAATAATGCTTTACACGGATAACAAAATAATACTTAATTACAGCTTTAATTAGTTAGATGTCATGATTATCCAGAGGATCATGATGAAATTTATGAAGTTTTAATTGAGGAAATATATTTTCAATATTCAAAGCAGATAAAACATCCAATTCAAATTGAATGTTTATTTTTCTGACATTTTTCACAAACTGAGAAATAAGTTATAAAAATTATTTAATAACATAAAAATAATTTATGTTATTTAATAATTTTTGTTATTAACCAAGGTTAGAAATTTTATTTTTGTCATACATGTCACTCATCTATATAATTTAGTACCTTTAAAAAAATGTGATTGTTAGTAGAGGAAGGTTTTGAATATAATAAACCTCTAAATGTAATTTTATTGCACACTCTTTCACTAAATGTTAATAATTTTCAATTAAATTTCTTTTATAGAGTGAAATTAAAAATAATCTTAACATGCTTGAATATTATTTTATCAAATACAAAAAATCTATTGATTATTTACAAAATGAAGCTAATTTATAAAAGTATTTTCACAATAATGCTTAACACTTAACAAAATAATGCTTAATTACTATTTAATTAGTTGGATGACATGAATATCCAGAGGATCATGATCAAATTGATGAAGTTTCACAGTTGAGGAAATATTTTTCAATATTCACAGCAGATAAAACATCCAATTCACATTGAACGTTTATTTTTCTGACATCTTTTACAAGCTGGGAAATAAGTTATAGAAATTATTTTTAATTACATAAATTTCTTCCAAGATTAGAAATTTTATGACGAAGAGTAGATGAACATGCAAAAGTACTGTATATCAGTTCAAGATAAAAAAATATTCCGCATTGTAATTGAATTTTAAAATTTTTTAAATATTTTTAAGGTAACCAAGAAAAATTAACTGGATTATCAAAGGATTAGTAGAATTACTGTCCTTAATCAAAACACATTATATTCGTTAACATTAACTGACATAAGAAGCTTAATAATAATTAGAAAGAAAATGTATACATAAATTATATATTTATTTTATTTCCCCTCTAAAATATCGATGTTCCATACATAAGGCTTGGAAAGCATACATAGAGTTAATCATTGCTTTATGGTTCCATAGATACAACATGAATTTCAATATTGTTTTAAACTAGAAATTACTTTAAAAATAATATAAATTAACAACTATTAAACTATCTTTAACGTAATTTTTTGCAATTATTACTACATTAAATAATAAAAGGATAGCTATAAGCAAACTGCGAATAAACAATACTTAAGCACAGCACAAAATTTTTCTTACCTGTGAAATGTTATTCCTTCCAATTTCTTGGTCCTTCTATTAGTGCATCCGAATGCTACACAAGATCCCATTTCTTCTTTTAAATTCAGATTAAGAAAATAATATAGCTTAAATATCAAAAATTAAGAAATAAATTTATCACTTATGGTATAGAATACGAAATAAGCGCTTTTCTTGTCTAACCAAGGTGGCTGCTCGGTTAGCAGTACATACTTCATCGAAAGGGGAAAATTTCCCCTCCCCTACTCCTTGCTCTATGCTTTACAGTTCATTACTTTTGCTGTAGTGGCTTATTCCTCAAGGCCTAGGTGTAAGCTAGACCATGTCCAGGAGGTCGTGAATCCTTAAAAAGTCATAAACAATAAAAGGTGAAGTAATAAGGTCCTCATGCAAAAGCCCTTCAGAGTGGAGTTCAGGAGAGGTCTGTGCAGAGGTGCACTTGGTGCAAGATAAGATATCTGTCCATCTATATGATATTATCAGATAAGATATCTGATAAGATATCTGTCCATCAATATGAGTAAGTCTCCCTATATATCCACTCATGAGCTTGCTGATGATGCATTGGACAGTTTTATCACTTCCAATTTTGAGGGCATTCCTAGGAGTTTTCTCAGAATATCAAAATTATTACTATTTGATAGCTTTAAAAAAAGAAATTCTTGAATTCAAATATTAAATCCTAAAAATTGATTCTAACAGTCAAAATTTCATTGTTCAAATTCTTAACGTTTAAGTAAATGTTTTTATGCATTTTTTCATGTAAGAAATTGCTCTTTGCTTTCTAAGAAAATTTATAAATTTCTTGTTGAATCATTAAGCATTTACTCTTACGTTATGCTTCTTCTGTTTCTAAATAAGCATATTATATTTTTCGTTCTAAAAATAAAATGAACATTTCAATTTCATCTTTTCCGTCTTTTGGAAATCAAGTATTTATTACAGTAACGTAATTGATACTCAAAGAATAGAGTGAATTACAATCATAATAAAACATCACTCAAAAAAATCTTTTGAGTGTTAGTTTAACATACATTTATTTACAAATATACTTAAGTTATAATGTGTGTACTTGTACAATATGTGCGTATTCTCAAGTGAGAAGCATCACAAACTTTGAAGCATAGAGTTTAGGCAATGCTAGAATTTTAATTGTATCTGGGAAATTCTATATCAAACTTCATTCAACTACATTAATAAATTAAGCTACCTTGATACTTTAAGTACAATAATATAAACACATGTCCATAAATTAAAAATGTCGGTACCGGCAACTAAAGGTGCAGAAACAAACGTGATTTATTCATAAAGCCCCTGTATGAAACAAATGAGAATGAACAAAGGAGAAGACTTATGTATGATACCAGGCACACAAACCATGATCATAACTTCTTGGAGCTCTTACACCACATATTCCCCGTACGATAACTAAATAGTACGTTGTTGATATGATGATCAATTCATCATACGCTTCCCATACGAGGAAGTACAGGCCATATAACAAGGTATGCTGATCACATTATTCAACTGCACTTGGGGCAGAGATCTTCACCCAGCAAGCAGAACCTTCTGATGGTCCAGTACAGATGTGGGATATGGTTGACGAGCTGTGATTTGTCGACTAAGCATGTCCCACACATGCTCTATCGGATTCAAGTCCGGTGAGAATGCTAGCCATTCTGTACGGGTGATATCCTACGATTGCAAGCAGTCGTTGACGATATTTAAACTGTTAGAACAGCCATTTTCATTCATAAACACAAATTCAGCGCCCACGGAACATCTAAACAAATGGACATATTGTTCCAAAATAATATCCCGATAAATTAGGCTTGTCATGGTTCCGATTTGAACATGTATAGATCTGTTCTGGAGCTCAATATAATGCCTACCCAAACTAGCACTCCAGTACCTCTGTAATGTTGGCGTTCAATGATGTTGTCTTAGTGGTACTGGGTACCTGACGTTCTCCATATGAATGTCGGCGTGAATCCGACTGCAAGCTAAAGCTCGTCTCGTCGGAAAACATGACGTAAGCCTACTGTGATGGTATCCACATTCCCTGTTCTCTACTCCAGGCTAACCTCTGGCGACAGTGGGATGCCGTGAGAGGAGCACATCTGACAAGCCATTCAGCATATAGACCATACTGTCTTAAGCGATTTGCCTTGAACCGATCGTACCCGTGACACACGATAGTTAACACAACGAGTCCACGATCAAGTTCCGGCTGTTTATTTTGGAGGTTACTGTCAAATGCCGGTCGTCATTCGAGGTTATCACTCGGCAGCAATTTGTATTGTAACATCTACAGATATTTCAATCATCTTAGAATAATTACCACTTCCTGAAGATGATATTAATATTTTACGAATAAGTCTTATACAATGATTGTTTGCATATAGATACATTGTCTTGATTTCATTTTAGCAACAATCAAGTAACTTCAACAATATTAGCTTGTTCAAACAGAATTGCCTAAACCTTCAATAAGTCACTACCTTGACTTCGACTTAAGGATGTAGATTCTTTGCCTATTACGTGCCATTACTGTGTGCTTAGTTCTTTAAGATTTATATTCAGATTTCAGAGTTGTTTCCTCATTCTGTGATGGATATTGTGTATAATTCTTTTATGCGTCTGCAAATAGTATCCTTAAAATTGAAAGTCTTAATTCACTTTAAATTTGCAATAGAGTCTACACAAATAGAGTCTTGCAATAGAGTCTACATAAATGGGATGAAGTTAAAGAATATGAGTGTTTATCCTTAAAACTTTTGAATGTGGAAAAATTTAGCAACACAATAAATAAAGTTTTAACATGAATGAGGAACTTGAGTAAATTTAATTTTCATTAAACTGTAAAATATTTATGTTAATACTTTTGCAATTACTTTTACATTTTTTGAGCACAAAGGATGTTTTAAAATATTTTTCAAAATACGAAGTCCATAAATGGGATGATGGTAGCCTTCAAAGTTTTGTGCCCTTGTGTTCATTGGTAAGGCATGACTTTCAGTTTTAAGACATCGCCTTTGAACATCTCTTTTTGGATAAATTTCATTGAATCATTCAAAAGAATTGAAATTTCTGGTATGTATCTTCAATCTTCTTTAAACATCTTATGTTGCGACGTTAAGAACTTAAGTACTTAACAAATAGGAATCCATTCATTTCTTATTTCCGCATTTGCCTGATTTGGAGCAACTATTCTTTACAGAGTCTTAATTTCTGAATAATTTAAATAAGAATTTAGAAATCTTGAATTTAGTAGGAAATTTAAATGAAAAAAAAAACTTAAATGTTTATAATTTGGAAAAAGATTTTAAAACGATCAACAAATATTGCAATGAATGGAAATGCAATTTCATTTCTAAAAATGAATTATTTTATTTGGGTTTGAGTAATGAATGCAAGATTCACCTATATCAGTCTACTTCTATTAGAATACCTCTAAACGTTTATGGCAGAAAACTGTAGCGCAAAGAAGCTCGAGGGCATTGTACATTTTAAATGTTACCAATGTTTTTAATGCCTTTATCAGTCATCAAGGCAAGAATATATTAAGCGGAATGGAAAAAGTGTAGACTCACCAATAAGATGATTCGATTGTGTCGATAGTGACATCCATGAGCAGATTAATAGAATAATGTTTAGATCATATATTTTAGGCACCATGATTCAGTAGCAAGGACACTTCCCTTAGGGAGTAAATCCCTTCGTTTGAATCCAACCATTATTGTCAAAAAGAGATTGATATTGGCTTTGTGTTTTCTGCTTGAACATTTGTTGGAGTAAGTGCATAAGAATTTTTCTGTTCTCTTTCCTCCGACATGAAAATGTATTTCACTCTATGTACGAAAGTTCTTTTTGAAAGCACCATTCAGCCAATTCTTACTTATCTAACTATACTTTTCAGTTGTTGGCGTTCATATATTATATTAACTTTTACTACAAAAGGATTCATAATAGTAGCAAATAATTAGTACTGTTTTTGAAATGTATTTTTAATCTTATCGTATGTCATTAAATATATAGTTTATCATTTATCATCTGGCCGCAGTTCACTAGCTTTCAATCTAAATCTTTGCATCTGAGTGTAGCTCTGGGGTGATTGCCCTGATATTTGCTCGTTGGCTCCATTTAATTTCTCGTAGAATGGTTCCACCTAACATAGTACAAGAGAATTTCACTTAATTTGCTATGTAAAATGCTTACCAGCATGTTTTTGACTTTGAGTTTGCAATGTAGTCTATAATGTGATTACCTATAATGTGATTTGTGATACCGCAGTATTGTTATTAGCGTCGATCAAAAATCTATGGCTATTTGCAGACTAGAATTGATGGGTTCAGGAAGGCTATAGAAAACGCTGTGATGGGTCTCAGCTACCTACTATCACTAATAGCCGAGGAATACGACATGTTATCGATATGATTTTAATAGATCGTAAAGCCACATCATGAGTCCTGAGTCAAGAAATGGTGTCTTTTGCGAGAGGACAAAATGCCTGGAGGAACAATTCAACGATGTTTAGTGCAGCATGAATAGTCAATTCGATGACTTTACTTCGGCTGTCTTTGATCCATTACCACAGGAGAAATGCCTTCAGTTATGCGAACAACGAAAATTCTGGACACAAAGATCACTGGCATCATGTTTTCAGATGAATCCTGATTTTGTTTGTAGCATTGTGATGTATGCGTCGTATTTGATTACATTATGAGAACTTATACTGTCACCAGCATTCAACATCGTCATGCTGGCCCATTACCTGGAATGATGGTATGAATTATCATTGAATACATTTCTTAATTATTTCTGGTTCACAACATCTAGAGGTGACCGATATTTTGAACAATGACCGTTAAAATTGTTTTACACTAAGCCCACCCTTTATTCGAGTATCATACTATTAGTATAAAAAGTACTTTCATTGATTCAAAGAATGTTGAACTCGCCTCCGGCCAGCATGTTTTTCTGATCCTCCATCAATGCAAAATATCTAGATAATAGTTGCAGAGGGACTATTTCATTACCATATGCCAGTCATTATGTTCATTGAGTTGTGGCATCGTGTTAATGCTGCTTGGACTATCCATCTGCATGGGTACATATATCAATCTCTGTATATACTATGTACATCTAATCTCTGTTTAATTCAATTCTTAAGTATACATATATATGCTACTATTGGTGCCAACGGAGCTTGTTTTGGGTTCTTATTTCTCAGGATCTATATATGCATTCTATAATTTCATATTTCAAATACTAGTTATTTCTAATATAGTATATTCCCCTAACAATTATAATTTTGTTTGTATTTCTTTTGGGGTATCCATTTTAATGACCAGCATTCTGATTAATATATATATTATTTTTAGTTTCTGTTAAATTTTTTTAAGGATGTTACATTTGTTCTTGAATGTAATTCCCATTACCTTTCTACAACCTTTTCTCTTTAACTATGAAATGTTGAACGAACACAAACACACACACAATACCTATTATTATTATATCTTAGAATATTGCTAAACAGGCATATTTATTTAAAAAAAAAATACTTAAGAATATATAGCATGTAATTACAGTCACCAACCTAATTTGTCTATCACAGGATATGTATATTATTTAATTGAACGTACACCGTTTTTCTTAATCTATAACGTAAATAAAATGCATTTTTATGAAAACTCGAATTATGTAAATGAATCATACTCTAACTAAATAATTTGACTGAATAAACTTCTCATGCACTCAAGAATTTCTTGATAGTAACTAATAACTCATAACATTTTAATCTTTATTTTGTACATTTCAGACATTTAACACAATCAGTTCTAAAAATAAAGTATTTCTAAAAACAGTTTAACCGAATGGGAGTAAACTGGTGAATTTCAATATTACACATCTGGATGTCTTACTTATTTCTGACTTTCGTATCTATTTAGTGGAGAAAAACTTTGTCAAGAGAATTTGTATCATACTTAGAGCACCTCAAGAATAATCAGAATGAAATTCACTGTCTTTTTAGATTTTATCATGGTTTTATCACCATGACTTCTACAAAAGAATACATTCTTGTGAACTCGATTATTATGATGTCTTTTTCTGTACCAGAAACTGCTAAGAATTTCCAATCATGAAGTAATTCTGAGTTGCGATCAAATGACGAGTTCAATATTTGAGTTGTCATTCTTCCATGTTACCACGGTTCAACAGAGAAGAAACATTGAACATGGAAGTTTTAAAATGCTATGCCTTCGGGACGATGGTTTTTAATTGAATTAGTTATTGAGCTCATTACTTGCACGCGTAAAAAGAACGTTGCCTATTCATATCATGTTATCGTAACTTCAAGGCAAGTCCAAAATTCTTACACGTTAAACTGTTTAAAAGTTAGTTGCTGGCTTTGTCTCTAATGAATAAATTTTTTATTCAGAAATTCCTATCGAAATAAGTATAATTTTGTGTTTTTTAGGCATAATTAGAGTAAATTTAATTGTTTGAAAACCTTCATTTTTTTCTATTTGATCATAACTCTCTTATATATTATAAAATTATGTCGATTTCCTATTACTGTTTTATTTAAATTAGTGGCACCGATATTACTTAGGAAGGAACGGCCATATTGATAAACTACACAGTGCGCTGTGGATTTTTCTGATATTTTAAGGGAACGTAATGAATGTTGATTCCTTTCTTCTTGTTAAGGTTACTTTATATTTTGTTTTAAAGTGCGTTATTATATAAACGAAGTGAATTTGCTATGTTTTTTATATTATCTTAATTATTTGGTATTGCCGGAAAACGTTCTAAACAGCGCACGGTTATCACTTGAAACACCTGCAAAACGCCCAGATCGCTGTGTCATAATTGTCAAGTTTCGTCTGCACTTATGAACTACTAAATAGTTCGGTTGTTCCTTTCTAGAATTAATTCGTAAAAGGAGTTAACAAGTTGTAATTTTCGATAGTTCCTACTAGAAATTCATTGTTTGACTTGTATTTGTTTATATTTGATCTATTAATTCAACTGACGTAGTATAATTAGCAATGGTTACCACAAAGGATGACGAGTATGATTATTTATTTAAAGGTAAGACTTTTAACACTAAAATTTATCAAATTAATTGAGTGAGATGTATGTTACAAATTTTATTAAACTGTTAGTGTTGAACTTTTCACGTTTCTTTTTGTCTAATGGAAATGTAAAGATTAACTGTTATCAATAGGAAGTTAAAAATTTAATCTTTGCTTTCATTGAAGACGTGAGGAAAAAAATTTAATTTTGTGTAATTTATTTAGTCTGAGGCAGACAAGTGTTTAACTAATCTTCTGTGTTTGGAATGAAATAAAATCTTTAATTTACTGCCTAATTTTTTCATACAATTAGTTGCATTCAAATCAGCTGAAATTGCGATGCTTTTTACGAAAAGAAATTGAAAGGTTTAACTGACGTTTGTATAGGAAAAACTAATTATGATCATGCTTTGATTAATTTTTTTAATTGATAATTTGAATTTAATATTAGCTGTAATTTAAACATAGTTTTTTGATATTTATTGCTTTTGCTGAATGATTTGCTAATTCTATATTTTTTAAGAATGCATGCATATTTGTAGACAAAAATTCTAAATTTATAGCAATTATTCGAAATATTTTTGTTTTAAAATTAACATGGAATAATAACATTTTATGTACATTCTGTGTAAAAATATTTTTGTTAAAATTACACATTTTTTCAAATTCGCCTTTTTATAAGTGAAATATTTATCTAGTTGTATTGATTGGAGATTCTGGTGTTGGAAAAACAAACTTATTATCCCGTTTTACAAGGAATGAATTTAGTTTAGAAAGTAAAAGTACAATTGGTGTTGAATTTGCAACTAGAAGTATTCAAGTAGATGGCAAAACAGTAAAAGCTCAAATTTGGGATACTGCTGGACAAGAGCGATACCGAGCAATTACCAGTGCGTAAGTAGCTATTTTGTATTTAAATATTATCTAGCCTTTGTAAGTAAATAAAATTTTTAATATTTATGTATAAATTTCAATTAGATGCATTTTTAGTGTGTTATTGTGTTGTGGGTTGATTTATTGCATTGTAATTTTTCTGAAGTGAATATATCAAATTGGTCAAATACAAATGTATTGTTTGGTTTTGTCTTTGAATCCTGCTGCCAAATAGCTTTTATGTGAATTAAACTATATGCTAACAATTGGTAAATTTATTTGGACTTTTTAGTAAATATTTCACAAAGAACATTAAATTAAAAGTAACATCTATTTAAAATCTTTTGCTCTTGAATGTTGTGTAATAAGCAAATGTTTCTGTGTGGGTCAAAAGCTTGTTTCCAGATTCGTTTGAGAGATTCTTACATTAGATTAAAATATTTGTAGTGCTTTAGAAATCATTTTGTTGAACTGTGAATAGCCAATGAGATGAAAAATAAATAAGCCTTTGATAGTTTTTATTTCCAGATGTTAATGAGATACAAAAACTATTAGTGTTTTTATTTTATGAAAATTTCTTTAAAAGAATTTTGAGATAATAACTTATAAAATATTTACAGAAGCTTTCTGAAATGTGTTATTTCTTGTTTTGTTTTTGATTTGGCTCGTTTTTATTTTTAATCATATTTTCTGTAATTAGTTTAGATATTTCTTTTTTTTTTCCACTAAAATCTAGTTTGGTAAAACTTTAGAAATAATCTATAAACAATTGACTAAAATTGTATAATATTTAACAGTATAAATGAGAACATAAGTTTCATTAGTCTGTATATATACATATTTATGTTATTTATGGTTATTATATTTCTTATGTTTTAATTTACAATAACTTTATTGTAGTTACAGTAAAACTTGTTCTGAAAAACATACCTCTGATGTTTATTTTTCCACATACCTCAAATATTGTTTTATGTTAAATAGCTTACAGTATTGAGTAATTAGGTAGAAAATTTTGGTTATACTTGTATGAGATCTTTCCTGTAAATAGTTTATTTATAAATATTTTTACTTAGCTTGTGTTTTTATAGTTTAGAGATTTCTTTGTGAGCAAAAATAAAAGGCAATAATTACTTCAATTTTTCACATAGTGTATTAATTTTAAATTTGTAGATTTGTTTCCAATTTTATTGTAGATCTTTTATAGTAAAATATAAAAAAATATGACTCCTAATGTACTCTTTTATATTTGGTTTTGTGTAGATGTGCCATCATTCTAAGTCTGGCTAATTTGCACCAATAATAATAATAATGCTAAGCTGGTAGTTAAATTAGCACTCTTGCTTTAATTCGTAACAGTTTGAAATCCTCTTGAAACCATAGGTCCTAATCTAATCAGCTCATATGTGCAAAAAGTAACTGTTAAACAACCAACAAAACAATTATGGGTTCATTTTCTTTAGGTCAGTGTAGGTGTCCCAATCCCAAGGTTCCTATGGATCAATATTCTCTGTGTTCTTTCCTCTCTTCTCCTTCTAGCCGAGCTGGCAGTCGAATGGTTTGTGCTCTTGCCTTCGGTTTAACAGTTCGTGAGTTCGAATCCCACCTTGGGCATGGATGTTTGCAGTGGTTTGGAATCTACTTTAAACCTTAGGTCCTGGTCTAATTAGCCCTTGTGTGCAAAAATGACCGTTGATCGACAAACAAACTCTTCTCCTTCTAATCTTTTCTTTATCCTTTCCAACCCTTGACAGCAACTGAGGAAGCACTCCACGAGTAGGTGTAGCCGCTCTGTTTACATCTTATGAACATTCAATTCCAATGTGTTGACCATGTATAGAAACATACAAACAAGTGGTACACTGTAGACTTCTATGTATTAATTGGCTGGTACTTGTGTGCTAGTCTGCTTAATGTTATTCAAAGGATTTGAGCTTGACATTACTTCTGGAGACAGTGATCACACTTAACTCTCAATATATAGATGTCGCTTAGCATGGTAAGCACCAAGGCTAGAGATCTTCAGAGTTGGTGGATGCCATTGCTGCTTGGTGAGCTCTATAATGTGTGGTGCCATCGAGATTGAATATTTATAACTATCTTAAGAGTTCTTATTCTTTTGTCATTAAAGCCAAATTATCTACTCATTGCATGTTGATAAGCAATCCAAACACTTTTTATACAAAAGTACCTTTTGTAGTACAAATGCTTCTCACATTTGTTTATAACATATAAAAATAAAAAAAGGTAAAAAACGATTAAGCTGTACATGTTTGGCGCAATTTCAAATTTTCACGCCAAGCTCTCTACAGCTATGTCGCCAACATGTATTAAGTCACTACGCGCAATATCCAGCTGCCAATACCAATCTCAAAAAATACAAGCAATATAGTTTTCAGAATTTTGAAACAATCTTTTAAAAATTAATAACAATAAATCTTCCGGAAATTTGAGATAATTTAACTTTGAAAAAATTCGAAGTCCAATAACAGGAACATTAACAAAGTATATTCTTTTATTGTAAACAAATAAAATTTCACGCATGTCATACGATCACCTTAAGTCATAAAACTAAAATCACGTCATGAAACTCATTCCAAACCTTTAAGCCAGTTTGGCGCACTTTATCGCACGCTTGATGCATTTAACCCTCTGCTCAGGTCTCTACTCTTAAGCGTAAATCCTCTTAAAAAAATCTGGAGATCTACTTGTTTTAGGTTGACACGAAAAAAAGATTTGGTTATCAGTAAGTAATTTAAAAAATTTGGGTTCATTTCCAATAAAAAAAATTTATGAGACTTTAAATGAGTCTCGTGTTGTTCTAACCTAGATATCATATATGTTTAGATGTAGAATTTTTGGAAGAACATCCCATATGTGGAGACTACAATGTGGACATGAAACTAATGCTTGTAATTCAGAAGTTTTCCAGTCTTGTAATTGTCTAGTACACATGCTGCATTTTCCAAATCTTGCTCTTTATGAATCCAAGAAAAAGAAAAAAACTGCTCTCAAGATAAAGCAGACTATTACTTTGTTAGAAGGAAGACAAATTGTTAAAAGTAGAACATCTAAAGTTGGAATCTCTTACTACTCTACTTTATAAACAGAATTTAAAATATGCAACCATCCTGCAAAGAAAAATATTTTACCAGTCTCTACTCCTTTTTCAACTTTGTCACCTAAACCCACTACTCTACTTTCAAACATCAATAGTATAAAGAAACCTAAATCAATTTCTAATAAATCTAAGGCTGATGCTAAAATTAAAATATTAATCTTGTTTTAAAAAAGCTCCAAAAGAACAATTGATGTATCTTCATCTGAAACAGATATGGAAATAAACTTCTTTACTACTTCTCAGACTGTTCCTAAAGATAGAAAAGAAAACACAAAAAATGGTCAAATAAAACTCTTAGATGACATTATTAATTTGATTACACTGTTGTGGTTCTTGGAAAAGTATTGGAGCTTTTTAATAACATTTGTTTAATTTTTCTGTGTTTCATAAATTTGTTTTAATACCTTTATTCTTCAGAGTCATTCCTGTAATATTCTCAACTAGTTTTTATCCAATGATTTACTTCAGTGTTTTATTTTATCAAAGATAAAGCAGGTTTGGTTGTTCAGCGTAGCTTATCCCATCTGAGGATCTTGCACCAGTAAAATAAAACCATTATTTGGTTTCAAAATAAAATACAGTATTGAGAGACTAGTAAGAGTGGAAAGATATCTACTACTTTAATGAATTGTGTTGATTAATATCTTAATTGACATTACATCCCAAATGTCTATTTATGAAAAATTTTATAATTCGAAAACTTAATCCGTTTGTTAACAATATGATGTTTCTTTTAGTGTAGAAAACATTTATCTCTTTTGAGATGAAATGAAACCTAAACAGATACTTTTTCGTAATGTTGAGATGGTTCTACTGATTTGATAAATGTATTCATTGTATTTTATTCCATTTTGCTAAAGTTACTGGACAGTATTCTGACTTTTAAAAAATCTATTTTCTATTTTTTTTTATAATTTTGTGTATCTAAGAAGACATTGTTTTTTGAACATTAAGTACTAAGGAGAGAAAACAAATCGATTTTTTTTATTTATTGTTGTACAAAAGCAGTATTTAACAAGAATATTTTTAAGCAACAGTGTGAAAATTTGGCAAAGTACAAGCTTTACTAATAAAATTATCAAAAATTGAAACATTTTGCTTGACCTATATTAGTAAGTTTTCTTTTAAATATTTTTCATTTCATTGAAATAGTTCAGTTTTTGCATTATCAGTCTTTTGCTATATTGGAAGGAAATAAAAGCAAACACATCAATAATGACTTCTAATTTCTTAGAGATGTTTATAAAAAATATTAATTTAAAAGTTAAAATGTTTTTTTATGAATGGTATATAATCTTATTAAAACAAAGTATTTTGTTCATTTGTGCTTAACACCATTCATAAATCCTAATTCTTGTTAGTAAGTCCTTTTTTGTATTTTTGTTTAAGGAAACTGAAATATCAATCTCCTTGGTTAAAAATATTGAATTAAATGTGTTTTTCAAACTCAATTTTAAATGCACATTTATCAGAAAAACTGCTAATTGTTTTGTGATACCAAAGATAGTCGTGTAAGCTATTAAATTTTTAAGTTAATTCTTTATTAAAGTTGTGATGCTCTGATCAAAATGTGAAATTCTTTATAAATTGCTAGGATTTCAGCTTATAGTTTTTTCTCTTAGTTTCTTATTATAGTCAAGTTCTTGAATTGTATACTACTAAAAAATTTGCTTAGTAAGTTGGTAAAATTATATGAAACTTTTTACTTGATTTTGCATGAATCAGTGTTAAATGTAATTAGATGTGAAAAAAATAAAAGTATTGAAAGAAATGAGAAAATGGAAAAAAATTATTCCAAATATACTTTCTGAAACTAGTTAAATTTTTATTTTGCATCAAGTCTTCATCTATGTATCGTGATTTAATTTTCTCCTACTTATTCATATAGCTGTCAACTTTATTAGTATTCTAGGGTTTTGTTGGGAATAGTTAAGAATTCATTCTTACCTAGATACCCTAGGTAAGAATGAATTCTTAACTATTCCCATGATTATTTTTGATTATTTTTTTCAATGGTTATTCAATGATTATTTTCTTGATCAATGATTATTTTTTTGATTTGAAAACTGTCTTTAATTGTAAATCCCAATTGAATCAGCATATGTATACAGAAAATTTTAAAATGACAACCCAACTTCATGCATATGCAAGTTTTTTATGCATACTGAAATTAAAAATCAGAGGTATATATTTTAAATTTTCTTTCTTAATCCTTTCATTTTAAAAGACATTTAGATCATAAAATTCTTCTGAAATTTTATTAGTTTTCTTTACCTTTTAATTTGATTAATTTAATGGTGGGAATTTTAATATTTTATTCAATACAATTTGATTCCCTGCTGAGACATAGAAAGAAATGATTTGCAGTCCATTTAAAGTTGTATGGTCTTGGTCAAATTAGTTTTCATAGCAAAAACTTTTGATGGTACAGCAAATCAGATTTGTTTTACCTATAAACCTCAGATAGTTATTGGGTGATTGAATTTGCACTCAATTGTGCATGTAGATTTGTTAAAAAGCTTAAAATAAGCATTTATGTTAAAGATCCTCTACCATTTAACTTATCAACTTAAGGGCCAATTTTTTGTAACAAGATATAACGATTTTTACTACAATATAACTTTTGATCAATATGACTACTTAAATAATAGTTTTTTTAATTACTTTTCATTAATTTCTGTCTATTTTTGATCATTAGCAAAGATATTTGTAGTCTCAAAATCTAATGATATGTTTTATGTGCATTAATCCTTCAAAAAATATATAAATAAAATGATGTCTTATTTATTTTACGTATTTTTCTGAGATGTGTTTTAAATTGTTCTGCATTTCTTTTTAAGGATAATGTACCATTTAGACAATTTTATCTGTTTATTAGTTTGTTTGCTTGATTTCTAACAATTTTGCTGCATTAAAAGTGAATAAATATCCATTAGCTTGAAATATGGTGACTGTTTTCTCAAAGTCAGTATTTATGCTTTCATCCGAAAAGATAGTAGTAGTAGATTTTGTCATTAATAGCAGAAAAAATACTAAATGTGTAGGTTAATAACCATTGTCTTAGTTGACACATTGAAATTTAGAAAGTCTCTCAATGTGATAGTTGTGTATTCAATGTTCTGCTCTTTTAGCTTACATCCTTACTTACTTAAGTATAAACTTTCTGAAAAAATATGAAAATCAATACAAATGAATATTTAATCATTGTGTGAAATTTCTGCATTCAAGCATATCTAGTATATACTAAGAGTTGGGTCTTTTTAAATTACAGCACTAGAAGAAACTTTTGAAATCAGAGCCTTGCAATTCTGTAATGTTTCATACTTTAATATCTAATCAATTTCTGATTGGCTAATATGAAAAATTAGTGCATTAGTCTAGTGCTCTTTTTATGTAATATTTAAATTTTCTTGTAACATTTAATAATGGTTAGAAAATTGTTTAAATATATATAGGTTATTGCAAATAATGTTTAAAATTTTCTTAATAGCTATTATAGAGGAGCTGTTGGTGCTCTATTGGTGTATGATATTGCTAAGCATCTTACTTATGAAAATGTGGAGCGTTGGCTTAAGGAATTGCAAGATCATGCAGATCAGAATATTGTGATTATGTTGGTAGGAAATAAAAGTGATTTGCGACACTTGCGTGCTGTTCCTACAGATGAAGCTAGGGCCTTTGCAGGTAGTCTAATTTTCTAAATAGTTTATCTGAAATAAACATTTAAATTTTAATGTTTTCTTTTTTGCTGGTGAAATTCGGATGAATTGTCAACAATTTGTTAGAAATCAATATTGCTAGACATCTTTTTTGTTACGTGCATTTCTGCTTATAAACACAATCTAATTTATTTAATTAAATCACATTTAATAGCAAAAAGATTACTAGAAAACAGATTATTGCAATATATATATAACATTCATGTTTATATTCTCAATCTATAATAAATAACAAATGCTTAAAAGTTGAACACAGAAATTTTTTTTACATGTCAAATTAATTTGAAATTAATATATTAAAATATATCTGTTTTATAGTGAAAAAAACTTATTTTATTGAAAAATTTTATCATTAAAATCATTTGTAATGTTTTGAAGTTATTGAATATTTTGGTTTTATTAAAGGTAGCTTAATTTTTTTATATCGATTTAACATCAAATAAAATTATTGTTGCTTAGGAGTTAATTTTTACTTTTCATATTTTCTTATAGTCTAACTTTTGTATACATGTTTTCTTGAATAATAACAATGGTTAAATTAAAAAAGAATTTATCTAAATGTCATTATTGATCTAAAATTTAGTTTTCTGAAATATGATGAATCGCAAATACCTACTTTGTTCTGCAAATAGAGCTGATAAAAGTATGCATTATTTAAATGATTAATTAATACTTACAGGTTATAAAGTTTATCTTTCTGAAGTTTTTATTCAAAATCAGAAACAATTAGTGTTACTACAATATTATAAAGTTTGGTGAAGAAACAATCTGTAATGTGAAAAAAAGAACTGACAAAGGGAAATAACTGCTGAATAAAATGTGAGGCTTCAGAAATTGTTTTTCTGTTTTTAAAGGTTCATCACAGAGCTTAATCATAAGATCTTTATTTCTAAAATAGAAAATTCTTGGAATTTCTGAACAGTGAGAAATGAGTAACATTTCTGATTTCTATATACATCCTTTTGTGATAGATGTACAGTTTTCTGCCATCCAATATGTGAATATAACTTAGTTAGGAAAAGTATTCCTGAAAGACATGCATCAGATGGCCTGATGCCATATGATAGAATTTGACTGTCGACTATATCAACTGTCTTTTGATTATCATAGCACAAAATATTGATTATGAACTAGAAGAAAAGGGATAAGAGTTGAAAGTTAGTATTTTGATAGCAGCTAAATAATATGATTGAGTAATTTAACAAATAAGTAACTGTGATTAGGAATATAAAATTGATTAGTTTGAAAATAAGCAGAAGAAAGTCATAGAATGTACTTTAAATATAAAATCAGTTTAAAGAAGCCATATTGTAAACATTTTAAATCTATTGTTTTTTTTAATAACTAAAGATATGTATGCTTAATTACATGTACATTATTTAAAGATAATAGGTAAAGTATTTTTTATATGAATGTTTAACTCCTTCAAATTCCTAGATTTGCCTGAAAATCTAAATGAATCTTGACTAGAGTTCATCATACAGCAAATTATTGTCATTGAAAAAATAGTTAATGGGAATATAAATTTTTCTCCTTTCAAGAATCCTTTCTTAAATTAGAAAATATTTTTTTCTTATATCAAAATACAAAAGTTATTTTCATGGCAACAAAACATAATAATTAGAACATAGCAACAAAATATAGTTCATATCTAATAAAATGTTACTTAATTGAAGTTCAATTTTAAAGTATATAGATTATATAATTCTCACAAAAAATTTAACTGTCTGGGTTTATAGTTCAACAATAAAGTTATAAAATTAAATACTTTTAATCATTTCAACATGTGTATGGAAATATTTGGTTGTTTCAAAACATAACTTTTATTGAAACTGGTATCTTCAAACTATTATTTCAAGAAATTATGAATTTGATTCATTTTTATGCTTTTGGTCCCATCAAATTTCAACTGCTAATGTTTTGGACTTATGTTGAAAAACTTGATTTAGAATCCTCTTTAAACTCCTGTTTCCAATCTAATTGCCCTTGTGTGCAAAAATAATCATTTAAATGATAAACTTATTAAATTCCTACAAAAGAAAATTTATATAAACGTTATTGGCTTGAGCAATTAATCCAAATAAATATGAAATTATAAAATGCTTTAAATTTAAATTTGATATTTTGTTCTTATCTTTAGTAAACTTTAAAGGGTATTGTAGTATTGAAATTGGAAAATACTTTTCATAGTATTTTTTAGAGCACATGATGAATTATCAGCCCATCCCATGTAGTTTATATTTGATTATCAATATAGTCATGCTCAATTTTGTGCATATAAACAGGCTTTTAATATTTCTAAAGTATTAAAAATAAACAGCTTAATTAAACATTTAAATCATTGATTGCTGATTTTACGACTTGTATTAAATGTTACTTTTTAATACAAGTCTACTTTTGGAATTTACAAAATATGCAATTTGTATTTTTCGCTGTTTATTTACTTTTCTTGTTTAACATTAAATGTTCCATTAATTAACTTAGTTTTAAAATATGTTGAACGAAAAGTTAGAAGCTATAAATGCTATATATCGTTTTACATTATAAAATTTTTGGAATCGATGACAGTAAATTTTAGTTGGCTAAAATCTTTAATTTATACTATTTTATTAAGTTACTCCAGTTGAAATGAACAAAATTAGAAAAGTAAAGATCTTGGAATATTTAACATCATAGAAAGTAGTGGTTTAAATTTAATAGATGGCATATATGAATGGTTAAATTTATATGTTCTGGTTCTTAATTAAAGTTGCTTTTGCTATCAACATATGTTGTCTTACTAAATGTTTTATTGACTGATCTTTATTGTGTAACCAATTATAATTTAGGTTCTGGTAAAATTAGTGATCAAAATTCGCATTCTTGATGTTGAGCTATAAATGCGTGCCTAATATTTTAAGAGCATCTTATAATCAGTGATATACAGTGCGTCCTTAATTAAACATGTATTTTAAGAAAAGCTTGTCATGAAAACGGTTGACAAGAAATTGCTTAAAAGAGTGACATAATGAGATGTTTAGAAGCATCTTTTTTATGAAAAATGTGTTTAACTATTATGTTGCCAGGTATTCTGCAATACAGTCTTCAACTATATTCCAAATCATGTGCAAATTTCCGTTGGGACATAGTAAGGCGTGACATAAAGCTGGTTGTGGCTGACCAAAATCATAAGTTCTCCAACTAAAGAAAAATAAATTGTGCAGAAATGTTCTTTATAATAAAATTATAGTTTTTCAGAAGATATGCTTTTATCCTCTTAAAATTTCTTGTGCAAGTCTTCCCAACTAACATGTTAATGATAAACTTTTGCTGCTTGGTTTCTTCTATGCTGTGAAAACCAAATTGAATAGTTACATAGAACATTTTTTGCATGTTTAAGACCTACTTTCATTTGGATGTTGACATGCACAACTTCTGCATTTGAGTGTTAGAAAACTCTTTTGCATTCTCCAAGTGGCTTTTCACTCAGAGCATTTGAATTGTGACATAGTGTATCTTTATTGCCCCATTCATCCTGGGCCCATATTTTACCAAAAAACTTAGTGACTTATTTTTTTCAGGCTTGTTTTATCAATGGTCCAAGATGTATATTGTATACCTTTATTAGACAATTTGTGGTTCTGAGTTTGTAGACAAATTAATTTTTCTACATTGTTATTTATACTGGGTGAAGCTTCTCTACACATTGTCTGTTTTGTCAAATAGGTGTTCCACTGATTAGCATTCAGAACCATTGGCCATAACTTTTTCTTCTACTTAACTTTCTAAATTCCCAGATATAAATCTTTGCCATTTTGGACTTGTCCCTTAAAAGACTTAATCCATTGCAGTTCAATGCATTTCTGTTCTTATGGATAATATGACATGTATGTAACATTCCAAGATGTGTACTGGTTTCAATACTTAAATATTTGATTTTATGCTATTAGAGGGTAATCAGCAATTTAAACATATTTTAAGTTACAATTTATACAGTTCTTTTCCTCATAAAGGATTATTGTAACTCTTTGTGGTGGTTGAAACTAATTTTTTTCTTTCGGTAATAACAATCCTGTCATCGTATAAAATTCTTCAGTTTTATTGGTTTTACTACTGTAATTCTTTAAAATCCTAGTTTAATTTGACTCTCTGTAGATGTCAAGCATGTATTAATATCAGCAAGCAAAATAATTCTGTGATAACATCTTTGTTATGTGATTTTCTGCATTAAAGCTTGTCGTATATTTATACTTGTTACTATAAATTTTGCATTGTATTTCCTATTATGAATGGATTTTGTGACCATGATCTTTTTCCAGTTATTTCTATTCCCTTTTACTATGTGTGTAAGAACTAGAGTTCTAAACATTAAATCTGAGTCTTGCCTTTGTTCAACAGTTAGCAGGTTTGATTCCTACCCTTAATTTATATGTTCATGGTAGTTGGTGTCAACTTTAAATTTTAGTTTCCAGTCCAATTCTGGAGTGTAAAAAATGATCATAGAAAAACAGTCATATTTAACAGCAAATTTAATTGTACTAAATAACAAAATAATTTTGTTAAAAATATTTAGGATTGCTGTCCAATTGAAATGTTTTGCCTCAACTGTTGTGATGGCTTCACTTATCCATAAGTTATTAAATCCACATCTCAGGATTTTATCTGATTATATATACACACATATACATATACTTTTAATTTAAATTGAAATTTGTGTGTGTGTGTGTAAGATAAAACATTACAATTAACTGTGAAATTTAACGAATTTCATTTTACCTTATTATACATTAATATAGTCATATCATAAGTTAATGTCTTAAAGGTGCTTAATAATTTCATAACTTTAAATAAATTGTAATTTATATGTTACTAGTAATGACATTTCTATTGTTTTAGAGAAAAACAATTTGTCTTTTATTGAAACATCTGCTCTGGATACCACAAATGTAGAAGCAGCTTTTCAACAAATTTTAACAGGTAATAAATTTTAAATTTATGTAATGAAAATTTACAAAATTAATGTGCAGTGTATCATATTAGGAATATTTGCCATTGACATATTTATTGTTTTTCGTATCTTATGTTTCTTATGATCACATATATATTTTTCTCCATGATTTGAATGTATTCTATTTGTGTGTGTTTGCATACATCAAGTAACGATGTCCATTAAAAAGATTTTAGTCTAACTGGACATTACTGCTTGAGGTGTTATGTTTTCACTATGGTTGACCATAGTTGCATAGTACTTTGAGAGCTGAAAACATGGACGTATGCTCTGCATTAAGTAGTTTTCATTTTTACTGGTGAAAAGTATCATAAAGCTTTTGTGCTAAAGGCATAAAATTTTCTATATAATGGATTCAATATTAGTAAGATACTGAAAATTAGAGTGTAAAGAATTATTTGTGCAACTATATGCAAAACAAATTTTTGAATGCAAAATTAATTAGTAAGATACTGAAAATTAGAGTGTAAAGGATTATTTGTGCAACTATATGCAAAACAAATTTTTCAATGCAAAATTAGATGCTATTTTATTTAAATATTATAGTTTTATAATAAAGTTGAGCAATTTCTTCATGCCTAGCTGGTAACCAAATCCTTCAGTTCATGGTTTTGAATCCCATCTTAAATATGGGTATTTCTAATGGTTCAGAATCAATTTTAAACTGTAGGTCCTAATCTGTTGTGCAGCGAAAAAGAAAGAAAAAAATAATTGAGAGATAAAACATTTATCTCATCCCATCCTATTTTCTTTTTGTTCATTCAAAAATATGTTTATCTTGACATTCATTTAAGCCTTGTACTAGTACAGTTCTCAAAGATGCCAGCTGTTAATAATTATTCATTATAATATTTTTATCTTTCTCAAAAATGTTATAAAAACCTTTTGATAATTGAGTTGATTTTCAAATTTTACTTACAATTCTTTGCATAATTCCAAAATTCTCTTTAAATTTTGCAAACAAATTTTTTAATTTTTTTAAAAACAGATTGATGCAAACTTAACATTTTTGCAAGAATTTTTACAATATTTTATTTTAATTTTTCAGATTCTCCTATTGTGTACATTAAATACTTGGTGCTGGTTACTTAAACAATTTAATATTAACATTGCAAATAGAATTTTATAGTTATTAATATAAAGAATGTATCACATGTATCTTGCCTTACTTTTTCATCCATTTTTGAATTACAAATGTCTTTAGAGGAGTTGGCAAATTTTAATCTGATAAAAATTAATGTGGGTGGCATTCTTGTTGTGATGTAAATTAATTTATTGTAATCATACCTGTGATATATTGAGTGCAATCAACTTATTACTTATTAGAATTTTGTTTTCAAAAGCTCAAAGAAAAACAGTGAATGTGTTAGCTGGATCTAATCATATTATATATTTG
Organism: Latrodectus hesperus; assembly: GCA_037975125.1. Classification (NCBI taxonomy): domain Eukaryota; kingdom Metazoa; phylum Arthropoda; class Arachnida; order Araneae; family Theridiidae; genus Latrodectus; species Latrodectus hesperus. The sequence continues at coordinate 76,823,690 of CM075853.1, read as the reverse complement.
GCAGCTTAAATTTCAGTGAAACTTGAATATTTATTATAATTCTTTATATTTCTGTTTTGCATGTCCATTCTAATTTTATTTTCTTTTTGTTCAAAAATCTGAATTATTTATATTTATCTGCAAAAATTTACTTGGGTATTTAGATTACCAAATCACACACACTAGGTTTTACACTTTTATCAAGCCTCAAATTTGTGTTTCCTTCTAAAGATTTCCTCTATTTTGTCTACTGTTATATAATTTTTTTTATTTAAAGGAATTTTCAATTTTAAACTCTTTATGCCCCCACCCAAAAAAAATTTTATAAGGCACATAATAAATTTCTATGTTTAAGATAATTTTGTTTTAATTGAACTTAGAAAAGTTATTCAAATGAAGATTTTTTATATGTGAATAATATGATTAAATTGTCTTAATTTTTATGGATGTTTGTAAATATATATTAATGATGAAAATATTTGTTTCAGAAATATATCGTATTATTTCTCAAAAACAAATTCGGAATGATGCTGATAATGATCCATCACCTGGAGGAGACAATATAAAGCCTATAAGCATTCCACCTACAGACAGTCCAGATATGCGTAAAAAGCCTTGTTGTCAAGCATAGAAACTTAAAACAAATTGGCCTACACATAAAGTTCTTTTTTCTTTTATTTTTGCACTTGTTTATTACAGTTTTCTTGACCATTGTGGCCAAAATAATTATAAAAGAACTATAAAAGCTTGCACCCTTGATTTCTCTCCCTTAAATCTTATATCATAATACTGGCCTGTAATTATATTAATATTGTATCTTGCAAGGGTTTTCCCTTAATGGAGAGAAAAAAATCAGAAATAAAACGGGTGCATGCAACCTTTTTCATAGCTATCAAATTGACAAATAGTTGAAGTATATTTCTTGTGTAATTATTTAAAGGTGCATATTAGTGAAAGAGCCATATAGCTTTACATGAAGGCTTCATCTTGTACAGTTATGGTAACGTTTTTTTTTTAATTCTTATATTTTACCACTGATAACTTTAAAGTAAGCAATATAATACATTACATTGCGTCCCAAGGTTGCATGCGTCTTCTATTTGGGTATGGGGAAACTTGCTGTGTAATCATCTGTATACATAGTTCTGTGTTCATACATTTAGATTTCTTGCAATTCACCAGTACATTTTCATCTTGGTCATGCATGCAACGTTTAAAAATTTATAGAAAAATATTTTATAGATTATATATTTTTGAGAGGATATCAAAATCTTCCATTGGTTTTATTAATACTAAGAATTGTAATGTGTTGGGCCCACTTCCTAAAATGAAAATGTTTCAGCTGAATGATATCAGATGTTTTTATGCTGTTCTTTAATTGAGCATAATCAGATTTTCTACTTGTTGACTTAACTAAAGACTTATAATGTGCAGAACTGAAGCGATTTTGTTGACTTACAATTTCTTGGGAATCATATGAAGTTGCTTTAAGTTATGTATCAAAAGATTATAATTACTATTTAGATATTTAGTGCTTGATGAGGCTTGCCTAAATTACAGATTGCGCTCTAAAATTTTTGTTATCTCGAAACAATGTAGAGAATTGTAAATGCTATTCTACTTTGTCACATTTTCTTATGCTGATGAATGTTAATAATTTTAAAGGGTTCACAATTTAGTAATGAGGTATCTGCACTGGTTGCAGCTCCCATTTGAATGAAATTCACTTGAAAAGCTTAAAGTATTTTAATTATATTTTTAAACCTTTATGAATTTTGAGTATTTAAAATGTTTATTCAATATTTTGTATACTGAGTGCTGTTTATGTATTATAAGTAGTTATGTACATCAATTGTATGCTTCTTTAAAATTTTCCTTATTTCGTTTTACCAAGATAGTTGTATAAACCTTATTTTTAGATTTTTTTGGAAAAAATGCCTTTGATGTTTATCATATGCCATAAAAAATAGTTAATGCTATGTCTTAAATATATGAATAAATTACATTCATTCTACTGCTTGTTTAATTTATGTATTTAAATTTAAAAAATACTTATTTATTTCAAAGAAATTGAATTCTTTGTGAATAAAAAATTATCAGTGATTTCAGATGGCTGTCTTAATTTATTTTTTATATTGTAATTTTTATTATATGGTTGCTTTTATTTAGCTTTCTTAAAATTTATTTACTGAATAAAAAATTTTCTTTAAAGGTATCTTCAAATATTCAATTCAATGAATTATAATTTTGCTAAGATTGAGACTTATCTGAAATATTTGTTTAAAAACCAATTGTTGAAAGTGCCATAACATTTTAGCTTGAATACATCAATAATTGAAAATGTACTTTAATTAAAAATTGTGAGGAATTGTTAATATTTTTTTAATATCTTACTTTGTCAGTTAAACATCTTAGTTCTTAGAAAATCATGATTCACATGTAATTATACAATAAAAACAGATTTTAATTTTAATAATTAGGCTGTAATAAATTGTACAAAGAGTAATGTATTTAAAACAGTTCTTTTTATTTAAGGTAAAACATTAAATAAAGAATAAAATATCTATTACTGAATCCTAATTATCACAAACATTTTATATAATTTAATATATTGATTCATTGATGTTTAAAAGGTATGATCTTCATGTGAAAGGTATATTCAAAATAACAATTTTACCATTGATTGAATGACACTGAATCAAATTTTAACTGAAGTTAAATACAAGTCTAGCGATTTGAGTATGGTGTGTCTAAAAAATGAAATAAATAAATCGTCTTTAATTTGAAACTTGTTATTGATTTTAAATTTCAAGTGTGTTACCACAAAGTTTTTTCTGTTAAATGTACAAAAATTCTGTTATGGACAGCAAATTAACAAATTTTTTATCATTCAATAAGGTAAATTTAAATATTAATTTCTTTATGTAACTTTGCATATGTAAACAAAGTTATTACAGATTTCAAAATTTACATCTACCAAACGATTACTTAATAAAGTGTTCCTTAAATCATTTCACTTTCAGAAAATTACTATTATGTCTATAAATGTTATTGGAATTGTGTTCCTTAATTTATAACTGCCAAGCATTGACTATTATTAAAACAGTTAGATTCTGTCTTCAAAATGTCATTTTCAGTGTTCAATGTACAAGGTGGTTCATAATCCACTTTAAAATATAGGTCTTGATGTGTAAAAACTGAGCAACAAAACAAATTTACTAGTAATTAAAGCAATTTTTCACAATAAAATTATTTTAAAATGTTTATTTCAAATTCTATGTCTTTGCTAATTATAAACTGCTTTATTAAAAAACTCATTTTCGAGTCCTTCCATATAAAGCACTGCAGTTAACAATATGTATGCTTTAAGCCAAAGAATATCTCTGATTACATTCATTTATCCCATTACATTTTACTGCAGTTGTTGTGGAATTGTTTTTTCAACTGAATTAGTGGAAGTGGACACCACCTAACATTTAATCAATGATTGACAAAGATTCTTTGTCAGGTCTGACAAATTATTTAAATCTTTTCACCTCAATCTATAATCAAATTTGCTTGTCAGCAGAAACTTTGTGAAGATGTTTTAAAGTAAATTTGATTTAGTATAATGTTTGGTTGTAATTAATACGCCTTGATTAAACTTTACAATGTGTTCAAATCCGGATTAGTTTTTTAATTAATTACAAATACTGTAATATTTTTCGAAATAATTTGCTTTTTTTAAATATCACAGGAAAGAAACATCCTGATAAGTTTTATTCTATTTGATACAACCACTGTCAATTGTCCTATTAAAAAAATCTAACTCATTTTATTTATGTAAATTGATTTTGATAGTTGTGCACAAACATTATAAGTTTTGAGAAGGATAAAAGAATTCCGTGAATGTAGCAATGTAATTATCAACCAACAAAATATTCTGTATTAAAATAATTGTGGCGAATTATTAATTTATACTCTGGTGTAAAATGAAATTTGGTTTTATTCATATTTTCAATTCAATTTTTTTTATTCCAGTATGTCGCATTAATTTGGTATTTGTCTTTAGTTCATAGCTAAATTTGAATCTTAGTTTATCCCATATATTTAAAGTATTTTTGTAGTATCTGGCGACTGTTTGGCGATCAACAAACCGCGCTTAGCGTGTTTGATCTCTTTCGAGAGGTTGCTATATTTTAGAACAGTATCGGCGGAATAAGGTCCGCGATAGGTTGTATTATTCTGGTAGGAGCAGAAGGCTCCGAGTTAGTTTTGTGTTTTATTTTTGACATTAAATGTTTTTTTTTCTTTAATAAATAAATATGTTGTCCAGGAAATGGTGATCGTTAATTTTCTCGGCCGTTCGACACATCACAATTTTTAAAAATAGTAATTTCCTCTCATTCAGTCTGATAAAATCTTGGCGAACTCGCAATTTTTTTTTATCGCCTGCGTCAATTTTATACTTATTGCTTCGTACAGAAGTATGATTCGCTTGTTTTGATTAGAAGTTAGCTTTTTATATTTAATTTCACCTTTTATGTCACTAATATCATTTTAAGTACTGATTTTCACTTAAAATCATCTAATTGTGCATAACCAAATACCCTAAATCTAATGACTTATTTATTGAAAATTGATTCTTAATTTTTCCCAAATTAATTTTGTTACAGGTCATTTTATTTTGTCATGGTCTCCTGAATCAACAATTTTAACAAAATTTTATTTCAATTTCACTAAAGCTTTCCGCTGGTTCGCTTAGATAGCGTCGCAATGAAAAACCAGAAGTTACTTCGCGGAAATGTCACCTTTTTTATTGCATTTCAAGTGTTATTTTGTGTCCTAGTAACTTTAAATAGCATGTAAAGAGTGTTATTTGCAATGTCTGTGTGGAATATGCTTATGAAAACCTAAAATATTTTGTAATGTGTACATTTGTGTTAAAATGTAGAACATGTTTTCAAATTTAACCCAGAGTTTCAAGCTGAAGTGATTTTTATTTTTTTAATTCCTTGTGAATTTTTTGTTGACTTCTGTATGCTGAATAGAAAAAAAATATGCAAAGTTTCTTCAAAGGAAACCTTTATAAAGGAATGGTATTCTTAAATCTAGCTTTGTTTTCCCATGGTAAAATCTAAACTAACTTATGTGGTAAATAAGGTGTCAACTGTGTATAAATTCAATGAGCCAGATGTAAAATTATTTAAATGGATAACGGCGAAGTGGCTACCCTTTTAACTTTAGGAACATTACAAGTTTATTAATATGCAAAAGTTCACTATCTATTTCCAGATCAGTTGACTTCCCTGAAAATTTTATAATTAGAATTTTAGATTCAAAATTTTAAATAAATGTTTGCATGATGTGTATTGATATTGATTGCATACATATCGATATTGTGTGTGTGTGATCAAATAAAGGTAATATTAATTTTGAGGGGTATTTCCGATTAAAGTAATCCATCAAGTCTATATAGACGGAATGAAGCTAGCTCACACACATTTAAATGCAAAGCAGCTCCATATTAAATGATATTTAAAATTCTTTTTATATAATATGACACAGAGTAGTCTACTGTAATTTGTGATCAATTATCTATTAAATTAACTAGTTAGACTCAGGGCTAGGGAAAACATAAGGGCTGGCTCATCGCTTTGATGTATGGCATGCCGCCTTGTCACCGGAGAGGGGAAGAGCGTGACGTCACTGGGCATCCACTGGCTGGCATTCTCTATGCTGGCTTGTGTCTGATCGCAGCTTTCTCATACACTTTTGGCTTGTTTAATGTTTTTATTTTAAGCAAGAGTATTTTTTAAAGAGGAAATATCGTGTGTTGTTGCTACGTGTACAAATATGTATCGAAATACAAAAGGAAAACACATAATATTTCATCGATTTCCAAAAGGAAATCAAATGCTTTCAAAGGAATGGGTGCAAAGATGTCGAAGAAGTGACAAAATCAACACCAAGAATGCTAGAGTGTGCAGTGAGCATTTTGATTTGAATGAATATATGGACGACATGCAAAATCGACTACTTGGTTTGCCAGAGAGAAAAATATTAAAACCGACGGCTCTGCCTAATCTTAAGTTACCGGCTTTAAACATAATTCAAAATACTCCAAGAGAACAGAGACAAACGAAAAGAAGAAGATTAGTAGAATCTATTGAAAGAATTGAGTGTGTGAGTCCACATAAATTATGTGATGCAGAAAATCAATGTGATGGTGATATTAAGTGTCTTAAATGCAATGAATATTTAAAAAAATATAGAAGAATTGGAAAAAAAGAATATTATGCGCAGAAGAAAATAATATTAGAAGAAAGTAAATTAGATAAGATTCACTAAATAAATCTTAAATTAGGAATGAAAAAAACGATTCATAAAGAACATATCTTAAACAAATTTCTTATTATGCTTTTCAAATTATTTCTTTTGTTACTAAATCAAAAGCAAATTGCTTACCTTATTTTTTTAATTTATTGAAATTTTTTCTCATTGATTTGAACTGAACAGCATTATTTCCTTTATTGGAAAACGAATATAATAATTCAATTGAATGTTTTCAAAATCCGTTTGATATTTCCAATAAAATATGCAAACGCAGCTCAGTGTATGATTAAATAAGCTTACCATCAATTATATTTTTCTGTACTTACAGCTTTTCTAACAACAGTCTTACAAATAAATAAAAATGTTAAGCATAAATATTTTCATGGAATTGATGTTTGTTTTTTGTTTAACATTTAATACAGTGAAATTCCTTAAAAATGAGCAAAAAAGAAATCGAACTCCTACAACAAGAATAAAAACGATTGAAATCAAATAAAAAATTGCTTTTAAATGAAATACAAAAATTAAAAACGAAAATAAAATTACTTCAAAAGGAGAACGTTAAACTTGGAAAGATGGGGATAAATAATTTATTCCCTTATAAGCGTGAAGATGAAGAAAATAAATTAGGAACTAAATGGTCATCTGACACCATTTCAAAATGTATTTTGATTCGGTCATGATCTTCAAAATCTTACGATAAGCCAGTAACAAGCCTTTAAAAGCTGCTTTTGGAGTGCAAAAATACTTTGATACTCAAAAAGAAACTTTAAACGCAATCAAGGAGGAAGTTTTCAATTTACGTGTATTTGCAAAAAAATCGGTTTTGCCTTTTAAGAAAGGGATTATTGTTTTAATTCATTCTCTTTATGGATTATATGAAGACTTAAAATCTATAAATGTATATTATATTTTAACAAGTAGACTTACTCAACATGCGCTCGAAAGCCTCTTCAGCCAAATTAGAGGTCTCGGGAGATTCAATGACCATCCTTCTCCTTCTGAAGTAATTATTCGCTTAAAAAAATATTGCTCGCAAATACATTACCTAATTTGTCACCTAAAGTAAACTCTTTAAAAAATGGACCAGACGTTTATTTAACAAGTAAAATGTTAGACTCTGCATTTAATGTAAAAGAACGTAAAGAAATTATCAATTCTTTTGATTCTCAAGATGATGAATTAAATCGGGAATTCGTAATTAATCCCTAACCTTTATCTTGGGAAAATGAACTTGGCTCTTCCAATCCAAATTGTGATATATCTCCATTTGAAAAAGAAGCTATGGTTTATGTGGCAGGTTATATTGCTTATAAAATTAAAGATAATTCACTTGGAACTATATCAAGAAATTCAGTCGACATGCCCAATCATTCCGAGTGGATTAATTTAATTTCGGCTGGGGGACTTACTGTTCCAACAAAAGCATGGATGGAAACTATAAAACAAATGGACATAATGTTTCGCAAATTTCATGGCGACACATTTTCTAAAGGGAAAAATGTCATAGAAACATTAATAAATGAAACAGAGTCTTCTTTTCCTACTGTAAATCGAAAGGCAATTAAACATTTTTGTCGCTTGAGAACATTTATATGAATTAAGTATTTAAATAGAAATGTAACGATAGTATCTCATAATAAAGCTCAACAGAAAAACAAGAAATGGGTCAATAGTCAAAAAATCAAGACAATCTAAAGCTAACAGGTAAATATATTTTTATATTGGTTATACAATTTTAAGTTAATTTCAATATTAATAATAATTTTTTGGGTTTATTAAATAGTAATTGCAAATTTACTAAATATTTGAGAGGCATTGTAGTTTTTTTCACTCTGATTAAAAACAAAATGAACTTAAAAATAAAAAGTAAGTATTTTGCTTAGAAACTCCAGGCAGCTTATTCTCCTTGGATGCCTGACAACGGCTATTTCCGGTGACAGTTTTCGGGAGCATTTGAGCCAGCCCTTCTCTTTCCCCTAGCCCTGAGTTAGACTGCTGAATACTTACTTAAAATGCTGTTTCTGAGTTTGTTTTTAACTTTAAAACAAAATAAACATTCATAGCAAAAAATCTTCAAATATTAAGAATTGTGTTTATTATAATACTCTCAATAAGTTCTCATTAGTATTCATTATGATATATTCCATGAAAATTATTGTAAGAAAATATTCAACTTCATAAGTCAGATCATATCGCACTTATATATAGATCTTTTTATACCATATTTGCATACAAAAATGCTTTCATTAAATAACACTTTTAAAGGGCATAAAATTTCATTTACATAATTATCTTTTCTATAAATATGATTAATATACTTTTATTTAAATATAAATTATGTGAATAAAAATTAATTTATCAACGATTTTTAATGGCAAGTGAAGTTTGTTCTATAAATAGAGGTTGTCCAAAATAGAAAATCCTAGCTGATAAAGGTGATTTCCATTTTGGATATAATAGGATTAAATTAAATACAAACTACCAATTATTTATATTAAATTGTCATTTATTGTCTCAATGATTTGTGTAATGTATATCATTGTTGGCTTTTCGTTTTGGGTGAAGTTAAAAGGAAAGACAATTTTAAGAGTAGGCAGTGTGAAAGGTGTATCGGTAAACACGGTGACACAGCCGTTGGGGTCATCAGTAACTAACGTGTCAAAAGTGATAGCATACAACGCGCACGCGCGATTATGGCTAAACATTATCTGCGAGATAGAATTGTGCAAGGAAAACCTCAACTCTATAAGAGGTCTGCTGGACACAAAGGAAAATTGGGACTACTTTAAGGATGGCTCATAAGTGAGTGTTAAACTCCGTGAACACTTCAGAATTTATCTTCTATCCATACAGTTCGAATAGGTATATATATTGATCTGTATCCCTGCCATAATGCTTTAAATGGACTCTAAAAACTCATCAGGGATGTTATTAGTGCATACAATATACAAATGACTATATGTATGCAAGAATATGCGAAGGTGGGTTAAATACACACTGTAAAAAAAACGGAAGAAATACAGTGAAAATCACTGTTATTTAAATAGCTGTTATAGGAACACTAAAGATTACAGTAAATTTTACTGTAAAATTCAGCCGCAAAAAATCGTTTGCTGGGCATGCGCATTGAATTCGCGGGATAAAAGTTTCTTTTGTTCCTGTGACAAATGAATCAAATTATTTTCGCCATTTATTTTACCTTGATTTCGCTTAGTGAAGTTGGTGATATTTTGAGAATAGTTGTTCCTTTAATTGAAGTGCTATTGAAATTTAACCACCAAATATAAGGTAACGTATACTTTTCATATTGTTTATTATGCAATTTGTTAGCTAACTTTGATATACATAAGTTCTTATAAATTTGACTGAACATTTCAAAAAATTCTAAGCTGAATTTACAAATGATCATATTTACTATTGTTAATTCAGTTTCAATTTTTTTACTTACTTTTTATTAATATTTAAAATATTTTATAGTAGTTTGGTAACATAATTGATCAGTATTTTAATTATCAAATTTTTGATGAAATTAGAATTGTATTTACGTGTTTCCATTGTTATAAAATTGCTTAGCTATATTTCTTTCGAAATTAAAATTGAATAATCATCTATTGTTATTTTCTTTTATATATATATTATTAAATATATTAACGGAATTTCTATTTTATTTCGTTGTTGAACATTCCTGATTTTTCTTTAATTGTAAAATGATATAATTTATTGTATATTAACTAAATATAACATATATGTTATATTTAGTTAATATACAATAAATTTATTTTTTTTTAATAATTTTTTTTTATATTTTATATTTTTTAATAATTTTTTGATTAGAATTTTATTCAAAAATGTATATTTTTTAATACAGATCGTTAAATTGCATTCTAATTATGATCAATAATTCAATTCCATTTCGTAACATGCATTAAAATAATAAATTTTTTAGGCATAAATGTTTGTAAATTCTTTCAATAAAATAATATTACAAATAATGATATTTATTAGAATAAATGGTCTTGTGTTTAGAATTTGCATGAAATATAAAAATGCATTTCAATGAAAAATGTACTGTTTTTTTTAAAATATTTAATTTTTTAAAATCATTATTTTATAACAAATATATAAGAAATATTTTTTTAAATACATTTTAGGAAGTACCATTCGAATTAAGGTCATTTATTTAGAAAATGTAAATTTTATTATTTTATAACCATGATTAATTTTTTTAAATTTATATTATTAATTAGAACATTAATTAAAAACCTGTTTGGGAAATCTTGTTTCCTAATTTTGCACTATTTCATGTAATTTTTTTATTGAAATTAAAGTTTTCTTAGCGAGAAATACAACTTTGATCTCACTCTAAGACAACTTAGATTTCACTTTTGCGATAACTATTTACGAATTAAAGAAATTCAGTTTTAAGCAAATGTTTTATAAAATGTTATTTCATAAATTATTGTTACTTTGACACATTATAGCATTTTAATTTTTCTGTTTATTTTCGATGGAAATGTTTTTCAATTGTGTAAATATGTATGCAAAAGAAATATTTCCATATTCTCTACAAAATTAATTTTTTAAACTTAAAATCGGTTTTTGTATGTTACCTTTAAAATGTGGGCATAAAGTTCATATTTCGCACTTAATTTCTAAAAATTTGTAATTCACAATTGGAAGTGTTATGATTTGCTTTTCAGAGGAAATAATTTTCGATAACATAAATGAATCCTTATAAAACAAATTCTATATTCTCTTTTAATTAAATCAACTACAAATTAGTTTTTCGAGATAGAAAACATCAGTTAGAACGATTTAATTGAAGTAAAGATTTTATCATCTTCATAAGAAGTGAGACCTTCATTACCAAAAATTCTTATCATGAAATTGCTAAAATCACTTGAAATATCTTTTATCATCAAAATGATTGTGATTGAATAAATGTAACAACCATTTGTTAACTATTAAGAGAAGTATATTTTAGGGAAATTCAATTAATTATATAAAACTATGAAAATTTCTAAATATTTTATTGAACTATTAAACAACTTTTCTGAAATATTCAGCTCTTGAAATTTCAAATTAGTTATTCATGTGTCTATTTTTTTCTTGTTTGTTTGTTTTTCAGATGCTTGTTCAACTTTAATCCCTTGCAGGGAACGAAATCTAAAAAATATGTCAAGAATGGAATCCAAGCACGTGTTTTTTGTCACTTTTAAATAATTTATACAACTTTAAATGTAAATAAAAAAATTCTTTACAATTATTTGTGTATTGTCAACTATATTGGTTTTTTTCTCAGAATCTTTATTTGCTTATATTATAACAGAAAAAATCAATTACTTTAAACAATATTAAAAAGAAAACTTTTATTGTCTTTACAGTATAATTAAAATACTACATCATTAACTAATTCCCCTTTGGTATTTTTAGTAAAATGGAATGTTTTGTAAGGTTTCTTTTTATCCTAAATCTGTAGAATCACAGGTATATCGCAAATCAATTTTATGCTAAGCATTGTATCTATTTCAATATAACTGTTATTTCTTAATTTTTTAAAAAAATATGTAATAAAAAATTCAACCTTCTTAACTATTCAACTAAGTTACGATTTGATCCAAGATTTTGAGGTTAGAAAGTTAAACAATCTCGTTACGTATTGAAAGATAAACTAGTGATCACAAAATGTTCTGAAAAATGACATCTTCTGCAATATAACATTAGTTATGTTTTTGTACTTTGTATATTATATAAATAATTGCTTAATAATAGTTGGCCCATAATTAGGAAATTAGCTATTGTGTTTTCAAAATTGATTTATACTCTACTGTTATCTTTACAAATCATGATGATAGTTATGAATAGCTATTGCAGTAGGTTTTGTAAAATATGCAGCAAAATGCATAGTAAAATGTGCTGTAAAAATAACAATAAAAAGTGCTGTAAAAATAACAGTAAAAAGTGCTGTAAAAATTACCGTGAAAAAGGCTGTAAAAATAACAGTAAAAATTGCTGTAAAAATTACAGTGAAAAGGGCTGTAAAATTACAGTGAAAAGTGCTGTATAAATTACAGTAAAAAGAACTGTAAAAGTTTTACGAATATGCTGTAAAATTTACAGCATATTGTACTGGCGCCCAAAACGCCAGCACATTTTGCTGTAAAATTACAGTGCTTTTTTTTTAGTGTGCATGTGATCTCTTTCGGTTCTCTTAAGAAGTAACGAAAATGCTAATTTTTATGCATATGTGCCATGTTGCATAAAATAACATGTAAAATAATTTTGACATATACTAGCATAACTGCAACAAATTATAGGTGAATACTGCGGTATAAGAAATATGTGCTGAATGGGAGAGTTTTTTTTGTCTCGTTCCTTTTGAACAGTACTGATGATCAAGTCAATATAATATCTTTAAAATTTATTCCTGCCTCAAAATCATTTGTTTTGATCAACAAGATGATACTTTTAACACAAATATTATAGGAATAAATCTGTGCGAGACATTTTTTTTTTTTTGGCAGTGGAATGGGAAGTTCATTCATTGAACCGACAATAAAGTATGGTTATCTCAATCAAGCATATTATTTGTGTATCATCTTAAAAACGATACAGATTTATTTACTTTTACTTAATTTATAAGATCTTCATACAAGCCAAATGGTATCTTCTGTGCCACTGTTCAAAATATTTTCATTGTGGCTGTAGTTTGTATTTTATAAATTTTTTTATCTTGCTCCAATATAGTATAAGTTTTTAAGTATGCAGTGTCTAGTTTTAATGATTGGATTACATATTCTCTTTTCTTTGGATAACATTAATTTTTGTTTGTACACACAAACTTTTGTAACAATTTCATTTTGCATTTTTTTTGGGAGACCTTAGAAAATTTCTATCTAGATGTGTTGTTGATGTCAAAACTTTGCAATTTTAAAAAATATTGTGTATTCTCTACCACGCTGTTAAGACTGTCTTTAAAGTTTTTAAAGAAAATGATCATTTTGAATGACTATATTATGCCCAATAAACTCTCAAAACTAGTTGTGTAATTTGGGATTTCAGTGTTTTTGTTCTTAGAGTACATTGTCTGAGAAAAAGTCAACCATTTAAAAAAATATTCACAAATATTTGAAGTAAGCTTCGAGAAGATCTTAACAAGGTATAAAATCTAAATATTTATTCAAAAGGAACGAGCTTATTGAGAAAGTATTATTATATTGAAAAGATAAGTGATGAATTGGACATTATTGTAGTATAAAGCAGTGTTTCTCAACTGAATTTACTCCAAGGACCGGTAAAATATTTCGGCACGTTCGCGCGGACCAGTAATATTAATAATTTGACCCAATGCACAATTGTTCACAAAGATAAATCATGAAGATATACATAATTTTTAAAGCATTTTGTTTGTTATAATTTACATTTGTATATTCAACTTACTTATATAATATTGCATCGAGAATAAAAGCTCCAAAACTTAATTAAAACTCCAAGAAAATTCCAACGTGAATGATATATAGTTGCCAGTTGCCTGGTACATAGTTCCCAGTTTGTTGTATTTTTCATCAAAGATTACATTATTTTTTAAACTAGTAAACTATTATTATTGTAATGTAGGTACTGTATCGGTGGTCGGCCTATAAAAGCTGGTTATTTCGTGGACCGGTAAATATTTCTTACTAGTTGAGAAACACTGGTTGAGAAACACTGGTATAAAGAACTCAGAAAATAGAAAACAATATCCGAGTAAAGCCACCTCTTAGAAAATGACAATTCATAGAAAATTACGAAACAATTTCCAACGTCTGGTTGAAATGTCATAAATGTTATCGATGTCACTGTTAAACTATGAAATTTGTATTACGTTTCCGATTTCTACATACGCATTTTGTGTTGAGCTAAGTGATATTAAGCTGTATATAATTAAGTATGGAAAACTTCCTATCTTTTTTTCCCACCATTTGCAGAAAAACTTAAATTATAAAATGATCAAAGCTGTTTGGGAAGATTCTTCATTACTCTTCTTGCAATTTTACATTAAGCTTCATTGAATATCTTATCAAAGATATTAGTAATTTATAAATCTCTAAAAATTTCATAATCAAAAGAAGTTTAATGTTTCAGAAATCTCTTCAACTTCCTATGGCCGCACACCAGAGCAACTAAACTAATCAATCGGTCATCAAGAGAACTGGCCGGACTGATATTCGAATGGTTAGCACTTTTGCCTCTGGTTTGACATTTCGTGGATTCGAATCTTGACTTTGATGTTTGTAGTGTCCGGAATCCACTTTAAACTGTAGGTCAGTCTAATTAGCTCTCATGTACAACAAAATATACCTTTGAGCAACAAACTATCAGCAGAATTGATTGTAAATGAAAAAAACATTTTGTGTGAGATATGTAATTTTGGCACAATAAATTTGCTAGTATTTCTTCTTATTATATATTTCCACCACTGAAATCACAAAGTTTATGAACACCAAACATACTCTTGTTTGAAGGAGCAGCCATATTCATATAATTCACCAGAAATTTGGACGAGACAAAAGATTTAAAATTGTGAAGATAGAGTAAAAATATTATCTCCGCGTCGTGAAATATGACCTTTATTGAGTACGCCAAAAGTTATTGTAATGGTTGATTAATCAATCAATGGCTATTTTTTGCACAGAAATGGCTAATTGGACTGGAGAGAGTCTATATTTTAAATTAGCTAAACCACTAAAACCAAAGTCCAAGATTGGATTTAAAATCGCAAGCTGTTGAGGCAAGAGAACAAAAAATGCAGCTACCAATTTGAAACCAGTCAGGAACTTTTAATAAATTGTGGGACCTAATCATGATACAAGGGAGGAAAGCAGATAAATTTCTGATGAATCATGTTGACAAATGCTCATGTAGAAAACTAATTCAAAATCATTTCCAATTGTAACATGAATCCCAAATTTTATTTAATCTATATTACATAAAATATACATATAATATTTAATCACTTAAAATATATAAGTTTCTTTATTTATGCATACTTAAAAACTTAGGGAGCTTGAGAATTTGACGAAACAAATGAAAAAATGTAGTTTTCCTTAAGGCCCTGCTAGACCTCCGTTGAGGAAAATCGAAGTCCGTTGAGGATAATATTTTAGCGTGTCACAAGTGCTATTTTCACGATAGAAACTTCCGGTCTTTAGCTAATTACAAAAAACAGAACTACTGTCACATCCTACCTATGAAGCTGAAAACTTTTTAACGCCAAACTTGGCTATTTTCGACTTCATTACGGTAACCTAAAGTAGGGGAAATTTCTAGGAAAAACTGCTCCCCATATGATTCCCGCTGTTTTACGATGCGGTAGGGAAACACTTCCAAATCGAGCAAGAAGATTGTTTTTCTCACTCAACGAAATAGAAAAGACATCTGTAAATAATGTGCATGTTATATTCTTCTTAATTAGTGTTGGAAAAGTAGCTACGATATGTACTTTTAAATCAACTCAGTTTATTTTCATTTAAGTAATTTTAAAAATGAAATATTATAAACTGTTTTGTGTTACCTTGTTCAATTATATACTACGATTTTGAAACAAGACTACCTATGAATTAAAAATTTGAGGAACTTAATATATAAAAAAATGCTTTTACTATACATATTTCAGAGAAGCCCGGTGGCTTAGTGGCAGCGTTTCACTCTCCCATGACACAGGTCAGATCCTCGGGTTGGGCAAGGTCGACTCAGCCTTTCATCCCTTCAGTGGGTCGATAAATTGAGTACCAAGCATGCTTGGGAACTAAACGCCGGGGGTTTCACGTTAGGCTGACCAATTAAATGGGACATTTGCTTCACACCCCAAGGTCCTCGGTCATGAAAATAGTTATGGGCACTGTAGGCCTTGGCCCACATGGGCTGTCGTGACATGGAGTTTAGTCTAGGTTTTTAATATATATTTCATTATAAAATAAAATATCTTAATAGTTAGAATGATAACATGTTTATCAGAATATATTGGAGCAAATATTTTAATTTAATTTGTAATCATTTGACAAAATTAACGAGTTCTTACCTCTACAAGCATTTAGACTTATAATTTTACTTTCAACTTATTTCATGGAAGAAAACAAAGATATACACTATAAGGTATGATCAATATATAAGTATACGATACTATCATACTAAAATATTGCGTCTGATAAGAAATTAAACACATTTTAAATTTGAAAAATTATATATATATCGTTGAAAAAAAATTGATCGTTTTGTATTTTTGAATACCTTTTACGTCAAATATATTAGATAATAGTGTAAGTTATTGTCTATCAATTGATGGTACAAAAAAAAAAAAACATAATTATTTAAATTTTTAAACTGAGAGATTATTGTATGTTTTATTCTAAGTCATGATGTTCTTCAAACTCTTCTGCACGAAATATTTAATAAAGCCTAAAAATACGTATTCTTTGAAATTAAAATATCCTTTTTCTACAAAGTAATTGGAATTTATGACATTTACCGAGTTTAGTGGGAACAATGTATAATCATTGTACATAATTGCCGGATTAATCACTTTTACCGTAACACTATCTCATGATTTTACTCTGAAAACATTTCTTCCTGAAAATTTGCAACTTATTTTTAATATGAGTAAAAGACTTTATGATTTTAAAATATATTTCTTAACTAAAATAAGAATTCATATTAAAAAAATAACTTACTACTCCAATAAAAATGTCCACAGCTTTGAAAAGTTTCATCATGAAATTTCCATATCACTTTGAATCCATACTTAGTGTGATCCAATATTAAATTGCGCAAAATTTCGTTTTGAAGTTAATTAAAGGACACAAATTATTCAATTAAAATTGGATGAAATGAATTCCTATTTTATAATGTTATTCGATTTCTAATGCTTGAAAGTATTATATTGTTTACTTGATTAATATTTTTGATCTTGCTACTGAGGATAAAAATGTTTCTCTGGTTTAAAATATTTTAAAAATTATTCGTGGACTGATTACAAGTTTTGGCGATTTTAGCAACAGAATTTTTTTTATAATTTAATATTTTATTTTAAAAATACTGATGCAAATAAATTTAATAACTTTTGGATTAATTTTTGTAGAAAAAATTTATGCATTTTGAATTTCTATTTGAATAATAAATATGCTGATAGTGATATTGCAATCGCAGATTATTTAAGCTCTTGGAGTTCGATTGTTTCATGTATATGTGTACTTGATATAACGCTGCTGCATTTTTAAAAACATTTTGTATAAATAAAACTCAAACTCTGTAAGCACATTTTGCAAAATTTATTTCAGAATACAAAACTGTAAAAAGCAACAAAGTAAATATTTATGTGGTCCCAATTATATTAACAATTTTGGCATGAATATCAACAATGTTTTTGGCAAACATGGCATCATTAACAAATTCAATAAAAATAAGTTTCATACTCAAACATGTTTGATGTAAAATAACAAAACCATTGTATAACTGAAGAAAAAATGTCTTAAGTAATAAGGAGAAATTAAAATTGAATTCAAAAACTTTTAAATTTTGAGTTAAAAATAAATGTCAGTACATTAGAATATGAAATATTGACCATTAATAAATTTAAAAAAAAGTTTTTCTTCTCAAAATACAGAAATGGAATTTCAAGTAAAATAAATGTTGTTGTAATATTCAAAACAAATTCACACAATATTAAATAATTTGAGGATTTATTTTCGAAATTGATAAGATCATAAAAGTAAAAACAAATAATTTTACTTATTAAAAATCATTAATTTTAACAAATACCTAATTAGGATTTAAAAAAACATCATTTTTGGCACTTTTTTCCAGGGAATATTTTAAACTGTTGAAAAAATTAATATTTTAAAGGAAAAGAAAATATCTAAAACATAATTCTTAACACATAAGTTTTTAACATGAGTTTTCTATATTATATAGTAAACAATAGCCAGTTTGATCATAAAATGAGCATTTTCAACACAATGACAATATTCAACTATAACAATAAAACTTGCATAAAATCACATTAAATCTAAAATGTAATTTTATGCAAAAATAAAAAAAATGACAACAGATTAGATTTTAAATTTCAATGATTTCAGACCTTAAAACTCTTATTAACTAATTTATATTCCAAAGCAAACATCTAACTTAACACAGAAGAAAAATATTTTAGAGCAAAATTATAAAAAACATAAATTTGGAAATTTTTTTTATACTGAATGTCATAATTATAAATACATTATAAGTAAGATTTTGAGAAACTGGCAGATGTATTTTCATTGACAGAAAATTTTCTCAAAATAAAGTTGATATACATATGATTAATCTATTTTTTTTTATTGTTTTATTTACATGATACAATTAACATAAAATATTTTTCGTAGAACTAAGAATAAACAAGCAAATAATTTATTTTGAAATATAAAATTGATTTTCTTATTACTTTAATTAGAATTGAAAACAAACTCAAACTATATTTTTTTGTTTCACTAAAATGTTTAGTCATTAAAAATAACACATTTATATAGCAAAGCATTTCAAAATAGTTAAAATTTAATTTTTCATTTGTTAATTCTGTATTTCTTAACAGGACTAGCTATTATGATCTGATTTAGAATAATTTTTATAGGTCTTCATGAAGTAATATAATTTCTAAGCTGTAAATTTAAGTTACAATCAATAGCCACTAATGAAATTAACATTCACAAAAATAAATATTTAACTGTAATAGTTGAAATCTTCCTTTTTTTAAATTTTCTCTATGGTAAAGTTATTTTATTGCATTTAAAAAGTACAAAGCAGATATAGAAATTACATTTAAAGAAGTTAAACAGTTTCAGTACTGTTGACATTTAGTATTCAAACTATAAACAAATAGTAATTATGTCATCAACAAAATGTAAAAATTATAATGAAAATACTTTTAAATAAATTTGAAAAAAAAGTTGGTAAAACTTTAATTTATCATTAAATTTTTATTAACAATAGCAAAAAATCTTATGTTTTGAGATGAACAAAAAATTACAATTATTGCTATTTTCAGCATTTATATACAGTAATGTCATTTCTAGAAACATGCCAAATAGTAAATATTTTCAAAGACCTGCATGAAATAAGTTTTGTTTCTGTAGCTAAAAAGGGCTTTTTTTTAATGCACACGAGTGCAAACAAGGAGTTTACTGCTTAAAATGAACTGCACTTGGTTCAACAAATATTAGTAGTTTTAATTGTAAAAATTAATGCAATAAACGGAGAAAAAATGTTGCAATCAATCAATAAAAATAAAAAAACTGAGCATGTGTATTTTTTAATCTTAAAAAAGTAACTTACAATTCCAATTCATACTATTAGTAATGATTCGTTATAAAAAAATCCTGTTTATTATATTATTTAAAAATAAGTAAATCAAATGAAGATGTTATAAATTTTCTATAATTACTTTTGTAATATACAATTATTTTAGTTATAAAAAGTCAGTTATTTCTTTTATGATAGCCATGCTTTACTCAGCAGGGGGGGAAAGCACTTTTTGCAAGATTACTCCATGTTTTTGTATGTTTATGGTGAATTTTACTTTGAAAAATAAATTTTTTTTTACTTTGATATACTCATCACATTGGTCACTTTTTGCACAAGGTACTTATTTAATGTCTAAACTTCCCCCCCCCACACAAAAAACTGAAAAATATAAAAGCCTGAATATATATTTCACTTTTATATATTAAACATTACAAATAATAAAAAGGAACATCTTAATTATCATTCATATAAAGTAGATTGTGTTGAAAATTCCAAATTCCATAAAAAGCCTTTATACATACAATTATATTTTATTTGTTTACAGTATAATAAACATATTTTAAGACCTTTTCACATTTTAATAGTAAACATGCATAAAAAACGATTGAATTTGAATATAGAAGAACACAGCTAACTAATATACATACATTCAATGAAGAAAATAAGATTACAAATTAGTTCTTGAAGAATGCCAAAAATTGTAATCTAGGAAAGAGTTGGGGAAAAAATTACACAATGAGTTAAAAACTCAAAATTTTTCAGTGGAACTGAATATTATAAAAAATCATCAAAAAAAGTATTATAATTTAATGCTAAATTGAAAATAAAATTGGTAATGTAGCAAATCAGAGAGATAAAAAAATAGATTTAAGATTTCTATAATATGTATTATTTGTCATTGAATATTTGTATTATGCTAATACACATATTATCTTAAACCCACATATGAAAAAGATTTAATAATAAAAAAATAAATACAAATGTAATAAAATTTTGCATATAAAAACAAAATATTTTTTTAACACATTACTTAACAATAACCAATTTTTTTAAAAGAAATATTGTGCATTATAAATAAAAAGTCCATTAAATGGAATAAATACAACAAAATTTAAAAATGATAACATGTAATGAACATTATTAAACGAATTGTCCCCAAATTAATAGATTAAAGCAGTATTAAAACAAGTTTGTTTGTACCATATATACACTGATGTTGCAATAAATGATTGTCAACTGACAATCATAAATGATTCAAATAAAGTAAGAGAAGCATAACACTCACCCTAAAATAAAAATTATATCTTTTAAACTCTAAGTAATTAACAATACACTTTTCTAGATTTATGATTATAAAAATGTGCTAGTAGCACAGAGGAGATAAACTCTCACATTGCAAAATGCAAAAAAGCTCATATTTTACCTGAATTTTTCTTGATTAATTTGAGGCATATAAGGCGTATGATGTAATGGTATGTGAAATATGATAAGATTTTTCTTAAAATCTTTATTTTTGATAAAATTATATAAAGCAACAGGAAAAAATATATATTTATTAAATAATTTTTTCTGTCATCCAAAAGCTCTATTTGCAAAATTAAAAATTATATTGAATCAAATTAAGTAAAAATTTTAAATTCAACTAAAGACTATAAGAAGAGAATTGTTTAGATTAAATACTACTCAATGTCTTGAAAAATTTAAATATTTACTTGAAAGATTAATTTATGAAAAGCAGAATTTATGTATTTGAAAATGAAATACATTTATATATATCATATATAAATAATTTTAATTTCAAATATATAGCCTCTAAGAAATTAAAATTAAGGGATTAAATATAAATGATTATATCTCTATGCTACAGATGGCACTAAATAGAAAAATTTTAGGTCCTGAAGATAGATAATGTGCACCTTTTTTAAAAGATTCCTTTTGTCTAAATTATGTTTTTTCAGTTATTCTATTAAAAAGTTTAAAAAAAAAAAGAAACATTCAAAAGTTTAAAAATAAAAACATAAATGTAAAAATTTTGTGCGTAACAGGTTAAATTGAAAATAAATAAATAGAGTATGAATCCATTAGTGTATGGCTCCAAACAAGAACTTTAAATTCAATGCATAACGTTAAATGTAATTTTTTTAAGCAAATAACTATTTTATCAATACATTAAAACTGAATAAATATACTAAATAATGTATGAAAATTTTAGAGTGTATAATATATTTAAATCTTCAATAATATTAAGGAATCAGATATGATAGAGGATAGTAGAACATAATAAAGCTTGATAGAAAAAATTTCATTAAGCAAAGAAATATTTGCTTCTTTGTTTAAATTCCAGTCATTATCATCAGATGAAAGGTATTATCTTAGATTAATGCTAATGAAAAAATCCTAAATATATGTAAATGTTAGTGAAAAACATGTTACAATATTTTCTGTAAAAGCCAATATATCAGCTTTGAGCAAAGAAAATTCTTAAATGTATTCAAAGGAACATCATAAACTTCTATGTTCATATTATATATGAAAAAAAATTTTTTTTGGCTTCATATGAATAAAAGTTGAAAACTTTTTATTTTGTTCTAAAAAAATTAGGGATTTCATTAGTTTTAGTGTATATTTCTATTTTCACTAAAATGGTAAAACATTAAAAAATAAATATGAGATCATATACATGATAAATGGTAATTTTAACACATTTGATGTATTTTGTGCATTAAAAGTGCAAAATCACATTAACAAAAAACTAGCTTTTGATTTTTCACTTTGCAGTCATTTTTTACACAAACAAGAACCAAAACAGCAGCTTGCAGTGAATTGCAAATCACTTCAAATATGCATTCTTCTAATGAACTAAAGAGCCTTTGATTTAAAAATTAAAACATACTTATTTATCAGTTTGAGTAAAAAATTAAAAAAAAAATTAAATGCTAAAAAATATGAAACAAAATTAAATACATTCTGGCGAAGTTTATCAGTGCTTTTAAATATAATCAGACAAAATTTTCTTTGTCATTGCTTATTTTATAAAATATGGTAACTAATTAAACTAACATAGAAATAATTAAAACTTTTACGGACAATGTTCAGAAATTTAATTTCAAAATCTTAGAATTCCTTTACAATATAATACAATAAACTTTAATTAATTTTAAACTTTATAACTACAAAATTCTAACTTACAACAAAATAACAAAGCTAAGTTTTGAGCAATACAAAATATTTTAGTAAAGTAATAAGAGCAAATTTTCATATATCCTAAAAAAAAAAAAAAAAAAAAAAAAAACATACTAATGTTATTTTTTAATTACAATAGGAACATGTTTACATGCTTTAAAAAAATGTAACTTTTAATGAACTCAGTCAAAAGAAGCTTTGATTCATTTATGTATTTTAATATAGTTTAATAAATTATATATATATATATATATATATATATATATATATATATATATATATATATATATATACAAACCGTAGCAAAATATCCAATAAGAGAATTAATGAGTTAAAGTTAAAGAAAATACAAAGATTAATATTAAAAATTCTATAAAAATAATTAGTAATTAATAATTGATTTAGAGAAGTGACAACATTTTCAAAATTAATAATTCTATGCTTATAAGAACTTCATTTTTGTAATAAGTCTAACCATATTCAAAATCAACATGTACAAAAACAGGGTTTATTTAAAAAATTAAATTACAAGTTACAAAATTTTTAGATAAAGAAAGTTTAACAAATTTTTTATATATTAAAGCAAAAGAAAACATAAAATTTAGAAACACAAGCATCAAATACAACAGAAATGCAGTATGTAATCAAGATTTAAGAGAGAAAAATAAAATTAATTATTTAAAATACAATTCTATAATAGTAAATAAAATTATTAGCTTAAGAGAAACCAATAAATTATATTTTGACCACAATTATACATTTCAAGCTTTTAGTTTTCTACAATTTTATATATTTAAGGCATTGGTCTTCAGAAATATTTTAAATAGTAACACTATGATTTTGCTTGTAATACCTTTGAGTAATTTAGGCAACATACAATACTGAAGTACAATTGATATTTTTTTAAATCAAATATTGATAATTTATAAGACCAATGATCTTGGAAATAATCCCATCCTTACATAATCATCAAGAACCTGAAAAAAAGCAATTTGAATAAGCAGGATTTTAAACAGAAAATTATTCATAAAGACTTATAATACAGATAAAAAAGATTTTAAAGCAATTACTTTTTTTTTTTGATACAAAGTTCACAAATAAAATTTGACTATTTTAATCAATAAAATGTACACATACTGCATTTTCAGACTTTAAATAAAAATGTTTATGAGTTATCGTTTTTTAAAACTTTTTTCACTGCTGACATGGAGCTGTTTTTAAGTCCATTTTAAAATAAAATATATTCAGATTTTTCATTTTAAAGTCATTAAAAAATTAAACTTTGATGGTTAAAAGTTACACTAATGTAAACACTGCAGAAAACTTAAAGGCATAAAAGCCATTTCATGTTTTTTTATTAAAACAATTTGTTTAAAACTAAAGGATAATTTAACAATATTTTGTTATTAAAGAAATGCAAGTAAACATATTCTACAGGAGAAAAAGTACAGGTGATAGTGTTCATAATATCACACTAGAATATGTTTTATATATATAATCACTGGAATCTTTTTATTCCAATTTTTTCAATGCTTAAATGCAGATTTATCCCTATTTATTACGACAACATTTATGAAGAAAGTATTATAGTAAACATGCAACAAAAGGGTTATAAAAATTTCCTAGTAAACTTTTTTTAACCTACAGAAATAAAGTTGCAAGACAAAACACACTTGTTTTTATGAAATATAATTCTTGATAAACTAGGAAGTTGTACAAAAGAGTTATTTACAGAAGTAAATTTCATGAAAATATATAAAAATAGAAGCATTTTTATCATATATTATAGTGTACAAGTTTTAAAAATGACAGATAGAATGGAAGCAAAAAATTAGTTAATTAGCAGTTAAAGCTTATTATATATTAAAAAATAGCTTGCATGATTTAATAAAAGTGATCTTAATCTAGAAAATACTATTTGTACATGAAGTGCTCTGAGACTAATACTATTACTTAATGCTTATGATTATAAGTTCACCTGAAAAAGGGTTCTAAGATCAGAAAGCGATCTAAAACATTTCAGAAATTTCCATGTTTCTATAACAGTATAAGCATTTTTTCAATATCATTTTATACAAATATTATTAAACATTTTAATATAATCTTGTATTTTATATCATAAAACTGATTCCAATATAATTTGTTTATTAAATTTTACACACAAACATTTTCAATAAAAACATTTCAATCAAACTTCACTCAATTTCATAAAAAAAATCTATACCTCTTGTACTTTCTCTTTTGTCAAACAGGGAACTACATAAGTGAATCCTGTTGCTTCAAACTTGCTACCATCTAAATTCAAATGTTTATGATAAAGCAACTCCTAAAGAATAGAAAAAAATGTAACAATATTATTGCAAAACTTTATGTTTATTAGTAGTCAGCCTTTAAATATCTTTTATTAATTATAATGAGGATTCTTATTATATTGTAGAACACAAAAGGAATTGGTTTCTAGATGGGATCAGAAACAAACTTAACCTGCTTTTAAGATTTTAATTATATAAAATTAGCATGAAAAACAAAGAAGTTTTGAACAATTATAGAACATATTAGTTTAAATAATTTTTAAACTCAACCTCAAATTAAATACTTAATATTACAATATATTATTTTATAATAGACATTATGAATGATATCATTTAAAAATAATTTACAGGGGAAGAACAAAACTTTAAATATTTTGACTAACCTACTTTGTTTCAAAGATAAAATTTTTTATAAATCTGCCTACAAAAAGACATTATATAGTCTTTGTGCACAAAATAGTAGTTTAATAATGATACAAAAGTTTATACTTCACGATAAAATATTTAGTGAAAGGATAATTTTTTAAATGGAATCCATCAAACAAAAAAGGCAATTACTTTTTTTTAATAAGATTTGAAAAATATTTTAAACTAATAATAAACATAAATTTATAATCTTTTCTATAAGCTGTTATTTCTATTACATTGATTTACTATCACATAATAAGATTAGAAAGGAAACAAAGACACAACATAAAATTTTTTATTATGTTATAAATCAGAATGGCAATCTAAAATTTGGAGGAAAAATAAATAACAGGTATGAACTTTGGGAGTATCACATTATTGTATTAACAGGTTTTAGAAAATTATTTATTTTTAAATAAAATTTTTTAAAAAAATTAACTTTTGCTTTCTTGTCAGAGAAGTTTAAAAGTAACATTTTTTGAAAATTTTTGCCTTTAAATTATTAAAACACGATGTTATTTTCAGCATGACATAGCTTTAAAAAATTTAAAAAATAAAATAAATAAAAAAGGAAAAAATGAATAAACAAAATTTAAGCTCAAAAATCTGTTATAAAAACACTTATTCTTATAAATAATAAAATAACAACATGAAAAACATGAACATGATCCGATTTTCATCATGTAGATACAAGGATAGGAACTAAATAATTGTCTCGTTTTAGTGAAAACCACTGGTTAACTTTTCATTTCCTATTAGAATTAATGACACTACAACTTTATTTCAATTCAACTCAATACATCATAAATACATGTAATAGGATTAATTATACCAGGTGTTACCAGATTTCACAGGAACTGCTAAATTAGTGATCTTAATTTACCTTCTCAAGAATGTGTAAAAATCAATTTCTTTCACAATTTAAAACAAACCAAACAGGAAGCTAAAAATTTTACAAATGTTAGATATGAGATACATACATAATCATAAAAATCTTAAGGGTTCAAATGATATACATTAATCCCAGTAAAAAGATTGATTAATATCAGACAGAAAACTGGAATTCAAAGAATGGTTTGGTTTATTTATCACCTAATAATTTTGCACACAAGGACTAATTAGATAGTGACCTACAGTTTAAAGTGGATTCTAAACCACTGCAAACATACAAACCCAAGTGGGATTTGAACCCATGAACTGCTAACCAAAGACATTTGCTGACAGCTCTGCAGAATTCGAAGAATGAGGTTATTTTAATTATTCCTTATTAAATAACTTATGTACAATAGTATTTTACACAAAATTTTTATTTAAAAAAAGCATACAATTACAAATCAAACACAACTAATAAAATGGGGCTTATATCAATAGGTAAAATTTGGGGACCTATAAATTAATTTGGTTTTTCAAGATAATTCTAAAAAGTAATTTGAAAAATAAAAATCTTAATTCTAGTGCTGTTTTAACATGCCATACAATAGCTCGATAGTTGTCACATAATCTCCCAAAACCAAAAAGAGATATGAATGAAAAATTAACTTTATTACATGTATTTATTGCTGATATAGATTCTGATACTGCATTACAGAAAGTGGTAAGATTTAAGTTACAAACATATAAATTTCTTCATAATACTATCTCACATTTTCACACTTTTACCATTCTATTATACACTTTTTATTTAAAATTTCATTGATAGAACATTAATTTCAAATGAGTTAATCATTTGAGAGCTTCTATAATTTTTAAAAAATTTTTTCACTTTTCTATTGTAATTTTTATAGTTTTCAATTATAAACTTTTGATAGGTTATGAACAATTTGTAATGAAAAAACATGAACTAACCAATGTAAAAATTTGAATTTTTAACTGACTTATTTGCAAAGAACTTCTCATATTTTTTCCTACTAATTACATTTAGTTTTAAGGATTTGGTTAATACATAAGTATTGTGCTGTTCTATGAAAATTTCAAATATATTAAAAAATAATGCAAACTGCTTGATTCTAGACAAATTTAACATACCTGATGTAAATATGGATTAAGAGGAGTATTTTCTATTCCATCTTTAGAGCAAGCTTCTGCCCAAGGTCCTAAATGTTTATCATTAATATCATCTACAAGTGTAGACATATCTAACTATAAAAATAAAAATTAAAAAAAACATTTAATAAAAAAATGTTTTATGTTTCCTTTTTATATAAAAATAAATCCAAAATGTTAAAAATTCAGATAAAAGAAATATGCTAAGCACATAAAATATTTCAGTTATAATGATGATTCACAAAGATTAATAAAATTTAATATTTATTAATAAAATTATATTCTTACAATAATTATCAACAATTGTATCAATTGTAAGATTGTACAGGATAAATAAATTACATAAAATTAACATTAAAACATTGGCTAATTAAAATACAGAGCCAAGAATTATAAATAAAATTTGTTAGTATAACATATTCTATATTTAAGATGCATAATCAAGTAATGCTTCTAGAAATATAATAATATAAGTAAAAGCATGAACTATTAAAATATACCATATTAATAAACATAAATACAATCATCCATAAAAATATGAAACTAAAAATATTATGAACTTTTAGTTTTCAATTAATATGGTGGATTAGCACTTTTTTAAATTAAAAAAATTTAAAAACACCAGTTTTACATTCTAATAAACATTCTGCATTTGAAAGTTTGTATTATTACAATATTAAAATAGTTGTGTGTATTACATTTTAATTGTATCTTTAACCAAGAGCAAGAAAATATGAAATCATTCTATAAATAAGAAAGCCTGAATATACAAGGTGTGAAAAATAGATGATCAGGATTTTATGTACCATAATTTTAAGAATACACCAAATATTTTATTGCTTGAAACACATTCTATACTTTTTTATAAGTATAAATTAATCATTTTGTGTGGTTTCCCTTATGGAAATCATAATTTTGAAAAGTTCAAGCTTCATAAAAAATTCAACGAAATATTTAAATATTCATTCCAAGAAACAAAAATATTCTTACAGAGTATCTTAAATAACTTTACATATAGAATAAAATAAGCTATAGAAATTTTAATGTTTTAAGTTGAGTTTAAAAAAAATCAGGTAAAAAAGAAAAATACTTCTGCTGCACATTTTTTTACATATTAATAAAAAATAAAACATTTTATATAGTAATAGAAGCAAGTCTCGGTTAAAAAATAAAGAACAGTGTCATGTTAAATGTTGTAAGATTAAATGTCTACAATATACAAAAAATTATGAAATTGGCTAAACTATATGATTCCATAAACTATACTACATTAATTGTTCTATTATAATGTTAAAATTATTTCATTCAACAAATACATAGAATTAGTAGAAGCTCATTTTGATTTGTAGATTGATACTATCTGTTATGAACACCAATGCTTGAGATAAAAATCAATTTCACATGAAATGGTAACCTGAAAGAGAGATGCTAACCATTCAGCTGCCAATCCAGAAAGTAGGTATGCTTAAATCTTGATTTATTTATATAATTTATTTGATATTACATTTAAATGTTATTTGGAAAGAGACTACTCAAAATATTGAAAATTTAGATTTTTACTTAATTTTGATTTATCCAGCATTTTTTTTTTTTTTTTTTTTTTTGTATTTTTAAAATTACATTATTAACTTACTTTGGCTAAAGTTGACATGGAAGTCCCAAAATAGTCATGATTGATATTGAATATATCTGAAACTATATCTGTTATTTTTCCTTGAGCTACAAAAAAGAAAACTTATAATTTACTTCATCCAATAAAAAAATAAACAAATATTTAACACATTAAAATATTTATTTAAACATGAAATATAAATTACAAAACCTATTGGTTATTTTATAAGAACTATATTTGATTAAGTTACTTTAATTTCATTGATTGGGGTAAAACTAATATTTTAAAATTTAGCTTCAATAAACTAAAGTAAGTTCAAAAACATTAAAAGATTTTTTCATTTTTAAAATTATATAATTTGCCAAAAGCACTTTTTAGTAAAATCAACATGATAATAAACAATTTACACAATTCACTAATTTATAGAAAGATATTTTATGCTAACATTACTTAATATTTTGACAAACAAAAAAGGAAAATTTTCTATCATAACACTTAATTTGAATTTTTATAAGTAGTGAAAATATCCAGCCAGAAAAGTGTAGAAATCCTAACGTTATTGATAGTACAGGTAAAACCAAATTTGACTGACAGTGATAAAGAAAATAGGATCATAGAAAACAAAGATTATAAAAATCCTCTTCTAATATATTTATATTTAAAAGATCTATATTATTTACCAATTTTAATGTTTGAATACTGCTTCAATAATATTTAGCATCCCTTTTTTAATT
The DNA here is from genome assembly GCA_037975125.1 of Latrodectus hesperus. Lineage (NCBI taxonomy): Eukaryota > Metazoa > Arthropoda > Arachnida > Araneae > Theridiidae > Latrodectus > Latrodectus hesperus. The sequence continues at coordinate 76,793,787 of CM075853.1, read as the reverse complement.
TTGATAAATTATTTAGAATTATGTGACAATTTCAGATAAAACCTTGAAAATTTTAAAATCCTATTAGTAAATGAATAAATTTGTAAAAAGGTTTCCGAATGCAGATGAAGTTTTTCAAATTTGCATACTACCAAAGTTGCAAATTTAAATGAGCATATCATGCATTAATGTTTGATGTAGAAATATATAAATTATATTATTACGCAAGTCAGACAGCATATTTAGACTAAAATTCCCTGATAGTAATCTATTTCAAAATGCTGCTACTAAATACAAAACATTGGCTTAAAAGCTCTTGATATGTTAGGAAACAAATGTATAATAAAAATATTGCAAAAGTGATTATGAAGATTATTAAAGGAGTTTACAAAAATTTTACTGATTACTTAAAGTTTACATATTAACATAATCTAACTTCCTAATATTTTTTAAATAATGCTTTAAATTTAGGTTCTAAGCTGAATTTCAAACTAACACTATATATATAAGCTTGAAATTTAGCATAGAACTTAACTTTAAAGCGTTATTTAAAAATATTAAGAAGTTAGATGATGTAATTCTTTTAATACAAATTCATTTTAAATATATATTTAAAATTAATTTGTATTAAAAGAATTTACATTTTTCTTTTTGAGCCAACATAAATACAAATCCAACAAATTTAAATAAATCAAACTATTGTTTTTTTTTTATCAAAATATTGACAGGAATAAGTGTATATGAAACATTTAGAAGCACAAAGAATTTGAAAATACTGCAGAACAATAAAGCAGACAGTACTGACTACATATAATCATGAAGATGCATCCTAATCATTAGTAAGAATCAAATTTTACTAATTTATATTCACAGAAGTTTGCAGGTTTGAAAAATAAGCTAATTAAACCTGTTTTTACATCTGTTAATTCAATAAAAATATATAATATATTGAACTATTAAGAAGTAAGATTTAAATATAAAAGTCAATTGTTTCCATCATTAAATTAACATATACAATAATGAACATTTTAAATAACATTAAATATTTGGAAACTAAAAAAATAGTATATAAGCTTATTGAAAAGAATCTTTTGTATTTCTAAGAAACTTTGGAACTATTTAATTTAAATTTCAGAAAAATTGTACTTACTTGTATCACCTTTATCAACGAGATGATAAATTTCACCCGATTTTGCATGCAAACAAGCATGCCAAATTGCTCTACTAACATCCAATACATTAACTGTGTGCATTTTTACATCTTTGTTCCACAATAACTAAACCAAATAAAAATATTTATTCATATAATTAAAATTAATTAACAGAGAATATAAATTTTAACAAAAACATATTATTTGTATAATGTGTGAGAAATGAAAAAATCGTCACAAGAGGGCCAACAAAAAATAGTCACTTGATGTACGTCAACCATAAGATGCAGCCAGAGAATGGTTAAGCGCAATATCAAATAAATTTGTTATTTGAGACTGAATTGCAGTATTTTATTTAAACGTCCTATGTGTGTGTGACATGGCTGTGTATAAGTAATCTTAATGGAAAATCAGCTAAGTGAATGCATGTAACTTAACAAATGTATTAGTGGAATAAAGGCTAATTGCATAATTTAAAATAATCATCAATAATAGCTTTTTAGAAAGGATAACATCAACTGATATCAAGAGGAAGGTAGTGAAAAATATAAGAAAAGCACAATATGAAAATTATTGCAATGTGAATTAAATTTAAGGATTGTCAGAAATATCTGCCTACAGGTAAATAAAAATTTTAATTAGTTTATGTATGTGAAAAGATCAACACTTCCTATAAATTGTTTTTAAAACAAAATATTAAGTGACAATGAGAACTTATCTAAATAATGCCTTAAAATTCTATCATTAAGAGATACTAATTCAAAAATAGCAGGCTTTTCTTATAATTAATGTTATTTGAATTAAATCAATAGATTATAAGGATAGTTATTTAAAAAAAAACTTGACTCATATCTTAGTTATAAATAGTTAATCCACAGTAATATAGTCATATATTGTTTAGAATTTCATTTCTCATGATAGAGAATCATGGTATATACTTTGTTTGTAGTTTTATTGTTAAATCAAATTTAAATTAATTTACAAAAAAATTAATATTTTGTAATTATTAAGGACTATTAAGATTTATTTTTAACCTAGCAAAAATTAATTAGTTTGATCTAGGGAAGCATTTTTTAAAAAAATAATGATTAAATAAGAAAATAGTTTTATGATGGAAACTGCATTTTATTAAAAGTCTGTATTCATTTATATATAAATAAGATTAAAACCACTCTTTTCTTTTCAAATTTAAAGAAATTTTAAGTATTTATGTTCCTACTAAAAAGGTAAAATATACAGAGAAGTTATTCATATTAAAAATATTTTAAACCTTTATAATTACCTTCATCATTTCTCCTAAATGTTTATAAACAGCACCAACTACTAATCTAGGCACTAAAAAATTAATTAGAATTTTTACCATCTATTGTAATACTTAAATATAAATTTATAAAACATAATTATATTTCTGAGTTAATAAATTTGATTAATAGGAATTGTACATTTTTTATATTGTAAATGTTAAAAGTAAGATTATAATACTTAAATTTTAAAATCATACTTCATTAAAAAATAAATTGAAAACCTAAACATCATATCCCAAAGGAAATATAATAGTAACAATTGGATAATCATATATAACTACTTATTAATAGGAAATTCAATGAATATTTAAAAATCTGATAAACTGCTAAAAGTTTCTCATAATGCCAGTAAGAAAAATAGATTTTAAGAACAATATATTAAGAACAATAAATTTTCTTTTCATAATTGTAAAAAATAATATTTATAATTTTCTCTTCATAGTTAAAATAAAAAAAATACATGATATTATAAATGTATTATCTATCTAAATACAATCATTTTTAATGATATAAAATCACCCAGATTTCATAAAACATTCATATAATTTGAATTACTATTACAAATATGGAGAAACAAAGATGTAAATTTTTTCTGGAAAATATAAAAAAACAGCATAGATAAATGTTTCTGAAGGAAGCCAATTATATCATGCGTCTCCAATATAATGATTAAGAACCACATTTTTACTTCAATTAAAAACTGGGGAGAGAGAAGTATATTTTTTTATGCAAATTACAAATACAAGTGAACAAATATTTTACATTTTTAAGAGCAACATTCAATATATTGAAATATCTTCACATTTAAATTAATTTTAAATGTTTTGCATTATTATTTCATTAAAATTTCACATATGATACATTAATTATTTACATTTAATAACAAGTATATCAAACTGTGAAGTTTGAATTAAAACATAAATGGAAACAATAGTTATTAATGATTACTTATAATTAAAAAATGGAACTATTAATATTGCATAACGTAATATATTAAAGTTCAAAATAAGTTTTGTAAAATTTCAAAGATATAATGCAAATTTTTCAGGGCAAAATTACTTATCAATCTTATTTGAATAAAAAAATTCAAAACCTAAAAAGTTAAAATGTAATCCAGGTTTCTCTAACTAAATAATATAAACTGATCATGTATAAATGTATGGTATTTCTTCATATAGTAAAAATTCTGCAAGAAAAAATGTGTCACACATATATTAAAATAAACTAATAAAAAAAACTATGAAAATTTTATTCTATTATTTTTATTTCCTTTAATTATTTATTTTGCAATACAATATTAACTTTTTCATCTACATTAAATTTGGCACTAAATCTCTAAGTTTTCTTGAAATTAATTATGTAAAGTGAAATTTCTATATGTCACTAAAATATCTTCAAAACTGAATTCAGATTTTAGAGATAATCAAAAGAAAATATTTAATTTGTTCATAAAATATAAATGTAAGCCATATTTTTTCTTTCCTCATTTGAATAAAAATTGCATTAAATGTTAATAGAATGTGAAAAAGTACTTCCACTAAAATAAACATTCATTTTGAAAAAATAATCTTACTTATGCCAGTTTTATCACCAATGCCATAAACAATTGCAGGTCTAAGAATAACATAATCAAGATCTTGTACTGTTGAAAGCTCTTCTTCTACTTGCAATTTAAATCTTGCCATAACTGTCCATGGATCAGGTTTAGCAGATTCTTTAATGGGTGTCTAAATAAATAAAAAGCTTATAAGAATTCACTATTTTAAAATATACATAAATATATTCATATAAAAAAGAAGGGAGAGAATCATGACAGATTTATAGCAATACTTTTTCACTGGAATGTATGTGGCTAGAAGAAATTTCAATGAATCTTTTAGCTTTATGTTTAACAGCTTCTTTGGCACAATTTATACTTAATTTCACAATGCCTTCCTTGTAAATCTAAAATTAAAAATGCAAATTGTTATCACACCTTTAGAAAATTACATAAGCAGTACCTCTTAATTAAGAATTAAAATTATTTATAAAACTCACAGCATCAGTCTGACCCATTTTAGTTTCTGCTGCTAGATTAATGACAAAATCATAAGGGCCTTCCTCATCAGCAAATGCTTTTTGACATGATACTGAAAATAAATTTTAAAGGTGAGATTTTTCTCAAAATGTAATATTGAAAATTTCGATTGATTTTTTAATGAAGCATATATATATAACATTAAATTAGCTTTTCTCTGTTTAAATTCAGTGTTCACAATACAGAAGTTACACAGTAGATATGAAAAGAATATTGTCTGACTACCACAAGTATAGTTCCTACCAATTTGTCAGGGCCATTCATTTCCTGTAGAAAAAAGACAAGTCTAATTTTCAACAGTTGTCAGGAGAAAGGCATCAACTTCAACTCACCGAACACCTTAAAAATAAACAAGGTACTACTCTAAATATCACCAATTCATGCCACCTTAATCACAATTTGAAATAAACAGTGCTGTTACTCACAGCATTACAGTTCAACTGTCACTGTCAGACTACTTTTGTGGATACCGTCGAGAGATCATCAAACAGTATTAAGATAAACAAAATATTTTAAATGACTCTTATTTAGCTACATTCTCTATATTTTTAAAGTTATGAAATTAAAACCTTATCAAGGAATCATTGATAAAAAAAAAAGATTTTATCTTTTTAAATTATTTTTTTCAAAGGAATGGGAATTTTTTATGCATAGTTAAAAAGTCTTTAAATCTTCATAACAGACTCTTCATATGGTAAAATCAGAAGATAAGCACTTCATCATAGGCACACTGTATGATAGTGTGGAAACAACTCTCAATCTTAAAACATTAAAAGTTCAAGAACGGATCCAATGACTACAAAAAACATATGGAAAGTTTTACAGTTAAATTCAAACACAAGTTTACTAAGACTAAGGCTCTGTGGGGGTAAAAAATGGTAGAATGTGTGTGACTGATGTGGAATGTAGTTATTGCACAATGCAGCAATGGTGTGGTAAGTTTAGTGTAAAATCCAATCTCAGAACTTTGGGCATGTCAATCAGTACAGATTTAAGAAAGATTGTGATGTCAGTTTAAAACAAGTCATGTGCAAGAATTGCTTACTACAGATCTTCCCAAACAAGAAAATATTACTTCACAATTAATTGTGACATGTAAATGTCACAATAATAAGTAATATTTTCTTGTGAATTAATTGTGACATGTAAATGGATAGTGTTTGGCCTTACAACATTTTATGATGATGAGCCACATTCACTTACAAAATGCAGTCAAAATAGGAATGTTGAATATGGATAACAGAAAATTCCTATTACCTCTACTTTTCTTATAAATGACTATGTAGTATGGATATACTGCAGAGTTTGTTGTAAAACCATATTTTTTAAAGAAATTATACAAGCAGATCTTGTTATTAACAAAAATACTGTCAATACTATAAATTTCTGTTGCTAAGTTAAATTATTCCTCCACTCTAGCATTATCACTGTTTGAAAAGCACAGTACTTATGCAAAATTGTGCTACTAAGTTGTGTGACATATAAATTAGATTTTCTACAAACATTCAGAAATAATTGTTAATATGTAGAAATTTCTTGACAACCTGGGAAGCTCAAATTCCTAACCACAATCCTTACAATTTTTGACTCTGGGAAAATCTAATTAATATTGTGTATTGCAGTAGTGTAACAAACGTAATTGACACAAAGGCATACATTGCACACAAGTTCCACAACAATCAGCCAGATATTCTTCACTTTGCAGTCAAATAAGTGAATTCTCAAAGAATTAATTATTTTCCTTTCATTGATGATATTTATTGATGATTTTGATTTCTACTTTAATAAGTGGAGTTTTAAGTTAAAAGTCTTAATTTTTTTAAACATGCATAAAATTAATTTTATTGCTGTGGATTTGGTTGTTGCTTAAAGGCAACTTTTTACATAAGAGGGATAGTAAGATCTGGACCTAGGGTTTAAAGTAGATTTAGAACCCACAAACTGGTGAACTGAGAAGTCAGGGACACTAACCATTCAACTACAAATGAACTTAACTGTTGTGGGAAAGCTCAACTGCTGTGGGTTTTTTTGGTTTGTCGCTCAACGGTCATTTTTTGCACACGAGGGCTAATTAGACTGGGACTTGCGGTTTAAAGTAGATTCCGAACCACTACAAACATCCATGCCCAAGGTGGGATTCGAACCCACGAACTGTTGAACCGAAGGCAAGAGCGCTAACCATTCGGCTGCCAGCTCGGCTCAACTGCTGTGGGAGAATATAAATGAAATTTTAGAACTTTTTTTTGGACCAATGGTACTTTCATTAGTTTTATTTTCACAACTTCATAAAAATAAACCTTGTGTGCCTGAAAATATTAAATACTAATTAAAAAAAATATGCAATAATTATAATGTATATACATATATAAAGAATGCTTTGGTACAAATAACTATTTTGGTAAATAATCAAATAAATATAGATAATTATAGAAAAATTTAATATTTAAGTAATTAAAACAAAATTTGAAATGTACCTACCAGCAAAAAATTATAGTACTAAATTTTAAAATTTCCACTTACTTTTTGAAAAATTTAATTATAATAAAAAAAGATGTTAGTTAAACATTGATAAATGCATGAGCTTTAACATTCAACTTAGTGTTATGACAAAATTCAACTATAACAGAATAGTAAATTCCTGGAAAGAAAAACTTTTCAGCCACCAGTTTCTCACATTATGTCAAGAAAATCTCAGTTTTGAATCATTTGACATTTTCTGTGTTAACATGCACCCAGAAATGTCTTCCTCAAATTTTTAAATTAATAAAAAAATGAAAACAAATCAAATTTCATATTGTTTCAATAAAACATCACAAACTTCACATTTCAGTGGAATTTATAAATTATCAAGTTTTTTGAAGTTAGCAATTTCAAAATTTGTTTTAAGAAAGTAAGTTGAAATTTATTTTTTAAATACACAATTTTTTTTCACATTTTTATTTACATTACACAATGACAATTTAAAATGAGATAAAAATCTAATTTGGTCTTTCAAATTACTTCTGAGTCATAATTAAAAAAGCTTATATCAGTATAGATGCTTTGTTGATCTGAATATGTTTTGGTCTAATTTTCTTCGGACTAGTCAAATTCAATTATTGAAAAAGCTTAAATAGAATTGACTACCAGGAATTATTGAATCTAGATAATTTATACACAAAATACATAATACATATAAAATCACATAATGATGTATAATTGGTGTTGACTCAACATACATTTCACAAATTGAGTTTTTAAAATTTAAAAAACTGAAAAACTAAGAAAAGGTAAAACTTTAAATAATTTTATATAATGATAACTATGAAAAACAATCTTAGATCAATTGATTTGAAAAGTATTTTTTAAAACCCTTGTTAAATTAAATAAAAATATCTTTAAAAAAATTGAAAACTTAACATGTATTTTTTTAGTAGCCCAAACAAATGGTTAATATTTTTATCTAACCTTTTATTATTTAAATTAAAACAACTGTACTATACTATTAAGTAGAAAACAGATCACTTGAAATAAGCAACAAATATCAGGAAAGTTTCTAAGAAATAAAAATGAAGTACAACAAACCTGGATTAATTAAATTAGCACTTTTGAATTCAACAATAGGGTTCTCAAAAATAGCCTACAATAAGAAAATATGTAATCAAAACAAAATCAATAAAAAATGAAATTACAAGGTTGATTATAATTCCTTACATTTGATAGACATTTTTAAATAGAAAATTTATTAATTGTTTGTGCTTTTACATATAATAAATTTAAAAATAAAACCTGCATTATAACAGTTTTGATAGGCATGATTTTTATTAATTTTTAATAAATGTAAATTGCTAATTTTTCACACATAAATATATCACGATTCTAAATTGATGATAATGTATATAAATTTGCATTCTTAGTCATTTCTTTTTGCTAAGATTCATATTATTTTAACAAAAAGCATTTGCTTAAATAACCTTATCAATACAAAATAAAGATGTAAATTAAAAACAAAATTTTTTCAGAAACTTTTAAAATAAAAATTGTAATTTAAACTATTTGGTATTTTTCTAATTAGCAATATTTACTAACTTCAAACTTTATTTTAAGCTTTTATTTGAATCAGGCAATAGTTTTAAACATAAAACTAGACAAACATTTCATAAAAATTCTTTTACAACAGCTTTTGAACTATTCCATAAAAATAAATCAATTTTTATATTATATAGTCTGATTATATGCCACAAGAATAGCTCTTGCAAAGTGCTCTGGCTATGGCAGTTATTATAACAAGAGCTGCCCATTTCAAATGGGAGTAAAAGAAGATATGAATTGGCAGCATTCTTCATATTATTCTCAAGGCATTCAATAAGCCCAAGTTGGTATCTTTCTTCAGACTAATACTGTCAAAAATGGAAAATGCCTTATTTCCACAGCAATACACAGGTACACACAAAGGTGAGCTTTTCTCAAAGTAGATTAATAAAAGAATTTTTATAGTTAACACATTTACAGCTGAAATTGAGAAGTTTAATATTTTTGAAACATATCTCTGAGTTGGAAGATTTTTTTATAGCATCATCAATCTCACCTTTCATATATTAGAAAAATTATTTTCTCTTCTTTGGTTAAGAATTTGAAGAATTTTCTCTTCAGATGTTAGATTAAAACAATTTTTTTTGTTTCATATTGTGGTATAGATATAAATAACTCATATTTTTCAATGTTTCTGAATTATTAAATAAGAATAAACCTCTTTAGAAATAGCACAAAATTTAACTTTCCATCCATTGATATTTTGAATGTAAACAAGAATTTTAAATATCAGAATTTAAATAAAACTTCCAAATACATAATTGTAATGAAAAAAATTTTTTTTTCCATTTAGCTCTATATAAATCACCTCTTTATGAATACACAAATCCTGAATAAACACCTGATACTTTTTAAGTTTTATAATGAAAGCATAAAATCTTACATATTTTGAATATAAACTCAATTATCTTTTTCAATTTAAATCAATGTTTTTGTTTAAAAAATAATAAACAAAATATTTCACTTTAAAATATACATAAACAATTTTACTCAAAAAATTAAGTCTTAAACTGCTTCTTGGTAGAATCTGAAAACAAAATTTAAAAAATACTAGATTAAATTTTATGTACCTATTAGTGTATTTATTAATCTGCATCGAAAAAAAACGCTACAAAAATATTTTCATGAATATTGTATATCAATATAAACAAATTTTAAGTACCTAATTTCTCACCTGATGATACATATTTAACCAGGCTATTTGTGGAGGCACTTTATCAACTACTCGAACCTGTTAAAGAAATAGAATATTGCATTTCAATGAAAATAGTTCCAATAAATTAAAATTTATTATCACATGATAATAATTACATAAATCTGAGAAAATTATAAACATATTATGAACACAAATCTGACTATATATATATATATATATATATATATATATATATATATATATATATATATATATATATATATATATATATATATAAAAGAAATATTAAAGAAGTAAAATGTATATACATACTTTATAAAATAAAAATTAAAAAAAAAAGTAATTCAATATATTTCAAATATTTACCTTAGAAACTAAGTCATTGGTGACTAAATAATCAACTAAATTTCTGCCTAAAAATCCACAACCTGTTGATGAAATTAAAATATATGTTTATAATCAATTAATGATTTAAAAAAAATAGTGACATTTTTGATTTAAGGAAATAAAAAAAAAAAGTTGGTTCAAAAGTTTGAAAAAAGTTAATGATCACAAAAGGATATGAACAGTATACATATCAAACTGAATTATTTAAGCAATAAAAGTTGCTTTTGAAATATAAAATTAATTATATACTTCAGAATGTTGAAAGTTTTGTTAGTGTTTCACCCGTTTAAGATTGACGCAGCAAAGAAATTTAGTTTCGGTTGAAAATATTAGCTCAACAAATTTCTAATTATAATTAAAATAATTAAACAAAAAGTTCAATTTTAAAACTAAGTCAATAACAAGTTTAAAAAATTAAAAAGTTTTTGTAAAGATATTCCTAATTTTACATATTACACTAGACTCACTTTAAATATTAATTTGCTTAGAGAAAGTATTTGCAACATATAAAAGAAGCTGCACATATTAATAAAGAATGATATGCAATTTTAAGAAATTATACATATATTGAATAATTTCTGATTTTTTAAAGAGAATTGCAGTATAATAACATATGTAGCATTTATAATATAGGAAACAGAGAATACATATGCAAATAGGTGCATGAGAAAACACTTGTGGTAGTTATAAAAAATAGCAATGTTTTACAATTAAGAAATAAGAGTTATTTTTATAAAATTCATTAGTGATGACACTATTGGTCAGATAAACCTTCAAAAGGAATAATTTTTTATGATTGCAAAATTTTTTTGCCCTAAAATGTTTAATATATTTGTGGTGGAAAAACCATTTTCAGTTAATACCAAAGTTCATTAAGTATATCAGATCTCAGTAAAAGGAAACAAGAGTACATAAACTTCATGCATTTCTTAAATATTTAGCTCACTTAGCAATTCTTAATTTTTACACAATAAGACATAGTATGGAATTTGTAAAACGTATCAATTGTGATAAGACCATTAAGAATTTTAAATTATGTATCAAAATAATTTGATAATTTTTATTGATTATTTAAATTCACTGAATTAACATTAAACTTTAAAAATTTTTTTATTTTACTGCATATAACCTCAATAAATTACACAAAGAAGATAAAATCGGCGATAATTACGAAGATAGGGAAAAGTCGCGGTACTATGGAAGAATTTTCCCACTGTGTTTCTAACAAGTCTCCTACATTAAAAATTTAATCTGAAAATTCATTTGTTTAAATCGGTAACACAAAGGTGGTTTTCAAAGGATGCGAGTTCAAATACTGCTTTCATATCGCATGAAATTTGAAAACTGAAATATTTCGTATAAAAATGTATTAATATTTTACATAAATGAAAATTACCAATCTTCCAAAAATATTGCCAAAAAATTCTACGACAGTATTTCCGGAAATAAGTTTAACAAAGAATTCATTATCGTCGGCAAACAGTTGGGCAAGCGCAACCGAAGGGGGGGGGAATCTTTGATTCATAGATACAAATAACAGTCTAAAATGTTTATCAATGTGTTAATAATGCTATAATTGCCCATAACACAAATGAATGTGATGAAAAGGTGTAAGAGTAGATATTTTCTATATACCACGGTAAAAAATTAAGAACGATCATTGTATCTATGACATTTCAACATGATCCCCAATTAACGCAAATTAGTATTACCCTTAAGAATAAAATGATAACAATAGAATATTTGTAAAGTTGACTTTTTAAAGTGCTTTGTATAATGGACGAAATCACAACGCAGCAAAAAAGATGAATTTTGATGTGTATTTGATTTTGATGTAAGGAAATTTACGGTATAATTTTCAAAATTCAGTTATTTTTGATATAAATGATTGAACAGTTGACATTTTAAACTAAAAAAATATAGGGGCAATTCAAGTTTTATTAAGTAAATTATTTAATCAAAATCTTGAAAATAAAAAAGCTAAATGTCTTATGAAATTTTCCAGTACGTTGAGCTTTATATATCCAGTTCAAATAAAATTTGAATTCGGTTTATTTGTTGCTCTACGGTTATAAATTACACACGCTTTAACTTTATTTTATTTATTTATTCATTTTTATCACACGCATAAATGACGAAGCAGTTAAAATTTAAATGCAAAACAAACATTTCCTGAAAATGAGAATACAACATTTAACGCTAACTATACCTTTGTGAAGTTTATTGAAGGTATCTATAACGGCAAGCTATTTTAAAATAACAATTCAAAAATTTTTAGAAACATTGCTGTATTTCATATCTATTAATTTCAAATATTTTTTTTATAAATTTTGAAAACTTTTATAATTATACCGCGTACTTTGTATTTTATATTACAATCTTTGAAGTTGCATGAATGGATTAACACGTGAACATATTTCTGCATACAACAAAAATACAGCTAACGGCTTATTCCACCAAACCACTAATTTTCATACACAATTTCCAAATAGGTATAAACACTGAAAGTATATATAGTTTATTACTAAATTAGTTTTAAAATAATTTCAATATTTGAAAAAAGTATTAAAAAGTGCGAAATTAGTCATTGGAAATTCGCAATTTTTAAGGAGCTTCCTTTGTCAACATTAAGTTACAAATCTCATATATAAAATTTGGTTAAGTCTGGTGCTCAGTACAGCTAACTCGATTAATACTTACAATTTAAAGTTTTAAAGTGGATTTGAAAACACAATAAATATCCACTGCTCCAAGCAACAATTAAACCTTTGAACTGAAATGCAAAGCTGGCAAGGTAGTCAAAACCATGAACTTGAAGTCAGGAAAACAAATACAGCAGCCATCTTTAATCAGGAATGGTTTGTCGCTTTACGGCCACTTTTTGCTCGCGAGAGCTAACTACACAGGAATACATTTCAAGCAGATTTCGAATTATAGCAACCTTCACACAAGAGATGGGAATCGAACCCAGCAACTCTTGAACTAAAGCACAGATAGCGATAATCATTCAGCTCCTACGTGGACTATTTAGGAATAGAAGCTTTATGGATATTATTTCATATAGAAGGATGCATTCTGTATCCAAAAACATTATCAAAAAACAAATATATAAGCAATCATGTAATTTCATGTGATCTCATTCCATTAAAAAAAGTATCCTCAGTTTTCAACAATATTTTTACAAATAAGCTATAATCATCACTCAAAAAGTGGAACTGATTTTTTTATTTCTAATAATACATAAATATTCAATGAATATAAACATGTCACTCCATAGGAGCCACAAATTAAACCGCGACAAGATTAAAAGGGTTAGGCAGCATAGGCAATACAAATTGAGTAGTTAAAAATTTTCTTTTGAGAGCTTGTCTAGTTACCATATAACATGTTCGAATAGCACATTTAGCGTCGAACACGTCAAGGAGGAAGTATTCACAGAGAGTTTCATATCCGTAAAAAGCGGATGTGAATATTATCTTTTTTCCTGCTTTACAAGTGGGATCTCTTGAAAACCACAATCAAGAAGTCAGTCGAGATGACTACCCACATTCGAAAATACATTTCATTTACTCCGACTCATCAGATTACGGTATAAATGGGATTATTTTATATCAGTGTTAATGACATAGATTCAGATAATTGTAAATTTTATTTTAAATACCAGATTTTTGCGAAGTTCGTACAAAAGTAAAGAAAACTAATCAAAGCTTTGTTTTAAAATAAGCATCTCTTTCAATTCAGAGTAAAATAAATTTTTATAAACTTATTTGTAGTGTATTCCGGGAAATTTTTTTATCGTTTGCCTAGAAGCAAAAATCCTTTTTAAGCTTTAATTTCTAGAGAGTTACAAATCTATAATAATTCAGATGATTCTGTGAGCAACGCTTGAAGGGAATGTTAAAGATAATTTATACTTAACAGGAACTTTAAGAATTAATATTATTGATAAGAGTATTTCATGATTTTTATTTTAAATGCATAATTTCAACATTTTTAAAAACATTTGCAATTCCATTTCTTGTATACTCCATTAATTTAAATACGATAATACAGAGAACTTTAAAAATTCGAATATATACATATAGGTTTCCATAGCTACACATTCACATCAATACATAAAAAATTTTTTAACAGAAGTCTAAAAGTTAGAAAAACAACTTTTATTAAGAATTCAAAGTGGAAGAAGGTTTTGAAATGCAAAGCCAATTCCAAATGAATTAAATAATGTGAGCTTGAATATAGGCGCTTGTAAATTTAAATTAAAGGGAAAAAAATTTAAATAAATTTAGAATTCCATGTACATAAAATCCCAAATAGAGATATTGCATTCAAATTTAAGCATGCGTTAAAGTCAAGTAATTGTGTAGTAGAGAAATTTAAACAATGAAGGGGAATGAGAAAAATTAGCGATCAGAAAATATTAGGCAAATCATGATCATAAAAATTATATATATATATATATATATATATATATATATATATATATATATATATATATACCAAAAATAAGTGTCACAAGTATATAATTAAATTACCCAATAGAAATAAAGAAATTTAATATAAGTAAAATTAAATGCAATAAAGTTATTATTCAACATTAATTATTTAGGTAAATAATTATGGATTTGTATAGACAGCTCACAATAATTAAGACTTATAAGTTATGGATTAATTTTAAAGCAGGGAATTACAGTTGGCAAAAAAAGTATTAGAACAATGAGAAATTTGTAGTTTTCAAGTTAATAAAATTAAGTAAAACTTATAATCAGTTTATAAATGATAATATGTTCTTAGAAAATTATAACTAAGAAAAAAATAAAATTTAAAAGTAATTACAATATTATTAAAATAAAAATAACAAAATTTGCATCGCAAAAAATGTATTAGAACAAAAGCAGAAACATGCAAATTACAGCGCTGGTGACGTCATTTAACTTTCAAGGTTACTTTCAACCATATCAATGTCAAGGGCGCTCATCTCATTCACTGCTAATTTATAGAAATTCAGTTTACGTGGACTTTTCCTGCCATGGCATCCAAAATAAAAGAGATTTCACTTCTGCACAATAGTGGCAAAACACTTCGAGAAATTTCCAATAAATTGAATGTTTCACTTTACTCAATTCAAAACATTCTAAAAAAGAAAAAAGAAACTGGTATTGTGGACAATAGGCCAAGATCAGGGAGACCAAGCAAGCTGACTGTCAGAGAAAAACGAGAAGTGGTTAAAGATGCCCTACAGTATCCGACAGAAAGTGCAAAGATGTTGGTCGCAAATATTGAATCAATCTCAGGAAAGGTTGTAACATCTCAAACAGTTAGAAATGTATTGCATAATGCTGGTAATAAAAATAAGACGGCCAAGGAAAAAAATCTTTCTTTTAGAAATCAATGGGAAAAAACGCCTAGAATTTGCCAAAATTTTTTAAAAATAAACATTAGATTTCTGGAAATATGTAATTTTCTCCGACGAGAATAAATTTTAAATTTTCAAACCTAAATACGTGCTCCCAGTTTGGAGAAGAAAAGGAACTGCTTTTCAGGCTTAAAATGTACAGAAAACTATAAAGCTCGGTGGAAGGAATGTCATTGCCTGGGGTGGTATGGCTTACAAAGGAGATGGAAATCTCCAGTTCATTGATGATAAAATGACAGTTTTGTCATACATTGATGTGTTACGAGATAACATGAAAGATAGTGCAAAGAAATTAACGTTAGAGAAGACATTCATTTTTCAACAAGAACAAGACCCCAAACATACTGCTAACAAAACCATGAATGGCTATTATATAATGCTCCCCGAAGATTGGTAGCTCGCCCACAGTCCCCAGACTTGAATCCTATAGAACATTTATGGTATCTGTTGGATGAAAAAGTGAAAAAATTCCCAATAACATGTAAAACAACCTTTGCAAGATGCCTGGACCAGCATGTCATCAAACATCACCAAAGATTTGGTGGAATCTATGCCAAGACGTCTGGATGCAGTTATTTCAGCCAACGAACTGTATACTATGTATTAGTATCACGTTCGAATTTTTAGTAATTTTATTTTATGAATGATTCAATATTGAAGTCCGATGTTCTAATACTTTTTTTGCAAAGCACAAATCTTTTATTTTAATTTTTTTAAATCCTATTGATTCTAAATATTTGTTTCTTACTCCATGAGTAGTTATGTAAAAGTATTACATAATATACATACTTAATATACATACTATGTGACAAAAGTTTCATTTTATTATTTTGAGAACTTAAAAATTCCTATTTTTCTAATACTTTTTTTGCCAACTGTATTTAGATGATTAATACACGACTGACAGACAGTAGGCTATGAAAAAATAACATATTCAACAAAGAAAAAACAAAAGAACATTTTACTGAGAATTTGAGTGCAAAAGGATAAAAAAAACTTCGTATGAGAAAAAATATAAAAATATTTTTATTTTCTATTTATTTCTCAATATTTAAGGAATAATAAAATTAACTGTACAATTATTTCATATCACTAAAAATCCAACATAGTAAAACTTAGTTTAACATGCACAGTTACCCTCTTTTTATTCGCAATAAGTTACGAGTTAATTATTTTCCATTTTGTATTCGCTGTAAAATAGAATGTGTTTCTACTGGGGTAGGGATATACCTATTATAAAAATATTTATGGATTTTTTAAAAAAGTTCTCAAAAAACGATGTTGAAAATTAGACGAAGCATTATATTATATTATAGTTATAATATTTAAGGCACACTTAGTTATTACTTGATCAAGATAAGATGATGCTCGTAATTTTTGGTACGAGATAATAAGACGATTACATACATTTGGTACGAGATAATCACAAGTTTAAGTAGAATTTAAACCGCTTCAAACATCTAAGCCAAAGTAGGAATCCAATCAACGAATTGTTTAACAATTTGACTGACAGCTCGGCTTTATATTCGTTGATTTTTGTACATATTCTTTCAAAGTGAATTATACATTCTTAAAGTAATTCTATCAAGGATGTTTTAACTTTTAACAAAGTCCCCAATTTCCAAAGTCATGGTAAAAATACCATTGAAATTTAATTTCGCAAAACAATTCTGAAGAAAAACTGGCTTCATATTAGTTTTCAAGTGATTTCAAGGAAAAATTAAGATATGAGTTTACTCTCGATAACAACTAAATATCAAATATCACGCCATCAGTCTTGTGTTTAGATCATTTTGAAAAAAGTATTTTAAGTATGAGGAATTCACACATCGGTCGAATTTTAAAACAAGATATCATTCAAAGCAAATTTTTTATTAACTTGAATAAAGATGACGGGTACTAGCAACCTTACGTACAAGATGTTTTCAATTATGTCACTAAAAATAGTTTTGTGCTGCATATTTTTTTAAAAACGAACTTTTTTTTAATTTTAATTAAAATATTGTTATTGCTTATTTGTGAAATTGTTCAGCATAATCGAATATAAAACTGACTAAACATAAATATCAAAATTAATTTGATATTGAAAATGGGCATTGCATACGTTAAAATGCTGCTATCAATTTGATAAACTAAAACCCTTTACAAAATAAAAACGCAAAAGTATTTAACTTAAATAATCTATACTTGTCACACGACATTTTTTGAGGCAATGTTTCGTAATGAATTGAGTCATTGAAATTTTCAGTGTTATCTCAACACTGAAAATCTACGAAGGCAAAAGTTTCAAGTGGAATATTCGTCAAGTTATTCCAGTTGAAACTTCAATGATTTGTCAATTTTTTTAAAGAAAAAAAAAAAGGTAAAAAGATTAAGAGATGTTTTTTCAGATACCTTAAAACAACGATCGAATTGTAATTTTTAAAACTTGAAATGATCCGTTTGTCCCAGGATTGATCCAGGAGACAGCCTTTAGATATAAAAGATTCGTGTACATACGAATATATACGTATAGTGTGTGTCTACTAATGTCCTTACCAAACTCTAAACTTTGCCTTGGATACTGATACATTCATAAAAGTGGTACAGCAAAGTATAACCATAGGTTATTAAATAAAATTCTCTAAGGCGCCACTGATGGAAAACTAGAGTTAGCACTTCTGTCTCTCAAATGGAAGAAGATGGGGGAAAAGCAATTTACAAAGTTGTACTGATTTAGTACAGGACACCTTGTGGATATTAATGAACAGAATAAAACGGTTTAAAGGCACATTTGTTTTACAGTTATTTCCAATATTGACGTGAGAAAATGATCTAAGGGGAAATTAGTTACAATATACATTTAAGTGTTCAAACATCTTGTCGTCAGCTATACGTTGGAGCATAAAACGTGATTTTGGCACAAACTTTCGAAATTCGTCCTTCAAGATCCTGTATGTTTGCGGAACCGACTTAAAACTTTCAGGCGGATAATCCTAAATAAAAGAAACAATTTTGGACTGGCCAGAGAACAACTCTAACGGAGAACATGGAAATAATTCGGGGCTTCATGAGCCAGAGGTTTGTTGGATTTTATGGCGCAAGGTCCATAAATGGACATGCTACGCCCATGAGCCAGGAGAAATGAGTGACAAGGTAAGGCAATTAAAAATGATTGTTTTGAAAAATATCCATACATTTCAAGACATTAATTGCAATACATTCAAAAAATTTTAGCAGCTGTCTTTATAGATGTGGGGAGATTCTATATTGTGAAACATTGCAGTGTTTTCTCATCTACTTCTGGGATACATCGTTCGTCTAAAAAGGGTCATTTTTAAACTTCACTTGTAATGCGCGAATCACTCGTTTTTGGAAATACTTGTTAAGCGAGAGCAATGTTAATATTCTATTTTCATTTGCGTTAAAAAAACACTAAGCGTTTTTATTCTATTTGGGATAAACACAATTAGCTTGCAAATGATATAACACAAGATTTTATTTTAGATCATCATTTTCCTATTTCACATTATTTTAGTTTTTATTGTCGTAAAAATATATACCGATCTATTTCACCCCGAATTTTAAAAATTCTAGCAAAAGACGTGTGGAGTTCAACATTAAGTGTGCTTTAAGCAATGGTCATTCAGAGGTAGCAACCAGTTTTATTGAAACTTTGTAACCCAGGAGAATTTTTACACATTAATTTCGATTCGATTTTAGATGATTATACATATATTGCGTTGGCAATTAAGTAATTGCGGATTTCACTCATAGATGGCTTCGGTTGAATCTTTTTGGTTTGCAAACGTATTACAAATATAAAACAAGTTTTGTTATTTGATAGTTGGCAATTCAACTACCAATCAGTAAAAAAAGTTTTTTGATCGGTTGCGTAGTTTTCGATTGACGCTCGTTGAAAAATGGAAAATCGAAAAGGAACATTTTCATCATATTTTGCTTTTTTATTTCCGCAAAGGGAAAAACACATCACAAGCTCATAAAAAGCTATGTGTTGTTTATGGCGACGAAGCCTTAAAAGAACGGCAGTGTCAAAATTGGTTTGCCAAATTTCGTTCTGATGATTTTACACTCAAAGATGAAAAACACTCTGGTCGTCCAGTTGAAGTTGATGACCTAATCAAAGCAATAATCGATTCGGATCGTCACAGTACAACACGTGAGATTGCAGAGAAGCTTCATGTATCACATACATGCATTACATGAGTTCCTCACGAACTGAAAGAAACGCATTTAACGCAACGCATTAACAGCTGCGATTTTCTAAAGAAACGTAATGAAAATGATCAATTTTTAAAATGACTGATAACTGGCGATGAAAAATGGTTTGTTTACAACAATATCAAGTGGAAAAGATCGTGGAGAAGGCCAGGTGAACCAACTCAAACAACATCAAAAGCTGATATTCATCAAAAGAAGGTTTTGTTATCAGTTTGGTGGGATTACAAAGGAATTGTCTACTTTGAACTCTTACCACCCAACCGAACGATCAATTCTGATGTCTACATTGAACAACTAACGAAATTAAACAATGCAGTTGAAGAAAAGCGGCCCGAATTGACAAATCGAAAATGTGTTGCATTCCATCATGACAATCCAAAGACACACACATCTTTGGTCACTCGGCAAAAGTTATTGGAGCATAGTTGGGATTTTCCACACCCACCATATAGTCCTGACCTTGCACCATCTGATTACTTTTTGTTTCGATCTTTACAAAACTCCTTGATTAGTAAAAATTTCAATAACGATGTCAAATCGTACCTGATTCAGTTTTTTGCTAATAAAAACCAGAAGTTTTATGAACGTGGGATTATGATGCTGCTTGAAAGATGGCAACAGGTCCTTGATCAAAATGGGCAATACATTACAGAATAAAGTTATTTAGTTCTATGAAAAAAATTGTCTTTTATTTTCTAAAAAAAATCCGCAATTACTTAGTTGCCAACCTAATATATATATATATATATATATATATATATATATATATATATATATATATATATATATATATATATATATATATGAGACCTCATTTAAGCAAAACCAAATAAATAGTAAACACTTACTTTTTCAAATCAGAAATTTTCCCTGAATATTAAATACACATTTACTTCGACTCACCAGTGTGTATATTTATAATTCAAATTTTTTCAAAATCAATATCTTAATTTAAGAAAATGATTTCATCAACCTTCTCACACAGTTTTCCCTACTTATAAGCAGCACACACAAAAGTTACAATACTAATAATTGCAGAAGAAACACTTCAAGATAACAATTTACCAAATACAAGGTCTCTGAAACACAATATAATAGCACTGAATTTCGATTACGATGCGGTGGTTGTAGTAGCATTGCGACAAAAATTAATTTTTAATCAGTTATACCTTACTGACATCGAAGTATTACGCAACTGAACACAATGAGAGAAATATTTTTAGAACATAAAACACTTTTTAGAACATAAAAATTTGGTATATTTCAGGCATGGCTTTTTAATTTGAGATTTTAGCAATTAATAAACCCCTCAAAAAACAGCTTAGCATATTTCTACTGTAACAATTTTAAATAAAATTAAACGACAATGTATACATGAATTCGATGGAACTTTGCAGAACAACTTAAAGAACTAAAAAAACAACTTCAAGACCAATTTAAAGTGAAAATGACGATACCGAATCGTTTAGAAGAATTAAAAAAATTAATAAATGCTGGCTAGAAGCTGGATGGTTAGCAAGCGGAAGCCGCTCGTTAGCTGCAATTGTCACGCATGGCCTAGGAATCACATATTCAAAGTTTTCGTTTGTTTATCGCTCAACGGACAATTTTTGCACGCGAGGGCTAAATAGAACGCGACCAACTTTAACATTGATTTCGAACCTACGAGCTGTTGAACAAGCCTGAGAGCTAAGCATATATGACAGCCAGCCCAAACATTTAAAGGATTATTATGCAGGTTTAAATACGGCACCAAAGATATAACAGAAGGGCTACTGTTTAAAGAATCACTGTTGCGTCTAAACAATGATATTGAGACAAATGAAAATAATCTTACATAATTTCAGGGGTGAGTCTTGGAGCTGTGAACAGTACTCTTAGAAAAATAATATTGGGTCTCAAAACAAACTTAGAAAAATAATATTGGGTCAAAAAACATGAAAATTAAAAATCTTTAAATTATTACTTAAAATTCATTCTCTAATTAAAAGTTATAAATACTTAAAAAATATATTAAGTTTATTAATATTTCTTCAAACAATGACTTGCATAAACATGACAAACAATGACTTGAAAACTTAAATTATCAGGATCGATTATTATAAAAAAAGCAGCCAAACAAAGTCTTGTCATCATTTGCTTAATTTTGTAAAGGAGATTCAAGATGTTCAGTATGAATCTGAGTTACTAAGACTGAATACTCCAAAATATTGAAAGGGGTTAATATTAGGAGCATGGCTGATCAAAAAGAGAAACTAAGAAATCTAGCATGAAAATCTACAAGATAAATAACAAAACTATAGGAATCTGATACATCATAATATAATTCTGAATGACAGCTCAGTTTTTACTTTGAAACGAACCATGCCATTATTTATCTAACAAAGTTATTACATTAAAATTAGACAAGTTATTGACAAAATATATTGAACAACCTTTTTTTATACATGATGAATTTATAACAGAATCTTTACAGAAATGCATTTTTTATGGAATAACAGAATTTTTTTTATGAATTCTTGAATAAAAAATGCAAACTTAAGAAATTAGCTTTTTTAAGATTGAATTGATTTTACTTTTATTAATTAATTGGATTAAGTTTTAAAGCTTCAATTCAGTAAAGGCAAAGTAATTAATAAAAACAAAACTCAAATATTTTAAAATAAGTAAAAGGTTGATTCATGAAAGTTAATTGGATCTACAATTTAAAAAGGATTTTAAACTGCAACTACATGCATGCCTGAAACAAGGATTGAGCCCAAGAAATATAAAAAGAAGCTGCATGTCTTTCTATTTCTTGATCTATTTTATTGTTAACAACTTGATATGAGTTAGCTGAAAACAACTTAAACTATTTAAGAAAACATTTATTATTCATCTGTGATAAATTGCCACTCAATAATGTTGAATACACATAGCAAATGTATTAGACATTTTAACTTATATCGATCCATTCATACTTAATGCCCACTACTGGTAAAAGAATCATTCTAAAGGATGATTTAGAAGAGCACAGTCTACTTTATATTTTTCATTACTCCAAAAATAAAATGCTTCCTACATGTATCACATTTAAGATACATATATTGTCTTTTATTTATCTATAAATATAAAAAACAAATAAACCACAATGGAAAGTTAAAGTATTGGATTTTAATATTTATTTCAAGAAAGATGTTTTTGTAACTGTTGTTTAGAAAGCCTTGATTCTTTATTCTTACTAGTCCTTAAAGAACATTTTCTTACATTGACTCATTAAATGTTATTAAAGTACATAACTGCATTGCTTATTATGATTGAAAAGTATTTTTGACCAAAGTATTTGTTTGCTTGGTTGATGTTTACAATCACTTTTTTTCACACAAGGGTTAATTGGACCAAAATTTATAATGTAAAGTGAATTCTAAACTATTATAAAAATCCATGCTCAAGGTGGAAATCAAACCCACAAGCTGTTGAACAAAAATCCAATCATTTTAATCAAAAAGAGAAAAGTGTGGATTTTTTTTATTAATCATTTTATATAAATGTTTTACACTTACAGGAATCTTCATTCCTTTTCATTATTTTTGGAAGCCTCCCAATTAACTATATTATTTAAAAAGTCCTATAATTCTTTGCTTTGACTTTAAAATTTTGTTCATTGTATAGGTTGGTTTGTTTTGTTTGTTGCTCAACAGTAATTTTTGCACACGAGGGCTTATTATAACGAGACCTAAGGTTTAAAGTGGATTCCGAACCACTACAAACATCCATGCCCAAGGTGGGATTCGAACCCACGAACTGTTGAACTAAAAGCAAGAGCGCTTACCATTCGGCTGCCAGCTCGGCCATTGTTAAAGGACTATGAACTGAAAATTATAAACATGAAACAGAACAAATGAAATAATAAAAAGAAATAACTCCTATTTCTTATCAATTTAAGATATAAAGACTAAGAAGAGAAGTGACTTTATCTTATATACCTGTGTATAACTTCTAACTTCACAGCAAAACATTATTTTGGATTTTGCAATATTATAATAGCGAAAAATATTTTACATTGCAAATAATCTTTTAAATCATAATGCAAGCTCAAAGTCTTAACTAGCAAACCTTTTGTTATCCCATAAAATATATTTAATTTTTATTCAATATTTTAATTTAAATTAATATTCTTAATAATATAGAGAGTGGTAAGGATAAGGAACCCAGATCTGCTAAAAGCATTATCAAAATTAACTATTCTAATTTGTCTTTATCATGAAAAAGTAAAGGAACAAATGCCATTAATATTATTTCACAAACTAAGAGTGACATAAGAATCTGTTAATGATATTTTATAAACCAAGGATTACATATTTATCAATAAATTCAATATCATTCAATTAAGATATTAAGTCACTTAGAAATTATTGATAACTCTTCCTTCTTCCATACATTTATTCTCATTTATTAGCCAGAAAGATGCCATGGCTATTAAAAACAATAAAATCAGTTTAAGGCTCTTAAAAAATGACAAAAAGACCTAGAAGGCAGAATAAAAACTTTATTCAATTGAACACATTTTACTATTTTCCAAACAGATATTTGATTTACCTAGAAAAAATTGTGGCAATACTACTTACTGTGAAGAAAGTCGACAGGAAAATATGATCTTAGTGTCCACATTTGTTTAATTTATTTAATGGATAAAAGATAGTAATTTAAAATTTTCAAAACTGATTTTCCCTCAAAAAGTTTTATGTTAAGATAAGGCAAGCTGGAAATTAAATATAAATTTTTTTACAAAAATTTAAAAATGATTTAAGTCTACTGGTAAAAAAGCCTAATAAGATGTGGATGTCAATACTTTCTCTTTAAAAAAATCTTTCAAATTCAATAATTTTATATATTTTGCAATAATATAACTTGATTACTGCATACAATTACATAAATTAAATGATTAAATATGTGTACTTAAAATAAAACAAAGAAAAAATAACAATCAAATCTATTTGTATGCTCAATATTACAATCACAAAAAATTTACTATTTAAAATTGAAAGTTCATTCAATTGGATTAATCTCTGCATTTAATAAAAAAAATTATTTTTGCATTATTTAAATTTTTTATCTGACTCTAGAAAGTTTCTAAAGTGATTTGTCAGCAACTTAGCATTCTCAACATTTTTTTAAAAAAATTCTATGATTTTTTAGGAATGCCTTATCCATGAGAAATAACAACAATAGAAAAAAAACAGCTCCAATGCAACATGTGTAAAGTATAATGACCATTATGAAGCTGAATTGAACAAAAAGTTTTATAAAAGTTAGACTTTTGAATCAATATTATAAACTAGTAGTCCAAAAGTAAATAAATGTAAATTCTAAAAAATAATTTCAAAATATAGTTACATAAATTCAGTATGATAAAAGAATTTTTAACATATTTTTATCACCAAGAAAGATATAACATTTATATTTCGAGCTATGCAACTACAACATTTTTGATGCAAAACTGATAAAATTTCACTTTTAATTGATTTGAAAAACTCATGTTTCAATTTATTGTTACTATAATCTTTATAAAGACGTTTTCTTCTCACAGTGAAATTATATAAATATAATTAATTTCTATAAAATTATAAAGTAATTAATTATAACTCTCCATTTAAAAAAATTCAAGAAAAATAATCTTTCATCTATTAAAATAGTATCTGTGAATTAAAAATTATCAAACGAAGAAAATAGAAATTATCTTTTGTAATTTAACTTCTTTATAGACATAAATAAATTATTTAAATACAATAAAACTATTTATTTTATTCAAATTAACACAATTCAAAAATAAGAACTGACAAATTTACAAATATATTTGATAACATGAAAGAAAAAAACAGACATTAGAACAATTTTACTATCAATTTTTTTATATATTTTTTTGCCTATTTAACATTTAAATTATAAAAATTAAAAATTTAGGTAAAATAACAGACTATGATAAGATTATTTAAATAAGGGAAAACCATTCTCAATGTTTATTAATTATATAAAATGCATTGCATTTCATAATATTTATATTATGTGTACGAAGCAAATAAAATAGATTATGTAAACTAAAAATTTTAGACAATGGCATCGAAATGCAATTGATATAAAATTCAAACAAATATTTAACAACTTTTCAATAAAAAGAATCTGAATTTTTTTATGAATTATTATGACGTTGGATAAAACATGAATTATTCAGTCTATTTATCGTCAGAAATAGTTTTTGCAACTTTATGTAACAAATTTCATAACAACTGATGCATAAAAGGTAAAATAACAATAAAAATGAAGTGCATGACAGGGGGTAGAAAAGCTGTCTTGTATGAGTAATTCATAGACAAATAAAAAATAAAAGCACGTACCTCCCAATACTAACACGCGAAATTTTTCAGAAGCATCACCTGCATTATTAGCCATAACTTTTGACAAAGAACAAAAATAGAAACAATCACTATTTTCTAAATTAATTGGATGAATGATACTTGTGAATATAGTTTTCACACAAATAAAACTTTAACACCGGAATCCACCGTTTATTTTTTTTTCCTCCAACAGAAACAATCTACGGAAACATAGAGTTACCACTTTTCTTTCCTTGTTTCTACATCGTAGCGCCACCTATATTTATATCTATTAAATGAAATTGTCCTTGTTGCTTGCAATCTTTTCTCGAGACATTTTTTTTTATCTCTTCATAAAATATAATATAAAAGCAGGTAGAGAGGAAATGTACTGTTCTAAGCACATATTTAATTTCTATATTTCCAACATTTCAAAATAAAAGCTAAATATTAAGGAAAAAAATCGTATCTACTGAGATTCGTTAACTAATGCGTAATATTTTTTTCCACAGATTTTTGCTTAATTTATCAGAATCCCTTTCAATACATGAAACCTATTATTAAAAACAGTTTGAATAATTTACACATGAATAAATCTTTTTTAAATAAGAGACTTTACAAGAGGAATAACAGGTTACCAATGTAACAGAAACTCATTTGTCAATATTGAAATTGTAGAATTTTCAACATTGCTAAACATTGACAGTATTTTACCCTACTAAGAAAAGAAGAATGGATCTAGTGTTTGTTAGGTTCCTAGCCTAAATGGCCATGTACCTTCTGTTCCTAAGAAATTTTTCTACACCTAACTTTTGTTGAGATTAACATAATGATTTCCAAACATAAGATTATTTAAACACAAAAAATTTAAGAAAATATTTTGCTTAGGTTAAAGTGCTCCCAACGAGAGTTCTTTGCATGGGATTGAATAAACATAAAAAAGAAAAATTTGAATACACATTACAAACAAGAGTGCAAAAAAAATATTTTTAAATTACAGTTATATACATAGTATTAATATAACTAAATAAAGACAAAATATTTTTTTTATTCTATTATATATACATATAAAAAAAATAAAAAGAAATATGCATATATATATAAATACAAATTTTTTCCTTTTCTTTATATTATTTTATTTTTTTAAGTATAGGAAGAAGAAATTATTTATTTCTACTTTTTGGGAGGCGAATAGATAAGTTTGAATGTGGTTTAGCCCGAAGAACCGCCCTTGGTCTGTGGAAATTGGTAAATTCATAGGGACTGTAGTTTTCAATTGCTTGAATTTCAGAGTTATCAATTTCATAAAGTTTGTTGTAGAAGCGAAAAGCAAGGAATTGGACGTATTTTGATAGGGGAAGGACACCGAAATTGTTTCTGATGTGTTCGTTTCTGATGTAGAAGTCTGATTGAGTGATCAGTCTAAGAAATTTACTTTGCTGACCCTCAAGAAGTTTCAGGTTCGTTTCCGCAGCACCACCTCAGATTGGGGCTGCATAGGTGATAATAGAGCGAAGGTATGATTTATAAATCAATAGCTTGTTAGCCATGGAGAGCTTT
Organism: Latrodectus hesperus; assembly: GCA_037975125.1. Taxonomy (NCBI): domain Eukaryota; kingdom Metazoa; phylum Arthropoda; class Arachnida; order Araneae; family Theridiidae; genus Latrodectus; species Latrodectus hesperus. The sequence goes on along the minus strand of CM075853.1, from coordinate 76,766,112 downwards.
GATTTGTAGGCAATTAAGGGGTAGAGTGAAGTTTTGGCAGAAATAAATTTATTCTTAATTTTATTAATATGGGCTTTCCAGGTAAGTTTTTATCTAACGTAAGACCGAGGTACTCGACTTTATTTGACCAGGAGACCGAAAAACCGCTTAGTTGAATCTGGGGGGGGGTAGAGTACTTTTCCTAGTAAAAATGACAGCAGTGGATTTGTTTGGATTTATTTTAATTTTCCACTTATTAAGCCACTCTTCAATGGCCATAAGGTGTTCAGTAAGGGTAGCATGGATTTTCCAGAAGAGAGAGCTAGTGGACAAAACGGCAGTATCATCCGCGAACAAGCAGAGCATAGTATTTTGGTGTTGCGGAATATCATTGATATAGATGTTAAATAAGAGAGGACCCAGCAGGGATCCTTGCGGTACGCCTGCAAGAATGGGTCTGTCCAGAAAGATATCTTTTCCTACTCTAACAGTAAAAGAGCGGTTGGAGAGGTAATTATTATTTAAAGTAATTAATGGGGTTGAAAAATGGAATTTAATTAGTTAGTAAATTAGACCAGGGTGCCAAACTCTATTGAACGCTTTTTCTATATCAATGAATATTCCTCCCGTGGATTTTTTGTACGCGATTTCTTTTGAAATTTTTTCTACTACTCTGAGTAGTTAGTGGGTGGTAGAAAGTTTTGTACGGAAGCCAAATTGTTGAGGAATAATAATTTTGTTGGTCTCATCAAAGGCCATTAATTTATTAAGAATAATTTTTTCGGCAATCTTGGCCATAGTCGGCAAAAGAGAAATCTGTCTATAATTGGACGGGAGATTTTTGCTTTTACCCTTCTTGTGGAGCGGAATGATAACTGCTCTTTTCCACACTTTTGGAAAATGACTTGTTTTCAGTATACTGTTGATGTTTGCAGAGAGATGGCAAATTGCTTTAATAGGGAGCTGTTTCATAATTTTGTTGTTGATATTATCATGACCGGGACTTTTTTTTGGGTTTGAGTTGTTTAATAATTTCTTCAATTTTTGAAGCAGGTGTTTCAATGAAAGGCTGATTATTAATGTTGTTAGTCAGGAAATTAGTTACTGTGTGTAAAATTTTCTGGTCATTTTGTGGCTTACTGATGTTGTTTGCTTGAAATTGTTTTTCAAGATTGTTTGCCAAACATTCCGCTTTTTCAAAATTTGTGAGTGCTACTTTGGAGCCATCTATGAGTGGGGGGACACACTCCTTGTTGTTTCTCCTTTTATTAGCTGCTCTCCCGAAGGATCCATCCTCCACATTGAGATTAGTGAGGTATGCATTCCATGAGTCATGGTTATGTAAAGCTATTTTATTTTTGATTATTCGAATAATTTCTAGTGCATATATGCACTAGAAACTTGTTTTACAAGTGCAATTATACTTGATGGATAGCCCAGGAATTGGCAGAATAACACTAATGTGCTTGGTGATTGGTCAAATAATATTTATTTGTTCTTCATTGGTCAAATGACACTAACCATCTGATTCTTAAAATTACCTTATGGCAAATCTGTCTTTTCCTAGGAAAATAACCCTTTTTTTTCACTTACAAATAATAATTTTGGCTACCATTAGTATTTTTGTTCTGAAGATGCTGTTTGTAACCAAAGTTATAAAATGTTAATTACATTTAAAGCATTTAAACCAAGGTATAAAAATATGTATCAAACATATTAAAAAAAATTATATTCAGATAAATGATATATAAAATTTATATGTACTTAAGTATTTACATAATGTTAATTAAGTCTTGAAATAACTGAAAGACAAATATAGTATGACGTGAAAAATTTTTTAATGCTCTTTTGAAACCATATCTCTAAAAATCGAAGAATATTTTTACTCATTTTTTTAACTTACCTTTCTAAAACTTAGCATACTTTTTTGTATAAAATACTAAGTTTCTTCTTAAATCTTTTGTATATATAACTGAGAAAATTCATTAATTCTGTATTATTTATAAATTTCCTCATTTATAAAAAATAAATCTTATTTTTTCAAATAAATGAGTTACTTTTTTAGTCAAATTAGATATTTATTGTATTGGCAGTTTGCAATTTATTTTTGTAGAATTTTTAATTTTAAAGTTAGACTATCTAAACATTAAATAAATTTTAAAAAATTTAATTCTGCAGTTTTTTAATTGAAGCTTGTTAAAATAAACCTCTGATGTAAGCAAAAATTAAATAATTTTTAATCAAACATGAAGCAAATTTTAATTAAATTAAAAAAGAAATACTTGAGCTAATGAAACCAGGCATTTGTCATGTAAGCATGGTAAAGTGAAAAATGATATTTTGTTTGATATATTTAGTGAAAAAAATTTATTTAGTTTCACCCTCAGTTTTTTACATATGAAATTTTATTCCCATTTATGTTTATAATATCTTTATTAAAACACAAAAATCAGAATGAAATATTATACTGAGTGTCTTTTTATTCCTATAAATGAAATTTATAAATTTTCCCAGTTTTAAAGAATATAAATCTTTTTGTTTTTCAAATAAATGAGTCGTATTCTTAAATTGAACAACAGATGTTCAATATTTACCACTTGTGATTTATCTTATTTTGAATTTTTAATTTAAAAAATAGACAATGTACACACTAAATAACAAAATATTTTTTATTCAGCGGTTTTTTTTTATTGAAATTTATATTACATACAAAGTTTATTAAAACAAATCATGTGTACAAAAAATGCTTTAAACAATTTTTATTTTGAATTGACAGATATTTTAATTTTGGCTTTGGAAAAAAAAAACTTGAGATGCTAATTTATAATTAAAGCATGATAGTGTCAAAAACAATTTAGTCAAACTAATTTTGTCATGGGAATACAGAAATAAGAAGGAAACGTGATAATGTAATTCACACTTCTTTGTTACTTTCATATTATCACGTCCTTTCATATTATCTGCGAAAAAATAAATGTCTTCAGCACCATATAAAATACAAACTCAAGTTGTTATCTATTTCTATTTTAAATATGGTGATAGATATAAGTAAACTATTCCGATTTTTCTTCATATTTCCATACTTTATGTTACCGTAGTGAAGTCGAAAGTCAGCCAAGTTTGGCGTTAAAAATTTTTCAGCTTCATATGTGGCGTTGTGTACAGAGATGGATTTTCAGAAATAAGAATGAGTTTGATTTCTAATAAAAATTCGTATCGAAATATTGATACAATCAAAAATATTTTTAGCTTAAAATAAACAAAAATGTTCATTTTGTAACTGTAGGCAGAGAAAAAGGAAATGTTTTTAAGCCAAATTTTGTACAACCTGAATGAAATTAGAATTTGGTTGAAATTTACTCGGATGGAGATATTTTGACATTTTAAAAATATTTGCGAAAGTTTTAAGTGCTATAAATTGGCGTCGAGGTGACAGTAGTTCTGTTTTTTGTAATTTGCAAAAGACCGGAGTTTTAAAAACTTGGCTGCAAACAAAATTTCCAAATAAGAATCTATCATGAAATCTGTAATCCACAAGTTAAAACATGGCAACCTTAAAAATTTTATCCAGAAATGTGATCTATAATTAAATATAGTAAAACAATTATTTTCTTACAACAAACCTGAAAGAAATCTTAAGCATTCATTGGACAATGAGAAAGAATTGCCGAAATTCGAGCTGTGACGGCACGTAATGTTAAATCTACGGGAGTTGCTCAAACTGGAATATCGTCAACTCTAATGTAATAGGGTCTTGAGATAGAAACTATTTTTTGAAATCCCTGGCATGACGTTTTAACTCATTAAGCAAAATTCCATCTAATTTTTAATCAATATATTGTTCTAAAATAAGCATGTTAAACGCTTGATTTTAGAAATTAACTTTTGGTAGTGAATGATGATTACCAATATTCATGACCATAAAAGTACGTACAATATTAAATACCCTTATCAAATAATGTTTGGCATTAAATGTTTTACATTTAAATATCTGTTTATGTATAATTGTAACTAATAAAAATATCGGTGATATGAAAAATGTTATTTATGATTGAAAAACTCTAGAAAACAATTAATGGAATTTTCACTTCATGTTTTATTCTTGATCACAAATTAAACAGATACTTAAAACCATTCACGTGGTCATTTTGTTTTTGTAGCACTATAAAACAATATTAAGAAAATATTGCAGTATATTGAATTTAATATTTAAAATAAATGTAGTGTTTTATATAATGTAATAAAAAAAGATTTAACAAAATTTTAATTCAAAAATATTTCATAAAATTAAAGAACCAAAATTTTTAAATATTGTACCTTACTTCATGGGTTCGCATTGATTGAGAGTAGATAAAACAGACTTAAAAATCATAAGACTTTTATTCCTACCAATAAAAAAAATACAGGAAATTCCAGCTGTAGAAATTACAATTACACAACTCCAATATAACTGATACAACAGGAAACAGATTCCAAACACAGAAGTCTTTTACAACTTAGAGGAACAATAGCTTCAATGATCAGAGGAACAATAGCTCAATAATTATTAGATAAGCATTTAAGACTGGTTGTCTTCACTAATTTCTCTATACCGGGTGGCAGTATTTACATTTGACTTGGCGTGAAACTTCGTTAGGTTTCCAGAAGGTTCTAGGCCAGTGTTTCTCAACCACCGGTCTGCAGAATATCCAGTTATGTGTCCAAAATACAAAGTGTCATCGGCCGATAACTGATATTAAAACAGCTCCTACATTAGAATAAAAATAGTTTACTAGATTAGAAAATGACGAAAAATATAACAAACTGGTAATTATGCACCTAATCGCCTTTGATAAAGTTCTGTGCCGTACACTTAGAACAGCAGTTAGTGTGCCCTTGTCTGGCCTGAGTATCGCTGATTGCTTGAATGCTGAATATCTATCTTAATAATTATAAAGTTATTTTATTAATTTTCGAATTATTCTTTAAAAATTATTTTTGTCTTCACGATTATAGGTAAAAATAGGGCCACTGGGTTGAATCATAAAACTTACTGATCCGCGAGAACGTACCGAAATATAATACCGGTCCTTGGAATAAATCCAGTTGAGAAACACTCTTTTAGGCTACATCGTTTAATATTGGCCGAGAACTTGAATGATGGATTTTTCCAAATATATCTATTCCTCGCCAAAAGGTTGCCAAGAAGCTAAATCATTAAGCGTTTCAGCACTACAATGCGCAGAAGTTATGACATCGTTATATAGTGGGCGAGTAACCAAGCAGAAAACCCTCTAACTTTTTGTCTGCTACCTCAATAATTACATTCCCCATGGGGACATTGCAACTAGAGCATATTTTACATGTCCCAGCCTCTATTAGTAAAAAAGTTGGATCTTCTATTGAGATTAGAACTCCCCAGCAAACACAAAGATGACGGGGATCCATTGGGCCGCTGCTGTCAGCCGTCTTGGCCAGCAGCGGCCCGCCGCTATTTGGCCTCGTCGGCTCCGTCAATAAAGTGGTCGTCGTCATTGCTGCAGGGCCGGCATTACGGTTGGCCCAACGCCGGGTGGCCATCAATGCCATATTGGCCGAATATGGCCCATGTAATTACCAGTACGTGTCCATATATGGTTATCTATCGGCCCTTTGCCGTTTGGCCGACGATAGCCGCTTTCACCAACGTAGGGGTGGTTATGGTTATTTATTTGTATAAATATTGAATTCATATTCATGTTAATATTGTTAAAGTTAATATGGAAGTATTGGAAATCCATCAAATTAATACTGAACATATTTTTGTGATTCTAAAAGACAATTGTTATCCGTGTAATTGTCAAATATCATTAAGTGCTTTTTTAGCTCTTAATTATATAAAGATTAAAAAAATATGAATTACTAACTGATAATTTAAATCATTTTTTTACAATGCTACCTAAATTTTATAGTTTTATTTTAATCTCAATTTTATTTAAATAACTTTTATATTATTTTTAAAATATTTTGTTATTACAGAATTTCTCATTATTTATAAATTTTTTAAAAAAAATTCTTGTGTAAGCAAGTGTTAATTTATTGCTAAAACTGAACTTGAATGTATAAAAGAATTCCAGTTTTATGATAATTTTATAGAATTATTTTCAAAATCAATATATCCCTGCAACAAGATGTTGAGAAAAATTATAAAAAGTATAAAGATTAACACTTTTTATTATTTATAAAAATTAAGAAAACAAAGCCATAAATAAGTGAAATGTCTCCATGCAACAAGATATTGAGAAAAATGATACAAAAGGATATTGATTAAGATTTTTTATTACTTATAAAAATTAACACAATAAAAGCCATATATAAGTGAAATGTCTAAATATTAATGGAATTAACATTTTTTATTTATGATAATATTGAAAATAAAAAAAGTATCTATTTTTACTTACATTTGAAAATAATTTTTTTAACATTTTTAATTTACAAGTTTTTTCTTTTATTTTTGTGGTCCACCTTCCGAATTAGTACTCTGGAACAAATTTCTCCTTTTGTGAAGATTTTCACTTTGTTGTAATACTCTGAAAATAAATAAATAAAAAAAAACAGAATTGTTAAACTGATTCAATTTAATTACAAAAATAGAAACAGCAGGATGTTAATAACAGCCCAAGTAAAAAACAGAAAAAAATTGAGCTGTTTATATAAATTAGGAGACATTTCATGCATAACACTTATTTTCACGTATTTAGGTATTATTTCACAGTATTAATTATTTGAATAAGGAGAATCCAACACAACTATTTTTAAACTTACAATATTTTACAATTAAATTTACAATCAAAGCAAAACAAGCCAAGCACTTGAATAGGTTGTGAATGCCTATAATAGTGTCAATTTTCATTCAGAATTAATAACTCATAAAAAATTACTAATACAATTCTTTTATGATGGAATCTTTTACTTAATTTTAATTTTATCTCTTTTAAAAAGGGGGAATGGTTATTTGTAACATTATGTCGACAATGAGCATGCTTGGGAACTAAACACTGGGTGTTTTGCGTTATGCTGAGCACCTAATCGGGACATGTGCTTCGCAGCCCAGGGGCTCTCGGTCAGGAAAACAGGCTGTAATGTCTCACCATCGGCACTTTCGATTTTAAGATCCTATGTTTTTTTTTTGTGTTTTGTTTTGATTTTCAGAGAGACTCTCGTTGTACGCGAAGCAGGCGAGAGAGATTGTCGCGAACCCATACATGGCTCCTTGTAAATTTTGTTCATTTTTTAATTAAATGTGTATGTTTCAAAATTGGAGTCATTTATTTGTTTGTTTGTTTCATAACAAACTTATGTTTTTGGTGGCAGCGGTTTGATGCTTTTTTAATGCTTTGCATTAGCATCCACTATGGAAATTAATTATGTGCACTATAATGGATTACGTGCCGCAATGTTGGAATACAGGTAGGCCATTTTGATCAATCTTTCTCTGGCTACTATTGAAAATAAATAGTTTGGAATGTTATATAAATTGATAGAATATTTAGTTTCAATCTTATTTACGTGGTTTTCATGTTATATCAATTAACTTTGTTTATAAGTTTGTAAATGGTGTATTCCATATTACAAAGCTAATTTCTGTATTTCGTGTATTCGAATTTACAGTGTTCATGCTATATCAATTAATTTTGCTTATAAGTTTGTAAATGGTGTATTCCATGTTACAAAGCTAATTTCTGTATTTCGTGTATTCGAATTTACAGTGTAATATTTTTTATAAGAAAAGTGTATCTTATTATAAATTTGCATTTCATAATTTTTATGTGGTTGATGTATTTCAATTCACGTAGGAATATGTTAAAATAACTATGTTGTTATAGATTAATGTGTAAAATCGAAAGTACACTTAAATTCATAATTTTTTGAATGTTTCACTGAAAGTAGATTTTATGAAAGTAATATATACTTTAGAAAGGTTTTGATTTCGTTATGTGAAAACGAAAGTACATGATTACAAATAGGTTTGAATTTAAAGTAATGTGAGATTTATTTATATGTTTTTGATTTTTGTTTGTAAAGTATCAAACTGATTCATTTGGTATTTAAAAACGCATATGTTTATTTTCATTGATAAAGATTTGAAAAGATATTTTCTTACTGTTTAAAATATCGTACGTTATTATCATTTTCATGTCGTGTATGATTAACTAACTAAGTTTATTGATTTAAAATCGAAAGCTGATTTCTGGTTTAGATTAGTTAAAGCTTTTAATTTATATTGTTGTTAAGAATTGTAGTGTTTTATATTTTGAATTAAATAAGGATTCAAAAATATGTATAATTTCATTTTCTGATTTAATATAGTAGTATTTGTATAAGAATCTGATTTTATAAAATTTATACATTTTTGATTAATAATTCAATTTATCTGAGTATCAAGTATTAGCTTGGTGATAAAAAAAACTTGAAATCGAGAGTAGAAGATTTAATATTAAACTTGTTCTTCTTTTCAAAATATATGATTTGCTGTTTATACACTATTTGTTGTATTACAATATAGTTTGTTTTCGTTTAAATTTTTAAATGTTATGGATATGTTTTATATTAGTAGAGTGTGTTAAATAATTTCAATAGTTATTTACGAAATTTTGTATATAGGTGGGTGTAGTCTGTTTTTCCTCTCATTATTGCATCTCTTCTGAGATAAAGCGTTAATAAATAAAATGGCTTTTTTAGCACGGGGGAAAAAGGGAGATTTAGTAGAAGTAGCTGAAGAGTTAGGGGAAATGGTTCCAGATTCTTTTAAAATCCCAGATATTAAAAAATTAATTTTAACTAGTAAAAACTTTAATGAGGAAGAAGTAAAATGTATATTAGATAGGGTAATCGAGGAAAGAGTTAAAAGGGAACAGGAAGAAAAAGAAGAAAGAGTTAGGCGAGAAATACTAGAAAAAGAGGAAAGAATTAGGCGAGAAGAAAAAGAAGAAAGAATTAGACGTGAAGAAATAGAAAAAGAAGAAAGAATTAGACGTGAAGAAAGAGAACATATTTTAGAAATGAAACGTCTAGAAATCTCTTCAAATGCTGCAATTTCGAACACAGAATCAGTTACAAATAGGACTGAACATGCTCAAAAAATTCAATTAATGCAAATAACGCCAAAATTCGATGAAAGGAAAGATGAGATGAGTTTATACTTAATAAATTTTGAGCGTAGAGCAGAAATGGCTCATATTCCAAAAAACGAATGGGTAGTTTATCTTGTAAGTGCTTTACCTTCAGAGATATCTAACATGTTAGCTAGAGAACCTCCAGAAAGGGCTGATGATTACGATTACGTGAAGGAAATTATTCTTAAACGATTCAAGTTAAATAGCGAAAAATTAAGACAATTGTTTCTTAGACACCAGAAAACGTCAGACAAATCATGGAGAAATTATGCACAAGAATTGAATAGTTACTTTACGGAATGGCTTACGGAATTAGAAATAACGACATTTGAACAGCTTAAGGAACTAATGGTAACAGATCAATTGAAACGTCGTGTGCCAATTGAAATTAAGGAACATTTTTTGGCGGAATGGCTTAAAATAAATTCGCCGTATGATCTGGCAGAGAAAATAGATGAATATGAAAGTTTAAGAGATAGTTTTAAGACGAAAGATTTTACAAAACTCCCTCGAAATAATTTTGGTTTTCGTCAACAAAATGAAAACCGTGCCTTTAAGTTTAATGAAGTAGTTCGGAATCATAAATCTCATGTTCCTAAAAAAGTCGAGAATAAAAATTCTAATTATTCACATGAAAAGGAATTCGAAAAAAGAAAACAACTCCGATGTTATGAATGTGGTTCTTATAGTCATTTGCGGCCTCAGTGTGACAAAATAAAAAAGAACTTAGAATCGGTAGCATCCAACGAAATTGCTAGAAGTACATTTAATGAGTTGATGGCTCCTTACACTAGTATCGGCACTGTTAATGGAATTCAAATGCCAATCTTAAGAGACACTGGAGCAACTCTTGATTTGATTTGTGGAAAATACGTGAAACCTGATATGTTCACGAAGGAAAAGGTTTGGCTAAGAACACCTCTTGATGAAACTTTAGTATGCTTACCTATTGCCGAGGTTGAAATAAATTGTGAATTAGGTCACATTTTGACAAAGGCAGCAGTTCTTCGAGATTCTTTGGATCAAGGAAGATATTTACTGGGAAACAAAACAGCCGCTTTATTTCAGGAAATTAAAAAGCATGAGGAGGTGAAAATACATATGATAAATGCTATAGAAACTCGAGCTCAAAGAAGACGGAAGGAAAATAGCACGAATAAAGAGATTATTGATTCTGAAATAGAATCTTCTAGGTCTTGCTTCCAAACTAAACAAAATGAAGAATTAGAGCAAAATACAATTTTGCCACCATTAGAAACCGAAGTTGAAGGGATGGATTTGATAAAAACATCTCCAGAAGAATTTGCTCGGGAACAAAAGGTGTGCGAAGATTTGAAACCTCTCTTTGAGCAAGCTAAACGACAATCTTCAAAAGACAATAAATATATTATAATAAATCAATTGTTGTTTTATAATAAAATGGACAATGATGGAACTGTAAGAAGATTATTAGTTGTGCCCAAGAAGTTTCGCAACCAACTAAAAGGGATCTGCCATGAGATAACTGCAGCTCATTTAGGTATAACTAAAACAAAAGATATGCTGTGCAAAACTTTCTACTGGCCTAACTGCTTTAAAGAAATTGAAAATTTTGTTAAATCTTGTGACAAATGTCAACGAGTAGGAAAGCCTCAAGATAAGAAAAGGGCTCCTTTGAAACTGGTTCCAGTAATTCCGGAAATATTTACAAGAATTAACGTTGATGCATGTGGTCCTTTACCTATAACTTCCTGTGGTAACCGGTATATTATAACAGCCATTTGCATGTCATCCAAGTATCCAGATGCCATCCCAGTACCAGATATACGTTCTACTACTGTGATTGATGCTTTTCTTCAGATATTTAGCCGCATGGGTTTTCCTAGGGAGTTGCAAAGTGATCAAGGAACATCTTTCATGAGTGTCCTAACATCAGAATTTTTAGAAAAATTTGGTATTAAAGTTGTGCATAGTTCCGTTCAGCATCCCCAAAGCAATCCTGTTGAGAGATTGCATAGAACTTTAAAGAGAATACTGAAAGTCCTTTGCTTAGAAAAAGGTACAGATTGGGAGAAGATTTTACCTCAGGCACTTTTTGCTCTTAGAACTTGCATTCATGATAGCACTGGATATTCTCCTGCAGAATTAGTCCATGGTCGGAACTTAAGAACACCCGTAACACTATTATATGAAAATCTAACTGGTAAAACCATTGAAGAAGATAGTGTGATTGCTTACGTTTTTAATCTTTTAAATAGAATGAAAAGATGCCAAGAATTAGCTGTGCAAAATATGACAGAGGCTAAAGAAAAACAGAAACTTTGGTATGACCGTAAGGCTACGAAAAGAGAATTTAAAGAAAATGATCTTGTGTTAGTTGTTGCACCTTCTAGATCAAACAAATTTTCTGTTCATTGGATAGGTCCAGGAAAAGTAGTAAAACGACTATCGGACACAAATTACGTAATACAATTTCCCGATAAGGAAAAATTACATGTATACCATGTAAATATGTTAAAACCTTATTTTCAGCGTCCAGAAGATGTTAATTTAATTTTTACCTCTAATTCTGATAATGAAGATATTGATTCTGAGAAAGAAGATATCCCAAGTTTTGAAATTAATTCATCTACCCTTTTAGAGACTTTTCCTGAAAGCTGTTTTAATGAAAAGTTAGAGGACGATCAGAAGAAACAATTGAGTAGACTTTTGATTCAATTTATTGATATTTTTTCAAATGAACCGGGTTGTACAGAACTGGCTGAACTGGACATCGAGTTAGAATCTAATAAATCTATTATAGCTAAACCATATCGAATGTCCCCACGACAGACAGAAATTCTGAAATCGGAAGTAGACAAGATGTTGAAATTGAAGGTGGTGGAACCAGGTGAATCCGATTACACATCACCTTTAATATTAGTTGAAGCTCCTGGAAAAGAACCTCGTCCGTGCATTGATTATCGCAGGTTAAATGAGGTTACCAGAACGCAATATTATCCATTACCAAATATTGAAGAGCGTGTTGAATCCGTTTCGAAAGCGAAGTTCATATCTTTATTAGACTTAACACGAGGTTATTGGCAGATACCTTTGAGTCCTAAGGCTCAAAGATATGCTGCATTTACGACGACATTTGGTGTTTATAAACCTTTGAGAATGGCATTCGGTTTGAAGAATGCTCCTTACTATTTCAGTAAGTTAATGGCTGATTTATTAAAAAATTGCGAACATTTTGCTGTGCCTTATTTAGATGACATAGCTATATATTCACTTACCTGGTCTGATCACATCCAACATCTTAAATGTGTTCTGGAGAAGATTCGATTTGCGAAATTGACTGTAAAACCCCTTAAGTGCAAATTCGCTCAACTTCGTGTTAAATATTTGGGACACTTTGTAGGACAAGGTCAAAGAACACCAGGTGATATTAAAGTGAAAGCCATTACCGATTTCGAACGTCCCTCAAGCAAAACCGAAGTACGAGCTTTCCTAGGTCTTGTTGGGTACTATCGCAAGTATATACCAGAATTTTCGGTAGTTGCTGCGCCTTTATCCGACCTGTTAAAAGGGAAGTCCAAGAAAGGAACTGTAATATGGAATAATAACTGCGAAAAGGCATTCATAGAATTAAAGAACACTTTAATAAAGAAGCCTGTACTTTACAGTCCAGACTTTCAAAAACAATTTATCATTCAATGTGATGCCTCAAACTTAGGAATAGGTGTAGTTTTATCTCAGAGAGATCAAAATGAAAATGAACACCCTATCCTATTTCTGAGTAAAAAATTTTCAAAATCTGAGAAAAATTATAGCACTATAGAAAAGGAATGTGCAGCAATAATTTTTGCTGTTACTAAATTAAAATATTATTTAGATGGTCAGTATAAATTTATTATCGAAACTGATCATAACCCTTTAGTTTGGTTAAAACATCATACAGGATCTAATCCCAGACTTTTAAGGTGGGCTTTGGTACTTCAAAGCCTAAATTTTGATATTGTTCACAGAAAGGGCAAATTACATCAGAATGCCGATAGTCTCAGTAGAATGCTGAATAACCAAACTTAATTATTTTCTTTTTTCTCAGATATTAAATTAAAATGTTTTTTTTAATACAAATTTCAATTGTTGTTACATGTGTACATAATAAAAAAAATGTTTTTTATAGTAAAAATGTGTCTATTTGTAAGTTTAGTTAAGGTTGAAAATTCTGTTGTGTTAGATAATTATTTTGTGCTATTTTGATATAATTTTATTTTATATTTAATATTATATAATTCCATATAATTTTGTGTTTCAGCCAGAGTCCGATTGATCAGGGCTATCTGTAATACTAAATTTTGCTCTTTGTTGTTTGTGTGTGTTTTTTTTCTTTTTTATTTGCAGGTTGATTTCCTTAGAATGAGAAAAAGAAAAAAAAAAAAAACTCCGGGGAAGGAAGGAATAATTTAGTCTGTAATGTCTCACCATCGGCACTTTCGATTTTAAGATCCTATGTTTTTTTTTTTTGTGTTTTGTTTTGATTTTCAGAGAGACTCTCGTTGTACGCGAAGCAGGCGAGAGAGATTGTCGCGAACCCATACATGGCTCCTTGTAAATTTTGTTCATTTTTTAATTAAATGTGTATGTTTCAAAATTGGAGTCATTTATTTGTTTGTTTGTTTCATAACAAGGCACTGTAGGCCTTGGCCCACGTGGTCTGTCCTGCCAGAGTTTAGTTTTATTTTATATTCGTATTGATATTTCAATAAACATATAGATACACATTATAATAAATAACATTAAGTAACAAATGAAAAGTCAACATTCATCAATTCTGACAATTCTTTGATTAAAAATAGAGACAAATAATTGGGTTAAATGAAAACAATTTCAGTTGAATGACTTAATAGAAATTCTAAACATCTGACTTCAAAAATTCAATGTAATGTTTTAAACAGAATTTTACATTTTCAAGGTTATAATAATAGAATGTAATTAATTTATAACATACACTTTGTATTTCATGCTTTTAAAAAATCTTTTTGAATTAATAAAAAATGGTTAATAAAATATTCATCATTGATTACCAAATTATTTTTTACACACAACTACAATTACAGATAAGTAAAGTTCATAAAATCATAGTAATTAAAATAAATATTGATGAATTTTAAAACATATTGACAATTTCGAATTATTTATGCAATATTCTATGCAAAATCTTATTAACATGGAATTTATTTTTTTTATACACCTGTGATTACATATTAATGAAAAAAATTACATCAATTAATGCAAAAGATTTACAGATTTTGAATACATGCATTCTAGTTGTTGCCCAGTAAATTTACATCCCAAGTAATTATCATAATCATGAATTATTTAGAAGTAAAAATGTTTTACATAACTTTATAATTTTTATTTTACACAAAGTATTAAATTTATATTTAATCCAATATTATTAGAAAATAAGTTATTGATTCTGGACTATAATTTAAATAGGTACACTTTACATTGGAGTGGGGAGATGTTAGAAACACAATCTTCAAAGCTAATGTATAAAATGAAATATTAGCAAAATAGCCATCAATAAAAAATGTAAGCAATAATTTGTTACTTTACTTAAAAAAATATTGTTGCTGTTGTTGCATGCCCACAAAGGCCAGCTGCGCTAGACCAGGTCCATGACGTTGTACACTCTACAATAATCCAAAACCAGAAGAGGGTCGTCAACCAAGTACTGCCTGACGAAAAAATATTACCTATATAAACTTGCTAATAGTATTTATAATTACAATTATTTGCAAATCTTATATTAACTACATTTAATTGTATTAAAATTAAATTATTTGTTAATATTATTTACAATTATAATTATTTGCAAGAATTATATTATTTAATTATTTGTTAATACAAATAATTAAAAAAAATGTAACACAAGAAATAAATTATCTAGCTTGTAATTACCAATGATATTGAAAAATATTAAGGAAAATTTTTTATTTATGGTTAGATGTGGTCATTGATCGAGACTATATATAACCATAAAATACCTATTAAAGGTCACTTTCCAGTAATATATATTTATACCAAATGTTATTGATAAAAAAAATTTCTATAACAAATTCAAGTTTTGCAAGAAGCCAGAAAAAGGATAAAACGTATAAATAAAGAAGACCTAACTACTTACTTTTTGTAATTGGGCAATATTATTTTCTTTTCTAAGTTTTGATTTCATAATCATTTGCAATCCGTAAACAGCTGATCCAACATGTAGAACAGTTGTAAAACACATCTAACATGTTAATGAATGAAATATCAATTTTAAAATATTAAATGCTTAACTGATAAATAAGATTAAACTTAAATTATATTCTTTCTCTAATAAAATGATTAAATTATTCTCAAGATGGATATCACAAAACTTTACCTCTTTGATAACAAGTAGTGTTTTGAATAATTTCGACCTATATCTGGGCTTTAAGTTTAATCGTTTTATGTTATAAATTACAAGAAGAAAAACAACAAACTAAATAATATCAACTATCAAAAATGACTTTAACCATTTTCTGTAAAATACTCAAAAAAAAAAAAAATCACAAAAAAGAGATATCAGGAAATTAAAAACAGTTAATAAATTTAGAAATTATATATATATAGGTAAATGTTTGGAAGATTAACCCGCTAAAGGGAAGAGATCCGTACAGAGGGTAAAATGCGCCAAGCAGGCGATAAAGTGGTGCGATAAATTCGTCAAACTGGTTTAATGGTTCGGATTACGTATGTATGACGTGTTTTCGTTTATTAGGTAACATGATCGCGTGACAAGTGCGTTTTGTATGTAACCCTTGAAACTATTATAGAATAATATTTAATAATTGAGTTTCGATATTCGAATTTTGGAGTTTGTGTGTTGCTAGCGAAAATTAACTATGGATGAGAATGTATTGAACTTACGTTTTTTTTATTTAGAGCATGATGGTAGTAAGAAAGTAAGTATATGAATGTTTAAGTTGTGTGTATTGCATGTTAGTGTTAGAATGTGCCACGTACTGAAATTTCTTTAATGTGGGTGCCATTGTTCGGTATATTAAAATTCGAGTTTAAGCAAAAAGTGAAATTTGTTAACGTTCGAAATTTAGTTTTATTGCCCGGTTGGCACTGCAGTAGGTAGCGCTACACTGATGTGTTTTTTTTAAGGTGGGCGCCATTGCTGGGTATATTAAAATTCGAGTTATAACAAAAAGTGAAATTTGTTAATGTTCGAAATTTAGTTTTATTGCCCGGTTGGCACTGTAGTAGGTAGCACTACACTGATGTTTTTTTAAGGTGGGTGCCATTGCTCGGTATATTTAAAATCGACTTTTAAAAATTTCGTTTCGATTTATTAGAATTTTAAAACTTCTACAGTATTTAATTATAATGAAATATTCAACTTTTTAATATTTGAATTAAAAAAAACGCAGCACAATTTCAAAGCTGAAGTTCGAACGCGATCGTTATTGGTTGACATCTATCGCGCGTAGTGACGTAATTTAGGTTGGCGACAGAGCTGTAGAGCGCTTGGTGCCAAAATTTGAAATCGCGCCAATCGCGTACGGGTCTGGTAACTTTTACCATTATTTGTTATTATTTTGAAATTGTATAGTGAATTTCAAAATTAGAAGTATTTCTGAAATCAAAACAGATAAACTTTTTTTTGTAAATTGGTAAAGGAGAAAAAAATTATGTTTTAATTGTATGTTTATGTGTGCATATATATATAAGATTAGATATATCGTTTACCCATTATCTGGTCAACTATTTACTATCACAGTAAAACCATTTACATTACTATAAAAGAATTAAGTGATCAAAATGTCAAAAGTATCATCAAATGCTTGAAATGTTAATCACTTTCTCCAAAATGGAAAGGGACAAATATTCTAATTAACTTATATTTTCATTAAAACAAATTGTTTGAATTTATTGTTAATTCATACTTCAACTTTTCAGTCTTAAATAAAAACTTAAAATATGATTTTAAATATAATAAAGTATGTAAACACAAGAGTAGCTACTAAGCTGTTACATCTGACAGCATTCTTTACATGGAAATAGTTAACATGCTACACAACTAATTTAAATAATAACAGTTGTTCCATATGAACATTTTTTCATATGCGTTAATCAACCATAGAATTCCAGATGTTTTTTTAATTTGTGGCAATTAATCTGTCAGATTCCTACAGAAATTTTCAAATTTACTATTTTAAGAACTGTATTTTCAAGTTTTAGATGCAAAAATATTTCTCTAAGAAATCCACAATGATTTTAATGGTTGACATGGTTATACATAAAAACCATGTTATATATGCAATAAAATATTTTGTAATGTTTATGCATTGAAAAAAATTTTCATTCCTTAAAACAGATCATTGAAGAGTATACAAAATTTAAAACCACGAATCCTTATAAGACAAAATATTTCGGTTAGTAAAAATTGACTTAAAAATAATAGTAAATAAGAAAACCTTTTAAAAATAAAATAATTAAAATTTATATGGAATTAGCACACAATTTTTTGATCATAAATGCTACAAGATCCAATATTAATTTATTGAAAATAAACATCTAAGGGCTTTCAAGTAGAATATTGTTAGAGTGTCATTTATTTCATAAACTTGCTTCGTAAAAAACAAAAAATGTAATAAATACGTTTAAAAGCCTGGTAGCAATCGAATTCGATTTAAAAAAATTGAGCATTGAAAAATTTATTTTACTAATTGATTAAATATAACTAATATATGGAATGAAAAAATGCTTCTGTGCATGATACATTTTTCTATTCCTCACACGGTAATGAAATTATTCTAAAACATACAATGACAAACATTTTCCAATGTCTTTCTCTTGTTGTCATGTTATCAACAGTTTATGAAGTTTTCTTAACAAGTAATTAAATAATATTTCAACATAAAAAATATATTATTCTTGCATCATTCATAACAATTCTATCCTAATATAAACAACAATAATAAATGCGTACTTACCTTATATTTCTCTTAGCTCACAGACACAACATCGAATATTCCGCCATTTCACATTAATGGCTAACGCTGACAACAAGCATTTCGCACTATCTGACGTCATACTGTCACGCGGTATACACAATAAATGTGAAAATTGGATTTCTTTCTGAAAAATTGTTTTTAAAGGGTTTAAAAAGTAGGAAGTTAAAGGAAAATTAATTAACATCACAAAAAAACAGTTATTTGGAAAAAATAATCTTTGCCGATAAAATAAAAAATAGCGCTAGAACTAATTGTCTTAATTTTGCTGACCAACAGCTTCAGGGCCAACAATGGCCAGCATCTGTTGGCCCACTACTTATCATCCAGCACCGGCCCGGTTTATTTTGGCCAGCACTCATTCGTGGCCGTAATGGCCGGAGCTGGGCCATCAAACAACCATCAGCGGTTTACCGTGGCCAACAGGAAACCGGCTTGGCCAGCAGCGGCCCGGATTTTTTCCGGCAGTTTGTGTTTGCTGGGTAATACCCAGCAAGGTATACAAGGTATACCTTGTTGAGGGGTACGGGATGACACTGTAAGCCTGGCTTCAGGGTAAGTTTTGTTTTATTTTCACAGTAATAATTTCTTTTTCTAATATCCAAGTTAGGCATGACTGGGAATACAAGGGATGTTCACCACTGCAGTTGACGTATTTTTCTTGTAATTGACACGAACTGCTGTCATGCACGACAGATGCACATCGAGGACAAGTCAAATGTTCCCTACAAGTAGTTTTGCATGCCCGAATCGCTGACATTGAAAGCAACGATGAGGATTTGGAATGTAGGGTCGAACACTACAATTTAGATAACCAGCTTTAATAGATTGAGGTAGTATAGGAGTTGCAAACGTGAGTATGAGGTGTTAAGTTTTATAACTTTGCCTTCTCTTCTGATTATAATACGCACATGTTGTACTTTTTGATCAGCAAGATTATTCAAAAATTCAACCTCTAAAACATTAAATAGATCATCTGCTGAAAGTACTCTCCGTGTAGAATTAAACCTATTATGAGGAGATACTATAACATCAATATTGCCAAGACATTTCTGTTTTAGGATGGCTTTGGCCTGTTCAATTGATAAAACTTCAACTAAGAGATCACCAGATTTCATCTTGCGAACATTTTTGACATTTCCAACTACACCAATAAGACTCTTATTAATTAAGAAAGGGGAAACATTATTAAAATTGTCCTCAGTTCTTTTAATAGTAAAATATTTCTGATCATGTATCATTTGTTGCTCCAAAGGGAGTAACGAATTAGAAGTACACTCCATAAGAAAAGGTTGATTATTTCAAGGCCAGACCGCACCACCTACCATAGAGCTCAACTAGGCGATGCAGTATAACTGCAGCCCTCAATCTCTTACAGGGCAACCACAGGGAGAAGAGGAAGAAAAAGCAGATGAGGACAGGAGAGAAGGAAAGAAAGAAGAGGACAGTTAACTAGATAATGACCTCAAAATTTTTTTTATTTAAATTTAGTTAAATTTTTATTAACTATTACTTAATGCGCAGGTATTCAAAGATTTTACAATAATTTTTTGGGGTTTCAATTTTCTCTTGAAACTATATCGACTTATTTCTTTAAATGTTAATAAAAATACATAAGTTTCTCCTTTTTCGAGTAAGCATTTTCGTATTTTTTTATAATTAATAATAAAGGCTGATGTTTTATCATCATACATTGATTTATAGCACTTATTGTATATATATCAAAATTTTATAGTCCTATATTTTACGATTTTTAATTATTTAATTAATAAGCAATTTTTCTTTGGAATTTTTTGTCTTTGAAACATCGTAAAACGTACGATAAAGGTTTTTTTTTTTCCAAAAAGTTTTTAAGTAGATTTCCAGGGTATCTCTTTCTCTTGAACAGTGTTTCACAAAAGTACAAAAATATTTTAAATTATTGTTAACGATTCTTCAATTGCAATATATTAATGTTATCCAATATTGCTTCTTGTTTCTTTATATATACATATATATATATATATATATATATATATATATATATATATATATATATATATATATATATATATATATATATATATATATATATATATATATATATATATATATATATATATATATATATATATATATATATATATATATATATATATATATATATATATCTTTGGTTAAATACAAAATGCTGTTTTTCATTTTTGAATTTCATGTCTCAGAAATTATTTCTGGTAGAGTTATGGCAAAAAAAATCTTTGTTATTTAAACTCACTGTGTATACTTTAATTACTCAAATGAGAATATTTTAAAAAGAAATTAGGAAACCATTTCTGATGAGATCAAGTTTAATCATTTAAAAAGTAAAAGTAAATAATTAGAGTAGTAATAAAAATGGAGATCAAAAACAGAATTGCGAGGTAAAAAAACAAGAAATGGGAAACGAAGGAAATAAAAATTTGTCCATTCTCCTCATTGGAGCAGAGCTCCCATGGAAGATGTTTTAAATTCATTGTGTCAAAATTTAAAATAATAATAATAACAAAATAAACTGTTCCCGTCATCCTCGGAAAAAATTAATATTAATCAAAAATAAAAAACTAAAAAGTTTTTAAACTAACTTATAATAAATATAATCGCTGGGCAGTGTAGAATACTTGAAAAATATTTATAATTAAAAGCCTAATTAATTATAAGGTTATAAATAGACAAACATTTAAGACATGTTGTATAAATAAGAATTAGAAATTTAAAAGAGATTACAAGGAAGCAAAATTGAATATACTGATTTACCAAGAAATACAGAGAAGTCTTAAGTATTCCTGTTCAAAAATCACTGAAATGCAATATTATAATTGTGTTTTAAATTATAATTCAATATACATTTTAAATTCAAGAATATATATATATATATATATATATATATATATATATATATATATATATATATATATATATATATATATATATATATAATATGAACTTATGCATAACATAAATGTGGTTTAATTTTTAATGAAAATAATATATTTTTATAATAGTAGCTCATTATCAGTAGTTCATTTTTAAAATCCATTTTTTAAAATGCTAATAATTATATGTATTCAATGAAGCTACACTACATTGTGATTGGCTCTGCGATGTCAGTCATAATGATTGCGTTAATATAATAATAAGGAATTCAACCTTCGAATATATTAATAAAAGAAAGGACTAAAATAGTCTTCTAATTGTTAGAAAAATCGCTTAACAAATATCCGTGTACCTGTTCACAGAAACATATTTTACTCATAAATCTGTTACTAAGAACTCTAAGCTTCTTTTAAGCAGATTAACGAAAGTAATGACTCTCCATAGAAGATTAACGTCCACTTTCTAGCAAAGAAATGATTAAAAAAAATACAAAATACATTATTTGTAACTTTTCGGTTACTCTGGCACTTCCTGTCTTTATTATCAAGGACAGGTGAATCGACCAGAACGTTGTTTAGTGACCAACTTAGACATGAGATGGCAGCACTATCACATCGTGACCGGAAGCGTTTTCCCCTTTTCCTACCGAATCATAGCAGCTGTTCCGCGCGGGGTGCTTTTGTTTGTCCTTTTTCCCTGATGGTTGGAATACCCGCTATTCGATTATCTCCCCCTCTTCCCACCCTTTTTCATTTTTTTTTTAATCTTTCACTTTTTTATCAGTCTTTTGAATCGCTCTCCACTCGTTTTCGTAATCTCTTGCGAGCAGAGACACCAAATGCTGCTGCGATTTGTGCAGCTCTCCCGTGTTCAAAGTCCGCTCTTCCTTCTCTGATGTAAACAGTTATCTTTTCCTAAGATGATGATTTTTCCAACGGCTCAGCTGAAGTCTAGAGCGATAGCGGCGATGAAAATCTTGACGACATCATCATGCTTCATGTACTACTAGCGGTGCTGTACTGCGCTTCGATTCCGTTCGGTGAGTCATGCTTTATTAAGGGGTAGATATTAGGGGGGAGGGGCTTCCCTCTATCTCTAATGAATGGTCACCGAGTTGGTGATCAATAAGCTCACTTTTCATGGAAAAATTGTGGTGATAACACCTCATACATCGTTACATAGTTGTTGCATTATTTCTCTGATGTCTAATCAAGATTTGGTTTTTAAAAACTCTCTCAAACTTACTCTTGGATATAAACTTTTGTTTTGATTTATTTCTTTGGATATTAAGATGCTTTATTTATCACCGTACTGCATCTTTGAAAACAATATTAGTTTGAAAAGTCAAAATCTTTCACGTGCATGTGGATAATTTAGATGGAAATTAATTGATTCAGCATTCTGATGTATTCTTCCCTTCTTTCAGGTAAATTTTATTTTTAAAACATATGACGATTTAATTCTTGAATAATTGAATCATATTCCTTGATCTGAATTCATTGCTATTCAATACTAATTGATAAATATAAAAAAATTACTTCAAGTTTAAAAAAATGTTAATCATTCCTGACCTTGCATATTTAAAAGCTGTTTAAATATTACTGTTTTATCATATTTAATTTTAAATTACAATTTCAATACGGAAAGTATAAATTTTTTATTGATTTGGTTCTAGATTTTATATTGAAACACTACAATTATGCGATTTTTGTCAAAAGTTAAATACACTGATTCACTTGAAAAGTATCCCTATTTTGCTGGGGAACAATAAAATTAAATCCATCTTATTTTCATTAATAATAAAATTTTGAATGGTTATTTGATTAAAGTTTCATGAAAATGTTTACGAAAAAACATTGGTTACACTTTGACTAATTTCTCTATTAATTGAATATATATGCTGTATAGTAATACATACTTTAAATAAGCATATTGTTGTCGTTGTGATTATATTGATATCCTTCTGTAATGTGTTACATAGAGTATTTTAAATGCACTAAATTAATAGATGTTTCCGTGTTTAACTTTTGAGAGGGCATTGTATTCTACAGTTTGCCTTGCACTTACACAAGATAAATAAAACATTACAAGTACATAAAATATATTCAAATAAAGTATTTCATGTAAGAAAATAAAAGTTTTCTATTTAAACAGGGTATTTAACAGTTAATAAATCTGTAAACACATTTCTAAAAAAAAATCACACTAAAAATATTCACATAATAAAATTCACACAGCATTTTACAATAAAAGTTACCTTTTTATTTTATGACGCATTAAATTTAAAATTTAAAGTATATTCAAAATCAACAAATATAAATTTGTGCACGACTATATACAAAAAAATATATGAAGGAAGCTAATTTGGAAGTTTCCAGATAAAATACATTATTTTTTTTCAATTTTTGTAAATTTGTTACAATTCTATTAGCTAATCGAAATTCCAAATTTTTTTCATTAATCAGCTAAGTATGTAGGGCATAAATAAAATAGTATATATATATATATATATATATATATATATATATATATATATATATATATATATATATATATATATATATATATATATATATACATACATACAAGTATATTCAAAATCAACAA
The DNA here is from genome assembly GCA_037975125.1 of Latrodectus hesperus. Taxonomy (NCBI): domain Eukaryota; kingdom Metazoa; phylum Arthropoda; class Arachnida; order Araneae; family Theridiidae; genus Latrodectus; species Latrodectus hesperus. The sequence continues at coordinate 76,742,486 of CM075853.1, read as the reverse complement.
ATATAAATTTGTGTACGACTATATACAAAAAAATATATGAAGGAAGCTAATTTGGAAGTTTCCAGATAAAATACATTATTCCTTTTCAATTTTTGTAAATTTGTTACGATTCTATTAGCTAATCGAAATTTCAAATTTTTTTCATTAATCAGCTAAGTATGTAGGGCATAAATAAAATAGTACATATATATACATACATACATACATACATACATACATACATACATACATACATACATACATACATATATATATATATATATATATATATATATATATATATATATATATTATTTTATCATATATTTTTGAATTCACACTGCACACACTTTCTATATATTAAATAAAAGACAGACAACAAAGAAAACTTTTTTTTTATTTTCTAACAGTATACACGTTTAACTTTTCCGAAACAGTAGCAGGCCACAAAGATAGAATTAGTATAAAATTGGAAAACGGAATTATCACGAATTTTTTTCAAGTATAACTCTTTTAATACAAGTATATTGCATTAGTTTTACTTTAATAACTCATTCATACTTGTTAAAAGTAATTTATTTATTACGCAGTTTCTTTAATAGCAATAAGTTCATTAGCGATGTTTGAGACTGTTTGGCAAAGGGGAATTTTGAGTTCAGTGTTAATATCAAAGGGGTTAAGAGAGGATACTATCACCAATTTTAAGAAAAGTATTATCGGAGGAGCCATCTGTAAGGACAAAAAATTTTATTTCCTGAGAAAACAAGTTGATTGTATCAACGCCTTTTTGAGGTAACTTCTGAATGGGTTCTTTTTTTTTTTAGCAAGGGTCTAATAAGTTTAAATTAATATATTAACAGGTGTTTTGATAGGAAGTAAAGTCTCGTGGAAAAATATCTAGGGAAAAGTGATCAAGAGAGATGTTTTCTGATATCTCTTTAAATGTGAAGTTGATGACCTGGAATGTTTTATTGATGAATTGTGTTTAAATTAAATCAAATTAAATACGCCTGCATCCCAAATGATCAATTTAATAAATACTTAATCATTTAATATTTATTGTTATATTTTAGGATTTAAAGTTAAAAATTAAGGTAGATTTGAATTTTCAATGTCCTTTAGTTGAAAAAGCACGCTGTCTTTGGCTAAACCAGTTGCCTTTACTTACTCATTACTTGACTCAAGAGCAGAACCTTTCTCATTAGGGTTCTGCAAACATCATCGATATTAATGACACATGCTCATTTAAGCCTTCAGTTCCAAATTAAAATACTAGTACTATAAAGATTTTAAGCAATTTTATTTATTAATATAATCGGATTAAAGAAAAAATGGATGCAGTAATTAATCCCCCCTCCCCAAAGTAATTTTAAAAGATTTTACACATTTTGTATGTTCGATTATTAGTAACAAAACCAAGAACTCATAAAAAAATTTTTTTGAAAAAGATTTTATCCAAATTGCATGTATAAAGGTACATGAAATCTCATCGTGTTTCATATTTTCAAAGAGGAACTTTCGCGTCACTTATTCAATGCAAAGCTAACAAAGATGAAAATTACAAACATGTGCATCTATTGTAGCTTAGATATGAACAAGTGTACCTTATTACTACAACTCGCAATGATAAAGCGCTATCATATAAGAAGATAAGATCTTGAAACAAAGAACATTTGCTTTCCAAGTGAAAGAAATTTCAAGAAGTAATTTGTAATTTATAAGTAGTTTTACGCAATATATACTTCAGTATTTTGCAGTTGTGCAATGTTAATTTACTGTGGCCCCAAAAATATTTCTCAAAATTGCTTAAAAGTTTGAGATACATAATTGAGGGGTAGGTAAGAAAAGTTTCTGTAACAGTTTTTACTCGAAATAGATGAATTAGTCTATGTACAACTTCCTGTATTTTGAAATTTGAAACTTACCGTAATTGGGTTTTTGCATATGACAACATAAAGCGACTATAAAGAACTTTCGAATTTAGCATAAGGTGAAATTGTTTTTAAAATAAATTTTACGGAGAATTAAATTCATTCCATTTTAGTAGTTTGGAATCATCGTATCATTCATTAAAATTAATATGTGTACTCTACAAGTGTTATTAAAATTACGGGATTCAATTCATGATTATTTTTATATATATATATATATATATATATATATATATATATATATATATATATATATATATATATATATATATATATATACATACATATACATAATATCATTCAACGTTTATCGTCATTTAGATTAGTTTACCCACATTTTTTATTACACTTTTCATCGTGGTTCTTATTGTTTCTACTCGGTAATGATCGCAGGTTTAAAAGTAATTGTAATTATGAAAGATTCACTTTTGTTATAATGTAATCTCAGAGAAATTAGGAAAATATTCTAACATTGTTGACTTAGATAGAAGTTGATTCAGGAACAACTTACTGTATAGTTCATACTTTTAAATTTAGCAAGCAGTTTAAGATAAAATAAAAGATTGTGAAAGAGATAAACTGATAATTGAATAAAAGTCATCATAAAAAATTTTCTCTCCTCTTAATTTTGATTTATTATTTAAAAATTATAAAGAGAACAAATTATGTGTGAAGATTGTCATTCAATTATCAGTTTTTCATCACATGCAATCTTTGAGCTTGTTTAAAGTTGCTTGCTTAAATTAAAAGTATGAAATATATAGGAACTTGTCTTGTGAATCAATTTCTATATGAGTCGACAATATTAGAATAATCTTTTGAATTTTCTGCGACTTCATCAGAATAAAATTGTATGTATATTTATGTTTATTTTAAACTTTAATGTCATCATTACCGAAAAGAAACGGATCTTGATAAGAAGTCTTTTATAGAAATATGTGTTAACCAAGCTAAATGATGATAAATTCTGAATGATTTACTTTGGTGACTGAGTTAAATAATGTTTTTGTCAGTAAATAAGTAATATACTGTTTATTAAGTACAATTTTAAGCTGCTTTATCGCGCATAAATCCTAACACATTGAATTCTTTGAAGGGCAAAAACATGAAAACCGGCAAAAAAATTTAATCAGGATAGTTTTTTAAATTTTTGTACAGGAAGACTCACTATCTTTAGATATTGTACAAATATTTTCGATTTAGAATATTTTGTATTCAATCAGGAGCTAAGAAGTCGAAACTCTCAAAAAATTAAAAGCAGTCTGACGATGCAAAAATTATATCATATAGATCATAGGTTCCCTAAGTGGTCCAGGTGTACCCTCACGGGTCCATAGGACGGGTCCACTGTTTTCTTTTCACGTCTACGTGGACCACACGGGGGTCCACGTAGATGTGAAAAGAAAACAGGGGTTCACAAGTTGTAAGTGGGGCTCCACGAAACATTTTCTAATTTTCATAATAAAGAACACACATTTTGGGTTGGATTTACCTATCAACGTAAGCAGGTAGCATCGTTGACTAGGTAGATACTCAAAAATATTCGAGACTCAATTCAAACACAGAATTAAATAGAACAATATATAATACTACAAGTGTACACCACATGTCGAGACTTGCAAAGTGCCGCCCGCGCGCCTGCTTGTCCGGAATGTCGTATTTTGTAGGAAGACGTTTTAGTGCTATTACCAACCTGTTTAAAAAAAAAAAAAAAAAAAAAAAAAAAAAAAAAGGAGCAGATTGAACATTATAGAACGGGGAGATTTGAGATTACTTTTTACAAAATTGAAGCCAAATATTAGTAATTTGCTGTTAATTCATCAAGTACATCCGTCTCGTTAAAAGTATGACTATTTTTTATTCTTGATTCACATTTCTGAGTTCACTGTTGATTTTTGTCAATTGTTGATTGTTTGTAATAATAAATGTTTATAATTTTGTATAACCACAAGTATTATTTTAATAAATAGGACACAAGAAAGTGTTCTTTTTTTTCTCTTCTTAACATCCTCAATTTAGGGTGATATTTTTTAGGAGTTTTGGGAATACAATAGAAATGTAGCAGCAGGGGGTCTATCGAAAATAGAAAAACTTTGAAAGTGGTCCACGAGGAAAAACGTTTGGGAGCCCATGATATAGATAAAACAATTTTTGCTGCAATATCATTCATAAAATTTATCACTTCTGAATTTTTTCAATCAATGTCTAATAAACTTATATAAAGCATATTCAATCATTTTCATGCTCTCTAGAATAGTTATTTTTCCTAAGTTACTAAAATATTCTGCAATTGTTATTTTGATTAATTTATGTATTCCCTATTATTACAAATATAGAAAGGAAAAATTTGCTGCTAGCATTTTTAATTAATAAGTATTAATGCAGAATACTAGAAATTAAATAGAAATGAGTGTAAATCAATTTTAACATTTTTAAAGGAAGTGTAAAGTGGAATCCATGACATAAGTTAAACGAGAAACGTTTTTTACTTATAAAAAAAATCACAAATTATTGCCTCTACAAGCAGTTTGTTGTATGATTCCTTAGCATCATCTTCCCTGTCATCTGGATTTTTACAACATAAATGCTTAAAATATTTTAGCAAATAACTTTGAAGCGAAATGAATGTGTGATCTGATTGCAGATTAGAAAATATTCATTTCATCCTTGATATCTGCTCATGGAATTATTCGAAGGTTAAACAATAAGAAGTGGTAAATGATAATAATTTAAACATAAAAATCAGATTAATTGAATCTAATTTATGAGTAGTCAATTAAGCTCTGCTACTTCTGAGTTAAAAATATTTATAATCTTTATTTCTTGGTATCTTATAATTTTCGTTTGATTCGATTTTATGGATATTTTTTCTGTATTTATGGATATTAATTTGAAGTTTGTAGTATTCCTTTCATCTGATTTTGAGACTAATTTCTTTTTTTAATTAAATTTATTTTTTAGTATTCTTGTTTCATCTGATTCTATAAACATTTTTATATTATTAGTGGATATTGAAATTTTTAAAAGATGCAAAATCTTTTATTTTGATTCTCTCTAACGCTATTTCTTCATTATTTGTAAGTATTCTTTCAATATTTACAATTTATCTTTCATCTGATTCTAAAGGTATTTCGAAGAGTATTTGCGATTTATTTTATTCCTAAGCGTTATTTGTTTTTTTTTCGGTATACTTCTTTGATATGATTTAATAAATATTTCTCTATTTTTCTGAATGCTTATTACTATTTTTCATAGTCTTTTTGTTTCTATATTTATGATTTTCAATGTACTATTTTCTCTTATAGTGGTTTTAATGAGGTTATTTATTTAAACCAGTTTAAAAGGGAGAAAAATGTTCAAGTAATGAACACAAAATATGTAGTTTAAAGAAGTCTTATCAAGAGTACATCCGATTTTGATAACATATTTATACAAACCTGATTAGTTGAAGGATATATTTTATGGAAGTTTGTGAGTCACGAGTCATTAAAGTTTATCTTGCCTTATATTTGGTTTGCTTGGAACAAAGGATTTTTCAATTCAATATTTATAATGTAAAGTAATTGATAAATTCTGGAATATGTTTCATCTACAAAATTGTGAATACATTGAACAAATTAATATAAGTTATTGACGTTTCGCATTGAAAAATTACTTTGAAGTGACATAATTTATGTTTATTTTATTAAAAAAAATTGAAAAAAATTTTGTTCTTTATTTTTGAGCTGAAGCATTAGGAAAAATTTTGTATGTAAATTACAATAAAAATTTTATTGCTATTCAGTAAATAAGAAACACTATATAAAATTATTCATATGGCAACTATATTATGTGTGGTTTTGCGATTTATAATTTAATCAACAATTATTTTTGATCAAAAATTTCTATACTTGAAATGACTTACGAACATCTAGAAGCAAATGTAGTTAACTGTCTCATAATGAAACAGTCATTGTGCATTTAATTCCAGGTTCTAACTTATCTTTGAAATATAAATACGGCTCTAGTGATGTGTTATTGACAAATATTATTTTACTAGTAACAAAGTTAAGAGATAAATATATTTGGATTTCTGAAAGGTGAAATTTAAATCTCAGATTATACTATTCTGAATCTTAGAAAATAATGAATTTTAATAGCTTGAAATTTACTATTTTATTAATTAAATGTTTGAGTATAATTTGATTCAATTGCATTAAAAATATTTAAAATCAATCGTTTAAGTAGATTCAGTTTGAAGTTCATTAATTTTTATATTCCGACTAATCTGAGGAAATATAAATTTTTGTTGATTCTCTAGTCTCCTATGAGATTAATTATTAATTTTCTTTTTTGTACTAATACGTACACTGTAAATAACTTTTTAGCATTTTGCTTTAGATTTACTTTATAAAAACATCCAATTTTAAAGCCTATGAATTTGCTCATAGAAACATTTTTGCATTGATTGCCACTGTAAAGCTTATATTTTTGCTGGTTCGATTGTCTTACAATCTGGTTCATTAGCCGAATTTATTACATTTTTGGAATTTTCATATATTTTGGTAATATAAATTTTTGGCTACAGCTCTAGATTTAGTTTTTAAAATTCTTATTTATCTATAATGAGATTTATTAAAAGTTAAACTGTTATAGAAGTTTTTTAAGAATTATATATATTTAAATTTAAGACTTATAAATATGCTTATCAATTTTTTTAGTTTAGATTGCTGTAATGAAATATGTCTTTTTATTGGTTTCCATATCTTATGTATAAATTAATTGTTTTGAGGAAATTGCTTTTTTGACTCCTACACATGCATTAGAAATATTATTTTTCGATTTTGTAATATTGATTCTTAATTATACATTCAGTTCTTATGACCTCGAATTGCGCTTATCAAAACTTTCCTCTCATAGATTGCTACTGCTTCTTGCTACTGTAGAAATGTGTTTAAATTACGAAAATAGTTGAATTACTTACCAAAATTGTTTTTTTTTACTCATGTCTGCCATATATTAAACAAAAAAATTGAAAGCATTTTCATTGGATGAATTACGTCCTTGTATTCTACATTATTTCATATTAAACTTTTTTCATATTGTTAAGAATTACTTAAAGTTAAGAGCAACAGAATTCGTTTCAACACGTGAAAATGAAACTGTCTGAGACACTGCTAGCCTGCAATTTAGGAAATAATATTTACGTCTTGCTGAAAGTTATATTGCTTGATTTTACACCCCAATGAGGAAGCTAATCTTATAATTGGGATTTGTTATGCTACGTGACAACGGCACTGTTGCCGGAATCACGTACATATACACCGCTTGAGTGCTTTCAGAAAGAGAACCGTCTTTTTGGCACAGCAAGTAGAATGTTTATTTGTTTCATATGAAAATGTCTCCGAGAACTTAATAAATTATAATTTTTAAAAGCAATCATGCGATTAATTATTATGAAACAATAATTAATTTGTGAAAAACAACGGTTATGATTTGATAATTCTACTTATCTCATGTCAAAAATTAAATATGTATAGAAATTTATATTATTTTCTTGGTCTTTTTGGATAGAAAGTCTTTCATAGTGAAGGTTTCAGTAATGTTTCATCTATTTGCATCTAGATTATATTTAGTTTGTAACTTAATGTAACTTACGTATTAAGTATTCTGATATTTTTTTTATTCTTATAACTCATTAATACCTATAATTGGCAAATTTATTTTATTTACCAATTGAGTTTATTAAATAACTCTTTATTGGTCGCCTTACTTAAACTATTTCTAATAAGTATTATTACTAGAAATGCTTAAATGTTCATGTACCAGAAGAGGATGAGTGGTGTATGATGCTGAAATGGATTAATTTCTTCTTGAAATCAAAGCGTGCATCCAAACATACGTATTGTTTTATCGCGATTTTTTGCCATTCTTTTTAATTATGATATTATGATCGGAACATCGAATTATTTTTCATGGAATTGAGTAAGATTTAATGCAAGAGTTGTATGTGAAGGCAAAATTATTTCTTCTTCAATTTCTGAGTTATTTTGTAGCTGTCCTATAACAAAGCTGTCCCACTACCATTTAAAAAATTAAATTTAAAAATTTAAATCATTACCCCACTTTATTTTTTATTGATAAATTAATCACTTATATTTACATTTAAGTGATAAAACAGATAATCCAAACTTTCAAATATGGTTTTAGAGCATGTAAACGGGAGTACCATATCAAATGCCGAAATCTGAATGAGACTAGGTACGATCAAAATAAATTGAGTGAAGACTATCAGTATATGGTAGCTTAAAATAGTTAACAAGCTACATATATTTTTAACATCTTAAAATATGAATAATTTGAGTTATCACTGTAGGGTTGAATTTCCTTGTATGATTATTAAATTCGTTATAATAATTCACTTAAAACGAATGTTTTTATTTTTTAAAGAAATTATACACCACCTGCCAAAAATTTCTGACTGATGGTATATGACTGGATTTTGATTAGATAAAAATGTTATGTATTACTCGATGGTGCTGAGAATAGGGATTTATTATTTTTTACTTCGAGTATTTGAATTTTGTAATATGATTATCCATATTCCAATATTGTACATCAGATGAAGCAGTGCGCAATGTAGAAAATTGGTTTCTAATATTCAGTGCTGTAGAGTGATTGATCAAAAACAGAAAATCTTTCATTTTGGGGAAGCACGAGAACTCTTACTCAGCATGCCAGCAATGTTCCTGTTGCAGTTTAAATTTTTGTTGTAACACAAATATTCTTCCTACAGAACTATGCACATGCGCAAGCACGGACACAGAGAGATAATATATACGTATGTAATTCAAAAGAAGAAAGAATTTGATTTATTTGCATTAAATATATTCAATGCAAAGAATAATGCAGCTATATATTTAGAATAGTCAAAAATACATATAATAAAAATTGGATTAAAATTTTTTGAAAGTAAACATTTTGATTATAGGCAAGGATTGAAGCAAAAAATAAATTGTGCGTGAAATGAGTTAAACAAGAAATGGAATTTTTTAGTTTTGACAATAATATCACAGAATAGTTGATTATGTGCATTTGATATGCTGTGATGATTTTACTTATATTTTTATGTTATATATTAAAAAAAACATTAATATACACTTAAAATTAAGTAAGTTTGTAATTAAGTTATGTTATTAGTTTATTAATTAATAAAAATTCAAGACAGTAGTAAAGTAGTTGTGAGCATATAAATTAATGTGAATAAAATATAGGGAGCTTAATCAAATTAATCTCCCTATACCATACTTCCATCGATCTTATGTATAACAGAAAAGAAAATTAAATAAAATATGGAATATATATATCAAGAAGAGAATAAAATATATGGAAACATATATAATGAAAATGAAAATGTATAGTGAAAAGTAGTCTTTCTTATACATATATTTGTACAATAATTTTATGATTAAAATGTCAAACAGAAATTTTATTCCCAGACCATAGGAAATAATAACCAAAATAAAAGAATGGATAAGCATACATGATAAATAAATCAAGTATTAATAAATTGATGAATAATAATTTAATCAAAAGAAATATTGTCAAAGAAAAACTGAAATTAATTATATGATAGAATTTAACGTAAATTTATTGAATTCAAAAATAAATAAAAAGTTTAAAATGAATAAAGTGAAAAAAAAATTTAATGAGCATATTAAAAATTATATTATATAATTTTTTTACTTATCTAGATTAGTTTCACAAAAACGATTTCAGTTCTTACTTCGATATCTGAATAGTTTTTGGTAAAGTCGCTCTTTACTTAGTTCCAAACTGAAAAATATGAACAATAATTAGGTTAGCGTTCAGTTGAAGACTATCAATATGTTATTTGAAGTAAAATGGTAATCAAAGAATTTAATAAGATTAAACTGTCAAAATTAAACTTTAACTTCAAAAATTTTATTTTAAAACATATTTTGCATTGATTGCATATAAAATTCAAATACATAGGTTGATAAAACGAAGCATTTTATAGTTTGTAAATAAGACAAACACTACCATATGAATAATAAAAAAAATAAAATAAAATTCTTGAAATAATTGTTTATGTGAAATATACTAAATCTTGTTAATAAAGTAAGCAAATAAAAAAACAATCCGCAGTAAAAATGCAAATTATTTCTTAATTAAAATTGGTGCTTAAATCAACTTAATATTTAAATTATCGAATTACTAATATTTCTAGTAAATAGAAGCTGTGTGATTTTTTTAAATTGTACCATTCTAATCAAGGTTTTAAAGGCTAATTTTCATGATTTTTAAGTCCAAGAATATAGTTTGTCACCGAAGAAATTAATGAAAAATTAATTTAGAAATTTAATTTATTTTTAAATTAAATTTAATAAAATCTATACTTCATTATTAATGAGATTTAATTTAATTAAGTAGTGTTAAAAGAATACAAAAAGAAAAATGAATTCATATAATATAACAATAATTCAGCTGATAAATTATTATTTATTCATAAAAAAAATTCATTCGGTATTATTGAAACTTCAAGTAATAAATTTAGCAATATACATAACTAAAATCGTGTATTTCACAAGCTCTGACGATCAATATATTTTTATTAATTACATTAACATCTAGATAACTAACGACAGAGATATTGCTAATATTCACTGAATTTTTAATTAGATTAGGTAAATGCTCAATAATTGTAGGTTATAACTAAAGATTAACAAAAAATATAAAATCTTAAATTTACAAATTTAAATAATAACAATGAGATATAATAATATGTGCCAAAAATAAATGCACAAATTAAGGATAAACAATTTAATAAAAACGAAATTTGTAAAAAAGATGCATTAGTAATTTATGAAATCGTGACTAATTTCCCCTTCTATAGTTGTACACATTTCATCGATATCATAATCAGTGTATAATTTTATGTATTGTTTTCATTGTTTGTGTGTGTGGTATTGTGTGTTGCTTGTATGACTGTAGGAAGTTCCAATTGAAATTTATGATTTTTCTTTGAAGCGGTTATTAACTTCAAGTAAGAATGTTTTCACAGATGTCAGGAATCAACCTATTTTTAGAGCTGTCATCTCCATTAAGCGTTAAGTGCTCTTTTTTAAAGTTCATAAACGTCATTACTTAGAATTAACTCATTTATGTTTATTGTTCATGAATCCAGATGAAGTAATGGTAGCCACTACATTTTCCAAATAAGAAAATCCATTTCAACAAAACATAATTATTAAAAATAGTACCTTACGCTTTATTTAATGTTCGTTCAAAATATTATTCAAGTAGGAATTCCCAAAATATTTTTGTTTTAATTAATTTTTACACCCAGGGATATTTTAGAATTTCTTTAATAAGAAAATTTTTACATAAAATTCAAGAAAATAATTTGTAATGACTCTTTATGTGTGAAATAGAAAATACTACACAATTTGTTTTCGAAAAATATAAAATTTCAAAAGATTGCTTATCATTTATTTTTCCGACAAAGCGATATAAGGTGCTTACTTATGTTTGTTACACAGAAAACAATATAAAAAAATTAGTTAGAATATAGGAAAATCTTTGAAAGAGATGTTATTAGTTTGAAAATACAAAATAATTTATTAAGCACTGTTTTTTTTAACTATAATATATCAAACAATGTAATTCCATGATCTATCACTTTTAAAATGTGTGGAATCGAAACTTAAATATATTTTTAATCAGAAATCTGGGAGTTCTTTAAATAACAATAAGAATATAGAAAATAAGATAACATTTCTAAAAGCTTTTAATTGAAGTAGAATAGTTAGTAAAATATGTTAAATAATATTTCAGTTTTCAAAAGTGTATATTGAAAATAATTTAAGCGGGTCATAATTTATTATGAAAATATAAAAGAAAACTTCAGCTCAATACATATATGTATAGATGTATTCATGTGAGCAATTGAAAGAATAAGTGAATGAGTTAATGGAAATTTCAATCATATTATATTTAATTTGATCTTACATTACGGTTCAGAATCGACTTTCGAATTTATACAAACTTTCACGAAGAGGAAGAAGTCGAATCCATCATATATTAACAAGAAAACCAGCATATTGGTTATTAAGCTACTAATTCAGCTCAGAAAATCTAAAAATCAACTACTGAAGAATATCATCAGATATGTAAACATGCTAACTAACTTCTTTGACTCAATAAAAGGTCGCCTGCTGAAAGAGAAGGCGTTTTAAAAATTCACCGAATCTAATGTTCCTTAATGGATGGCAAATGAGATGATGACCTCGCAATCTAGTTTAAATATTATAGTGGATTTCAACCTTGTAATCATTTTCTCCATCTTTTTACTCTTCTCACCAAACAATCTCTGAAAGAATCAATAACCAGTCCTATAACTATGCGATATCCAATTACAATTACTTATTATTTATGTATGGTCCTCTAATACTGATTTTCCACTTATTATCAATCAGTTAAATGGTGGGTATGTTGGTAATATATATATATATATATATATATATATATATATATATATATATATATATATATATATATATATATATATATATATATACCGGGTGATCCAAAAGTCAGGACGAACTTTAAAAATGAATAATTCGAAAACGAATCACGATACAAAGATGCGGTTTGCACCAAACGGATGGAAAAGAAACCGGGTTTTGTGTGGCAATGAAAAAAATAGTTCTGTTGGCGACCAACAGATGGCGCTATAGTGTTTTATTGCAACAAAAGATGTTTTACAAATGAAACAAAGATTAATGAAGTCAGATTAATTACAGTTAATTAGTACTTACTACAGTAAATGTTCAATGTGCTGTCCATCATTCAGAAGTAAAGCTGTGAGACGAGTCACCACACCATTCACAACATTTAGTAGCATTTCTTGCGTTATGGCAGACACATTTTGGCGGATGGCATCTTTCAGTGCCGCTAGTGATGCCGGTTGTTCGCTGTACACTTTTGACTTCAAGAAGCCCCACAGCCAAAAGTCACAGGGTGTGAGATCGGGAGATCTTGGAGGCCATGCGTGATTAAAGTAGCGACTGATAATACGATCCTCCCCAAATGTTCAGCGTAGCAGGGGTTGCACAGGCAAAGCAATATGAGGTGGTGCTCCATCTTGCATAAAGGTGACTGTTTGGAGTGCCTGTCGCGCTTGCAGTTCAGGAATAATGCTGTTCTGTAACAGTGCTAGATATCGCTTACCGGTGACAGAAACTGTTTGGAAACCTGTCTGTGTGACTTCCTCGAAAAAAATGGGCTAATTATGAAATCAGCAGTGAAGCCACACCAGACTGTCACTTTAGGCTGTTGCAAGGGTACCTCAACAAATGCATGTGGATTTTCTGTGGTCCACACTCGACAATTGTGGGTGTTAACAGTGCCAGAGAGTGTGAAATGTGCTTCATCTGTCCAAAGCACAGTGTGAAGCCAGTCGTGCTGCTCTTCCATCTTATTGAAGACCAAATTCGCAAAATGTCGGCGAGAGTCGAAGTCAGGAGGTTTCAGTTTTTAGTTATGTTACAACTTGTAGGGATACCGTTGCAAAGTTACTCGCAGCGCTCTCCAGACACTTCCGTACGATACTCCTGTCTGCCTCGAAACTTCTCGAGCACTGCACTCCCCACGTGCAGCAACCGCCGACATGGCTTGCACCGTCTGCTCCACTGTCGTGGCAACAGCAGCTGCAGTTGAGGAACGTCAACTTCTTTGACGTGATGCCAAAGAACCTGTAGCTTCAAATTTTTTCACAATTTTATTCAATGCAGAAGACGTTATTGGTCCTTTGCTATCTCGCATACCCTTCATGTAGCGATATGCTCGCAATGCCGCAATGGCACTTTCCGAATTCTTATAAAACAGTTTAACTAAGAAGGCTTTCTCAACTATGGACAGCATTTCGATGCATACCAGCTTCGACTACCATTACTTGCTGCAGTTGCTTCTTTTTATATCGTTTGTTACTTTGCATAATCCTACATCAGAAATCCGACAGCGCCATCTGTTGGTCTCCAACAGAACTATTTTTTTTCATTGCCACACAAAACCCGGTTTCTTTTCCATCCGTTTGGTGCAAACCGCATCTTTGTATCGTGATTCGTTTTCGAATTATTCATTTTTAAAGTTCGTCCTGACTTTTGGATCACCCTGTATATGTATGTATGTATATATATATATATATATATATATATATATATATATATATATATATATATATATATATATATATATATATACATACATATATATATATATATATATATATATATATATATGTATATATATATATATATATATATATATATATATATATATATATATATATATATATATATATATATATATATATATATATATATATATATATATATATGTATGTATGTATGTATTGATCAATAGAAAGGTTTGAATTCTACAAAAAAATGATTGGTATGAAAATTTAAAAGCATTTTTCCAGGCTCTTTGTGTTTTGGAATTTGAACTCCTCTCCTACAGTTTACTTAAAGTATAATCACTTATGACGCGCACATCTTATGCTTATTTTAATGGAAGTAAAATACGTTTCTATTAATGAGGGTTTTATAAAAACATAAAGTGTTTGCTTGAATGTCTTTTTCTGGCGCAAAATGCAAAAGAGGACATACTGCTCGATCGAATGATTAAAATCCTATCAAATCAAAGTAAAAGATGTAAAGTGTCCTTTATAAAATTGGTAAAACACAGGTTTACTGAAGTTGAAAGATATATATATTTGAAGCTTATTTAAAAATAAAAATAGAACAAAGATAATTATTTGCCTGAGAATTTTTTATCTTCTTTAAAATTTTGACCTTTCATAGAATGTAGTTTAAAAAACAAGTTTTATTATTTCGAATAATTAAGTTTAGGTTGCATTTTAAGTTTAAATACTTTATTTATTTTGATATTGGCATTGGATCATTTCGTGATTATCGTTTTTGCAACATATATTTGTCATTCTGTGTTGATGTAAAAATTAAAAGCATTTATGTTTCCCGAAGTTTGTAATTAAAATGAGCTGTTTTCTTTTGTAGTGGTTTCAACTACAGAATGCAAACCATCCATGCACTTGTGTTCCGGCGTCTGTCCTCGCGTTCCAGATGGTGTAGACTTCAAATCGGACCCCATCTGCCTGAGAGACATGGACTCAGACGCTTGCGTTTGCTGGCTCAGGAACCCTGCTAGTCAACTTCAGAGCATATTTATGTGCCAAGCACATATAAATGGTATGAAGGAGACTTTTTTAAAATAAATTTTTTATGTTAGTTTTGGAGCATTTAATTGTAATTTTCTAAACTTTAATAGTATTTTTTAATAAGGTCTTTTTGCTAATATAGTTAAAAAGTTTAAAAAAAAGGCTGACTACTTAGTATACGGGACCTTAGAAAAAATTTTGAGACTTGGTTTCTAAATATATCTTAAAATTTATCACATATTATTTTAAGTGGAATCAATGTAAATAAATGATTAATTGAATATAAATGAATTGATTGAATATTGACTTAAAACTAGTTTGTATTAGTATTACATTTTTTATAGAAGCTATCACTAAGACAACACTGTTTTACCCAGAATATTAAACAATAACAGGAAGAATTTATCAAAAAATGCATAAATAGCATTGAGTTAACATTGAAAATATAATAAGAATTTTATAACAGCAATATTTCCAAAATATATTTTCATAACATTCACAATATGTATATAAATTATATATCACTGAAAATATTTGTAACTTAAACTAGTTTAATGCTGGACTAAGTAAATTATTGACACTGTTTCAAATAAATGTATATCAACAAGTTTGATAAATTTTGCATTTATAATGATCTTAAGCACTTAAAACATTCAATAATATTAAATAATTTTTATTTGATTTTTTTATCTGATTCTTGTTAGTTCAACACTCTAAAATAATCGGATATAGTTCATTTTTATATTACGTAAATAAATTGAATTAAAAATCATGCATGTTTTGAATTTTTTTAAAATGCATGAGAAAATATCAAGCAAGACATTTTTAATATATGGGCTTTTTAAGTTTTAAGTTATATTTTAAAATTAAAAAAATGTAAATTCAAATTTTACTCAAATAATGTTTTAAAGCTATATTCTTTTGTTATTTAAAAATATTTTTACAACTATATGATATGTTAAATGTCTCACATGTCATTCAATTCATATTTATTTCGCAATTCTTAACATTTTGAGATAAACTGTGTTTTGGGAAGGATCCTTTCTTTTACTGTCAACTAATTAATTTTTCTTCTTGGCCGAGACAGGAGGACATAAATGTGCTTGAGATATCAGTGATAAGGCGAGCTCCTTCACAAGGTTCAATCCTTCTTGTGTTTATGTCATCAACTTTGAATCAGTTTCACTTGAGCTCTTTTGCAACAGCCAGATTCACGTGACACTCTCATGCTTCAAATTAAAGAATTTTTGCCCTTTAAAGATCAGTGGCTGTTAACCGAAAGGTGTTTTAGATGAAGCACACAATTAAGCAGTTATGGTCAATATATAGGAAACAATTTATAAAATGTCATTATTTAGAATCGGTTTTTATGCATGAAGACAATACATTTCCAACGATATTGTAATTGACTTACATTTTAGTCATAACTCAACATGAAATGAAAGCTTTTATTCAACAATCGTGCCAAACGTGTTTTATTTGTTTTTGATAAAATTGAAAAATTTGCTAACAACCGGAGGAAGTGTTCCCATCTTAATTTTAGCTTCAGGAAACCAGGAGTGTTCAAAAGAAATGAGAAATATATAATTTTATAAATATTTTGTTGATATATTTTCATATTAATTGTTTCTTATTTGAAATACTTTTTTTATTTAAATTTGCTATTTCTACATGACAAGTATAAATTTTATTATATGCACTTTTATTTTAATTACCTCTAGACCAGGATATTGAATAATAAGATTAGGAGGAAGAGTTATCACAATTTGTTTCCGCAGTTTGAAAAGCTGATACCATAAATGATTATCATAATTTCATCTAAGTCAAAACTTCATAAATTTTGATACATCTTATGATGTAGATCAACTTGTATATTTTTGAACTGTGATTTCTTACCTTTCAGGAACAGCTTCGCAAGTAATGTGCACTCCCCCTGATGGCTGTTTTTCTCCGGATTCCACTCGCCCAGTCTGCATGATAATACTCCAGTGCAAGTGTCTGCTACTGTCGGAAGAGATCTTTGATCATTGGCAAAAAGTGAAAGCTACCGTTCACACGAAAGTGATATCCACCTCGCAAGATGATGGAGCTCACTCAGTTGGTAAGTTGAATAGAAGTCAAGTTCGTAACTGAAAAAATTTTAATACTTTCTGCTAGCTATAGGAGCTAGACAAAAGGTATTCAAATCAACGATGCATTGTTATCAATGTATCAACAATGTATTGTACTCGCCAACTACAATACATAGTTGATAGCAAGAATTTCATATTAAAAGAATTAATTATATAAAACACACAGTATATCAGCCTTGTTTCTCATGGCGTTACTAATGCCCAGCTGGACAAAGAGTGCTTAATTTCGACTTATTTATATAACGATCAGAAATTTCATCTCATCACATATACAGAATTAATCTCCAATTTATAGCTGTTTTAAATTTCAGTTATTCTTATACGTAAAAAAATAGTGTTTGATTTTCCTACACTTTCCGCACAGTTAATATATTTTTGTTATCTCAGTAGTTGTAATATATTTTATGCGTTTGTGTATCCCAAAATATAAGACATTACTAATAAAAGTCGGATTTTTAGTGAGTGTATTATCTGTCGTGTAAATTAACATCTAATGTAAGACTATAGGAATAATGTGTGAGACATTAAAAATTAAATGCTTATTATTCACTTTCCTATACTTTATTTCAGAGAAAACAGTTAATCAAAATAGTAAGTAATTCTAATATTGAAACTATTTACAATCTGTTATTAAAGTGTTTGTTAAACAAAGAAGAATACAAGAAAAAATAGTTTGTGCAAGCAATATTACATTAAAAATGCAATTATTACGGAGGGTGTATTCCTTGCCAAACAGGGGAACAGATGGGATCAATTTTATATCAAATATTAATAAGTAATGTAAATTCCCTGACACGTATAGAAAATTTAATGATTAAAATCTTAGAAAAGTGCGTCCACTTAAAGGATTCATTTCTTATGCGTAAAAAATGTCTTAGTAACTGAAATTCACAATCAAATCACGTAAATTCCAAGAATCTTGAATCAGTAAATGAGATCATTTGAAAGACAACAAGTGCTTACATGAATAATTTGACAACATTTGTAGTAACCTAGACTGTCAATTCAGCAATGATAGCTTCATTTACCTTCCACATTAAGTCATAATAGTAGTGACTTCAGTGGTGTGGTCAATAACGAATATGGACTTAAAAATGGAGGAACATCGTGTTTCTAGGCTAATCCTTGTTCTGTTAAGCCATTATGAAGGTACCAGTCGTGTTTAACGGCATGGCTGAGAACTCAGTTTGCCACCCACCTACATCGAGTGCATGGCTATACTCAATTTCATGCAGGTCCACTATCTCGTTATACTGATTCATCACTTCGAATAGAATGGAAACACGAATACATGGTATGAAGCTATTGGATACGTTTTTATCAATTTCTGTTCTTATTGATTTTGATTTGTAATCTTGAGCATTAGCCGTTGCATTTATGTTGGGTTAAGGACCCTTGTATTCTGGTCTTAATGAACACTTGGGTTTCAACAGAATAATTCAGGACCACATATTTACTATTATGTGAATTTTCCTTGATACGAAAAATGTTTGCTGCTAACATAATTCTTAAATATTTAATGAATACAAAATATGAAGTCAGTGGTTTCCGAGCCATTAGATCGTCACTGTGCGCCAGTTGTTATGGTTCATGAACTGCGGCATGGACCTGAATAAATTGTTATATAAATAGCTATACCCACACGTGCTATATCCACCGCTGAAGTGGGTAAGTGCTGTTATTCTGATCAGTTGTTTGTTCTGTTCACTAATTTCTAAAGAATCTACGTTTCCAAATTTTTTTGAAAATTTAATCACTTATTATTTTTAACTTAATGTATTCATTAATAAATATCCTTTTGTAATTTGCTTTTTTCCCGGAGTTGCAATTTTAGTACCTATTGGTGTAGAATGAATATAAGGGACAAGCATGCACTTGTGAAATTCGCGTTTTCTCTTGCGTTTTTAATCAGTTGTAAATCATTTTTTGTTACCCTTGTAACTTTTATTTAAATTTATTTACGGATTTATTTCTTGCTTCGAATTTCCTGGTTGCATTTAATGTCTGTATTTACTAGTAAATGTATTCTTCACATCTACATTTTCTGTGTTCTTTATATAGATTTTATAATCAACATTAAAGACATGCACGCGTTAGTGAAATTCAACAATTTTTGAGTTGATACTATAACTCAACTACATCACAGACTACAATTAAAGGAGTTCAGAAATATTTTTTACTAACAATAAAATTAGATGTTAGTTAATAGGTTATATAAAGCGCAATTATGTAAACTACAACTTATTTGGATCGTATTCTTTAAAATAATGAATTAAACGTTCTTTTGAAGATAATTATTGTAGATTAACATTTATGTGCTGAAAAGAAACAATATGCACAACTTTTTCTGTAATTGAAGAATACCAATGGCAATAAAGTATATATATTAATATATATTAATTATATATATATATATATTTTTTATATATATTTTAATTATAATATTTTAATCCTATTTGATTAACTTTCCTAAGTATCTGATATATTATATATATATCATATATTTATAATATTGATATATATATATATATATATATATATATATATATATATTATATATATATATATATATATATATATATATATATATATATATATATAACGCAATTTATACCTAATCTGTTGGCATTTTTTAATCAGCATATTTTAGTTTCTAAAATATGTTTTATATCCCTTAATAACATGCATAAATAACTTATACACATCTTAAATTACAACTCCAACCACTCAAAAAATTTCCTACAAATCATTATTATATCAGTATCAAATTTTTTTATTGAGACCGATTTAAAAATTATTTTTTGACATTTGTAGATTTTGAGATATTGGCTAATTTTAGAGAAATCAATACATGAACCTTTAAGTATTTTATACACTCAATTGCTATATATATCTATGTATCTCTATCTATATATACATATTCTTAGTAACTGACTGCGATAAGCATGTTTCGACGACTTTACTAAAAATAAGTGCCTAAATATTTGCAGCTTCAGGGAAAACTGTTTGTCAGGAACTATGAGATCATAAGAATAGTTTCGCTCAGTTATCTGAACTGGTGATAGGAACGGGAAATGCTTATTTGCTGAAAGTTTTAACGAAACGAGATAATAAAAAAATGGAGTCTGCCGAAAAAATTGTTTCTCAATATTTTTTCATTATGTAGGAAAATAATTAATTTTGTGAAAGAAATAATTTGGTCGGAAATTTTCATTTGTTATCGTGTATTTATCATGGTTTGGCATGAATTTCTCAACTCTATATGAGAATTTTCTATTAAATTTACAAGCTGTGCATTTAAATTATTTCAGTTTAAAAATTTTTTTTTTGCAGATCATGTACAAATGGAATTGTACAACACGCATGGAATTGTCAGTAGTGAACAACTTACTATATATGTATATGGCCATAATATTCGCGCGTACTATGTTTTCGGGAGTTACTGTTTTAACTCGTAGCTGAAGTTGCTAATTTAGTATTATTTTATGATTTTTTTAAAATAATGCACTTTAGTTTTAAGATTATTTGTATTAGAGTGATCATTTTTTTAATAATCTTTTTATCCCCAAATATTAATGCATATAGTCAGTGAAGTAAAAAAAATCATTCTTAATTTCTATTTTCTAAAAAATAATTTAAAATAAAAGTGAAAATCAAATATTTATTGCTTTTGTCTACATATATATTTATTTTATATTTTTGTTCCATTCTCATCAAATGTAGAAGAAAACAAGTAAAGCTTTTTTACACTATCTTAAGTTAATTTATGGTCATAAACATATCGACGAATCAGAAAGTGGTCCATTACTTATCAGACTAGAGGTGACTTTTATCATTCTCTTGTGGGGAAATTTAGAGTTTATTACTTTTATCTCATGAATATTAAATGAAATAAGGTAAAAAAAAAAGCCACAAAAGTATAATACTAAAACAATATAAGACAAACTACATATTTGTCATAGAAAGGTGAAGAAACGAAAGCATATAGCGAATATTTTTTTGTGCACAAACTGTAGCAGTTATATCACGAAACGTGAGCGTAAAGAAATAAGTAGTTTTCACCAGGCACATTACCGTCATTATTCATTCTACTCTCTTTAAGTCACTATAAGCTAATGTCACTATAAACACATAATGAAGTACAATGGTATGTGGTCTGTTGAACATGGTGGCTTTTTGAGCAACTATCGCAACCCACTATAGTGTGACAACGGACGATCATCTGCTTGCTATAGCATTTTTCATAAATAAAATATGCTATAGAATTTCTTAAGAGTCAACATAACATAAGATATTTACCTTTTTGTGCTGCTTATTAGATTGGTGAGGATGTATATTGCGCTTTGCTTTATCTGAGCTTCCGTTATGATTATTACTAGTCGATTAGAATAATAGCCTCTAGTTGTGCCATCCATCAATAAGAGCTCAAATTACGGAGGATGATCTTCCATAATGGAAAATTTTTTGAAGTAATTGTTCGCTACTGAACCCAGCGTAAAACAGTATTAGTCCAACGTTCATCATATAAATGCACTATCATGTAGTATTCTTCCTTGGAAAATGTTTACATCTTCCAATTGAGCTAATACTTGGTAAAATGGCGCTTAATTTCCAGAAAAGATATTTCTTTCTAGCACTTATTTGCATAACTCACAAATTGCATTTTCTTCACTCATCACACACGAGATGAGTTTAATTATATGAATTGGCTTTTTTTACTTTACATTTCGCTAATTTAATGTTTGCAAATTTATGTGCTAGTCGCTTGAAAATATTGAGGGTCTTTAATACCTTCAGGGCATGCACTTGTGAATGCACGGTACTAAGCACAGCTGAGAATTACAATCGATTAAAAATAAAGAATTTATTGAGGTATTCAATCTTTGTGGAAGCACATTAATAACTTTTAATACTGCTAAAATTTCGTAAATACAGCTTCAAAAATCTTGATGAATATCAATTATTTTAGTGAAACACATGTAAGATTCTTAGGAATTTTGTGACTTTTTCTATAATTCAAATGAAAATAAGTTTTCTATAATTCAATTAACAATAAGATTTTTTAGTAATTTAGTTTAATTACTGGAATCTTTTGCTTGCAAGGATTGTAAGAAAAATAAATTCATTCTCTGAATCAAATATCATCAACATCTCTTATACTTATTAATTAAATTTTGTTGATGACATATTAGTCAATATTTTACTGAAATTTTATTTAACAATCTTTAATACCACCTGCATATTTAAAAATGATGTACATACATATATAAAAAAAGAGAGAGAAAATTGTCAGACACAATTCATTTTATTCTTATTATCCATTTGGAAAACTGTAAAACTATTATATATATATATATATATATATATATATATATATATATATATATATATATATATATATATATATATATATATATATATATATATATATATATATATATATATATATATATATATATATATATATATATATATATTTACATTCAAGATTTTCCTGGAAACTTTAGGAGCTGTGAATATCTCATTCATGTTACAAAATGAAGAGATCCTCATAATTAAAATATGAATAATTTTTCAACACTATATATAAATTAATAAAAATACAGGATGACAATGTCTGAATACTTTTTCAAATTTGAGAGAATTTGCATATTTCGTTGAATTTATGAGATAATTGATTACAACACTTCTGTATCTAAGCAAATGTACAAATCTTTGTGTCGAATATGTAAATGTATTTATGTATGAACAGAGATTGAAGAGGAATAAACTATCATCTGATTTAACCTAACCTCTGATTCTTGATGTAGCTTCATATAGAGAGGACAAAGAATCTATTATTTGTTGATTTGCATTCCAGATATTAACTATTATGACCACTGATATTTTGATGGTATACCCAAACCTAGTACTTGAGTGCTACATATACCTCCATTTTTGTTTAAAGAAAAAAATCTTTGTGGCGTGAGTGAAATTTTGAAATTAAAGCTGGAAGCCCCCTGGTGTA
Source organism: Latrodectus hesperus (assembly GCA_037975125.1). Lineage (NCBI taxonomy): Eukaryota > Metazoa > Arthropoda > Arachnida > Araneae > Theridiidae > Latrodectus > Latrodectus hesperus. Next base: position 76,719,197 of record CM075853.1, on the reverse strand, counting down.
CTGAATCTTCAAATGTGTACTCTATTTAATGTGCAACAATAAGCTGCTTTATAGAGTTAATCTAATCGATGATTTTCTGGAAAGTGGAAGAATTCTTCATATGGACAAGCCAGATAGACCATCAAACTTCATTCCAGTAGATAGTGCATGGAAGGATAGTTTAAACCTGAAAGCAGTTTTTTCATTAGTGAAAACCAATTATCTCTGGAACTCTCATTAATTGTCATATTTTTATTTAAAAAATTGCATAGATGCCGTGTAATCCAGCATGACAAATTCTGAGTTTAGTGATTATTTTGGCATATTTTTTTTGTTCATCTGGAAACCTGGTTTTAATTACGTCATAGAGATGGAGACCTATAAGAATTATGTAGAAAATTCCATGTTGGCAACCTGAATATTTACTTGTTATCGCGAGACGTTATAATACATCATCTGTGCAAAATTCCTTCAACGCCAAAAAAATTCAGAATTTGGCAAGCTTTATTATATGGCATCTGAGCCCCCCCTCAAAAAAATAAAATATGCAAGTTCTGTATAACAGTAAAATTGTACCATACTTTTTATTAATCTGCTTTGTTCAATTCTGTAATCACCGTTTCATTTCTTTGAACTCCGATGCGTGTTGTGCATAATAATGCTTTTGTTCAAAAACTGTTGAACATATTTAATTTTTTTTGTATTTCATCAACCTTCAATTCCATCAAATTAAACTTCACTAAAATTTGTCCAATTGCTCTAGAAAAGGTCGAGTGAATCTGATAATTATTTCTAATTTTAAATTATCATGCATTTTCAAATCGCAAAAATCTAATAAACAATTTAAAGGCTATTTAAAGAATGCATTTTTAGTTAATCTTCTCTCTCTATAGTTACTTTGCACCTACGTAAAAAGAGGTTATGTATAGACGATTAAAAACCTGTATAGAAAACAATGCTATGAAAGTTTTATATATAAAAAGGGATTACATCTATTCTAAATTGTAAATGATTTGCAACTTTTTCTCCCTGAAATCCACTGTGGGAAAATACATTTAAAATTATATTAGTTAGATTGTACAAATAAAAAATTTTTTTTTGTCGTTAGACAAACTAAACTACTGTAAAATTATAGAAAAAAAGAGTTATTCAAAAATTGTATCATTTAAATATGGGAATAAAAACATCCGTTTGGTCTGGCTACCAATAAATAAACCCTAAAATTTTTTTTTCAAATAATTTTAACAGAAATATGCATTTTGCTACGTAATAAGCAAATTATCTCAAAAATAGGAATAAACTATCTCTATAAAATAGAAACAACCAAATTCTTCTAATAAGAATGCTTTATTTAGCAAAAAACAATTTTTTTCTCCAGCACTGAGGATAAATGTGAATGGCTTAACCTCCTTATCATTTCAGAACATGGCTCATTTCTGTCAGTAAACATTCATTATCTGACAAAAGCTTAGAGCCGCAGAATTTCGAGATTAGGAAAAAAAAATTATTGACCTCTTTATATATTTTTATTTTTTTCTTTGGCTTCATATATTTTTGAGCAAGAACAAAAATAAATTTAAACAACTTTTCAGCAAATAGCATAACAAGGTTTTTATTGGTCATAAGATGGATTATATTTATTTCAATTTTTATGTATTTTTAAAACATTAACCATAGGAACTTTTTAACCGTTGATGAAATATTGTTAACAAAATACATACGATACTAATATTCAAATGGGAAATCGAAAATTATATTTATTCTGTTATAATTTTTTTTTGTACAGGTAAATATTAGTAGATAGTATTCCAATTTCATTTTGGGGGGAAATTCCAAAAATGTTTTGTGAATAATCGATCAATAAAGAAAAAATTAAGACTTTAAATCAAACCATTTGGATGCAAATGATTATGAAGAACATTTATATTTTGGTATCGATGTAACCACAAAAAATAAAAAAGAATGAATAAAATAAAAATAAAAACTTTGACGGTGAAACTTTTCAAGTGTTTTTATCGAGTCTTACCACGATCAAATGAGAGGTTAAAATCTGAGCTGCCATTTCCTCTTTTTTCTCACACTTCCAAAACATATCAGTGAGAACATTACCTTGCAAAGAGTTTACGGGCACAGGTTGAATAAAGGTACGCATAAGTTTCTTAAATTGATGAATAAAGACCGATTGATTATTTGAAACCGGTTGTTTAATCAGTCAGGCTTATTACTATAGGCGCGTGTTGCATAATAACATGAAATATAATATTACTAATAAAGCTACATTTGCAGTGCTTGATTTTGTTGTTTTTGGGGGAAAAGGCATGAATACAGGTTTTACATAAAGAAATGTAATCGATAAAATTTCGACTATAAAATATTATATTTGAAAAGTTCATGTCATAAAATATAAGAAATTCATTTTATATTTGAAATAATACTGTGCGGGCACTACTGCAAATAAAGTTTGTAGTTAAAAGGAATATATATTCATTATTTAAATAAGGGAGGAAAAGTTATTCACTAAGTAAAGTTCAAAGTTAAAAAAGAATAAATTAATTTAAAATTTATTTAAATCTTAACTGAGTATTTTACACATAATTTTGATTATAGTCTCTCTCTCTGAGCTGTTAACATATTTTAAAGTAACTGACCAATATATAATCTTTCAAAATCAATGAAACTCCAAATTATATCTAATTTCACATTTTACAATTATTTCTCTGACATTATTAAAAATAAAAGAATGTTAAGGTTATTTACCTGGATAGGTAATCTACACGCTTAACTTCACTTTTTATTAAATGATTAATATTTTTAAAACGTTTAGTTGCTTGCATAACTTTTATTTTACTGAGGTTAATCAATTATTGACATGTATTTATTATTTATTTATAACTTTGTTGCAGAAAAAGTGCAAGACGAGGTCCGAGAGTTTCGTTTGAAGCATCTCCTCTTCCTAATTGGATTTGTGATAGCACCCCTTCTCTGTTGGTGCGTTCTGTAAGTATAAAAACCACCTGTTGTCAAACTCTTTTCGGCATGTAAAAAAAAATTATATCTATATATATATTAGAGAACCTTGGGAACTAAACACTAGGGGTTAGGATGAAAACCTATTTGGGACATATGTCTCGTACTCCAGGGCCTCTCGGTCAGGTAAACAGAGATGGGCACTGTAGGCCTGGCCTCACATCAGCTGACGTGCCACGGAGTTTAGTTTAGTTTATATATTAGAGAAAGTTGGACAAAATCGTACCTTTTTATTTTGGGCTAGATTAGTCTACAATTTGTCTAAAAACTCTAAGAAACGACCTTTAAAAAGCTCAGTTTAACTTTTCGTTTGGAACAGGATGAAACATTGTGTTTATATTCATCGACGTTTTTGTAAAATTTAATTTGGAACTTCTTAAGTTTTACTCAACAAACTTCTTTTACTGTTTAATCACTAGAAGAAATGCTTTAAATGAGTTTATCATCTGGTAATATTATTTTCCTCTGTTATTTTAAATCATTAAACCAGCTTTTGCATCATGTTTGAAATATGTCTTGTTTTCTGACAATCGCGGCAATGTCGGATAAAACCAGGACAGAACTGGATTGTAATTCGGTTTTGGATTATTATCATTTTTTTTATTTTTGAAATGAAATATGCTGTTTTTATATGAACGAAAATGTTAAACGTATAGGCGCATTGCAGGGTAAATTCAAACCTGCGATGTTTATTTTTCCGAGAAAAGTAAAACCCTTCTCTAGTTGATGTTCACATGAGGTCATTTGCAGCTTACAATAAATGCGAACTGATCATGTAAGAAAGTTTCAATATATGTTTCTGGAAGTTTATTTTTTATTTTCAAGTTCTTCTCTCTTTCTTCTTCAGTTCTCGTCTGTCAAAAATATAGAGTTAGCAAATGCTGAAAGAGAAAACCATGTGGTACTCTCCTGGTTTCCGCCTCATACGATTCACTATTCATTCTTGCTTGTGGTGCCCTTAATGGCACATGTAAAGTAGCTATTATAAACAAGAAACGTCTAACCAGCCAGTCTGGTTGTGACGTGACACATTTATGAATTGGAAATTTATTCACATTATATAATTAACAACAGCAATTCTTCAGACATATCTTTCAAATATTCATTTGAATTCAAATAAAGTTAACCAAGTGAAAAAATGAAATTCTAAATTTCATCGTCAAATTTTTCCTGACTTCAAACTCTACACTTACTAATAGATCAAACATTTAATAGTATGTGTAGAGTTTGAAGTCAGTTTTTATTCATGTTTCTTTAAATAATTTTCATTATCTCAGAAATAAATTCCGGATAAAAATATATTATTTTTTTTAATTCTTTGATATGGAACATCTCTTATTCTCAAACGCTAAATGACATTAGTTCAAGGAATTAAAAAGCTACGTTATCAAGTTATAAGACCCTGTTTGTTTGTTATGGTCACTTTTTGTACATGAGGACTTGCTCGATTTGGATACTAAATTTAAAGTGGAATTTGAACCACTATCAACAATCAAATTCAAAACGAAATCAAATTACAGACTTTTGAACTAATCAATAAAGCTTCAATCATTCAGCTGCAAGTTCGGTCCTTTATATAAGCAAAAACTTTAATTATCAAATTTAACAACAATAAAATCGGATTAAGTAAAATTTATTTTGATTACAGTGTTACAACAAAAAGTTTTATCATCAAAAAAGAAACTGAATTTAGAAATTTATATATAAATGGTATGATACGCGGAATATTGTATTCCGTAAGCATTATTTTAAAATAAATGAATTTCTTCATATGAGAGAAAACTCTTTATGAGCTAGCGTTCTATATGAATCTGTACAGTATTCATGCTAAATATTTTTTATGCTTAGTATATTTTAAATGCTTGAATATTTTTTAATTAAAAATATGTTAAAAAATGTTCAAACCATGAATTATTTCCATAGACTATTCTCTTTTGGTTATTTTGCAATTAAATGACAATTTTTGTGATTAAAATATTTAATTTGTTATAGTAATTTTTTATTTCATTTACATTTCTTCAATTTTGTTCTCTCCAATGGAGAAAAGGATTTTATCTCTAATGGCCTTTTCTAATATTTCTTTTAATAATACCCATAAGGCTATTTACCGCTCCTTATAAATGATATCGATGATCTAAACTGGACATCTTTTCCAAATCTCATTTCCTTACTGTCGAATTAAATTTTAATATTACTATTCCATTCATGTAAACTAAGCCATATCTGTTAACTATAAAACATTAATTAAATATTAACTGGAAATCGGTGTGTAATATCAGCAGAGATCTAATAATTAGAAATCAGTCATAAATTTTCAAACCATAATGATTTGTTCAATTTTGTTGGAAACTTTTCCATTTTATGTTAACTTTATCATTGATATTTTAAGTTCATTTGATATAGTTTGGTTTAACTATCGTCTGTTTAGATTTTTATCAATTAGTATGCATTGAAAGCGACATCTGATAAAATTCCACATATACTGACATAAACATCATATTCCTAATACATTTTATAAAATTATTTGTTTCCATCAATTGATAATTATACTAATACCACTCAGATAATCTCAGCTATATTTATAGGCAAAAATCATGATCTATATATATATACATACATTTAGTAAATTTGTAAATTCAGTGTCTTTTAGATTATACGAGTAATTTTAGCGCAAAATTTTGAAATATTTAATAATTTAATCGAACTAAAATTTATGAAATAATTCTATTTTTCATTATGGGTAGTCAGAGATGCAGTGTGGAACACACTCTAGAGCACAGTCAGGGTATCGTTATAATGGTTTGAAATGATTTTCAAATAAATTGAAATCAAGTAACAATATTACAAACCTAACCTTATTAAAAGATAAATTAAAATTGGAATGATTTTGAAATAATTGAACTTTAAAACTTTAATTTATTTTTGCATTTGCTGTTTCAGTAATTTCTTCCATGAGGGCAAGTGTCGCAAAAAAGCTTCTGAGTCCCCGGAGGCACAGCCCATGCCCACTTCTCGATGTTCCACGGTGGATAACATGAACAATAATGAAGATATCAATAGTTGCGATGAAGTTGTCGTAGTTACTTCATCACCAGAAACTCCATGTTCAAATATAACCCCTGTGGTGCCTCCTACTGCTCCAGAGGAATTAGAGATCCTTGAGAACACCAGGTCTCAACAGCAAACTCTTCTGAAGAACGAAAGCCCTCCACCTTACTCAGAATCTATGCAACGAAGTGTAAGTGTCACCATTAATCGCTATTATTTTGTCGATTAGATTCACTCATTAAAATGGTTTCAGTTAACATCCTTGCTTGTCTGAAATATTTCAATATTCATTTTTGTTTCTTTATGCTCTCTTCTTAGTTTATATATCAGACTTACACATTATAATCGAACAGAAAAAAAAGGAGTCTCTTAACAAAATCTTCTGTTGGTTACCATTTAAGAAATGTAATATTTAACTAGACCAAAAACTTTTCTGATTAAAGTTTATTTCTGGAGGATATTTTTTAAGAAGTTGGAGTTTTAAAAAATAATAATAAAAATATTTCAACAACAAAATTATAATGTATCAATATTTCACATGTAAATACGTTTCTTTTTAGAGTATTTCACAATCGTAGGGAAATCATGCATCTGGGAAATTTTTCGCAGATATTGTTTAAAAACAGATAGATAATATAAACAATTCAGAAAAATTTAATGGCGCTAATTGTTTATTTTCTAAATTATTTCCCCTGAAAAGAAATGAAATCGCTGCTACTGTTGAGCAAAGTTACATTTCTAATCTTCATATTAATATATCTTCATAAACTTCAATAAGACTACAGAAACTGAATGTATCTGATACTTCACACAAAGACGAAAAAAATTCTATAATGTTATTATTAATGTTATTTATAATGTTCATTATAATGTTGTTATTAAAATGATAATGGGAAATATTTTTCTTTTATGACTTCTAATGAGCTCTTTAAAAATTATTTTTAAAAATAAATATAATTTGTAATAAATATAAGTGGTGACAAATGAATGCACTTAAATTCTGGACTGTACCAATTTAAATTAATTTACTTTGATAATCTCTTGTTTCCGGAGCTATATAGAAATTTCATAGAAATTTTGCTTAAATAACATAATGACATCGTAAGTTTGTCACAGAAATTGAAAGGATTTATGATTTTCCAATAAAAACGTCGATTCATATTTATCAACCATAAAATAAAAAAATTTTTTAATTCACACCATAAGAATTTTTTTCTTTATTTATTTTATTTTATTCTTTTTTTGGATTTATTCGCTGTCATTGCTTTTATTCTTACAATTTTATATTAATTTTTTATAGCTCTCTTAATTTCGTTTTAATATTTTAATTACTTAGCTATATTCTACTTAAATTATTGTTGCATATTTCTGACCAATTTTCAATTTTTTTATTTTTCTTTATTTCACATCTTTATTTTATTTTAGCATTATCTCTTCTTTCCACACTGCAAGAGAATTACCTTTTTATTTTCACTTTTTACCCTTTTCAACGTTTTTATTATTTCTGTTTTAAATAGACTTCCACGTATCTGGTATAGTGTGATTTTATTCAGTCGGATATCGCTAATTCTTGCCCAATACATCTTTAAAAGAATTTTATCTCAAAATTTCACTTTTGTACCCCTTTATATTAGTCAATGTTGCATAAGACCTTATCGTCTATTGTATTGTATAATTTCAGTGTTTGTTTTGGGAAATTTATTATGAAATAGAATAAGGTATGTCAAAAATAAAAATATCATATGCAAATATTTTGTGTGGTTGGCTTTAAAATGTTCTGTACAATTGCAGGAAATATGACATCATGTATTTTAAGACAAAGTTTGAATATTAAACAGTATAGAACTCGCATAAAACATAAGCTTTAGATAAATTAGTTATAACTGTATAACTTCTTAAAACCGATAACTAGATGTTTCTAGTTCCATTTTATTGTACTTCCCTTTCTTACGTATACTTTCTTCAGTTACCCCTTTCCTCTATATTTTCTTTATTCTCTACGACACATAATTTCACTTTCTTTGTTTTTAACAAAATTATTTTGTCTTATATTTTCAACTTTTTTCCTTTTTATATGAGTTTCATTTGCTTAATTTTCATTTCTATTCGCATTTTGTTAATCTTCTCACCATTTCGTTAATTATTTTCTTTCTTTGTTTAACATCTTTACTTCAGATTAAAAATAATAAATTTTAAGAAGAAGAAGTCTTTTCTTTGAAAGTAGTGCAAAAATAGAAAATGCAATTCTTAGAAATACTTTGAAAATTAAATGTGACTATAACATATTGCTATTTAGTAGTTCCATCAATTAAAGACCCATATTCGTGTGTTTCCTCTTTAACTTAATTTCACTACATCCAATTTTATTGGTAAATAAAATGACTAAAACTGACTTTTCTTCCTTTCAGTTTAGCACAGATTTGGGTCCTCCCCCAACTTACGAAGACGCCATGAGAGGGACGGACATAAATGTTCAACAATTGTGGCAAACAGTGTTTGTCCTCCAACCAGTTTCAGGAGAAAATGCTTGAAGGGAAGTCACCGACAGACGCTTGGAATAAAACATGGCAAGTCTCACCAATACTTAACCTGTGATGAAAAATATTTTTTCCCAGAATGCATCCTTAAAAGTAGCTTTGATACCGGTGTGAATCTAAAGAGAAAGACCCTGGACAAGAACAACTTTAAAATCTTCGCTGTCTCTCCACAGTTAAAGTTAAACCCAATGTGGTTGCTCATTTAAACTACTTAAACTATTGCACAAATGCAGCTCAATCATTTCAGTGATATTGCATTTTATAATTTGTTTCTTAGACATTTATGGAATAGGTGAGAATTTTATGAGTGATACTTAAAAAAAAAACAGTTCCAAAATGTAACAAACAACAACTCTGAAAATAAGTAAATCAGTTGTGTTTTATTAAAAATGGAATACTTAATTAATAAGAGGTTATGTAAAAAGATTTTTCTGTTCCATATATATATATAATTCTTAAAATTAGTTAATTTAAAAGCAATTTTTGAATTAGCTTAAAATCAAATTCACTTTTTGCTTAGCAAAATGTTCTCGATTTGATAAGTAAAAATGATTACGAATTTTACTCCGCAAAATAAAATGATAGTTCCAGTGCCAAATCTTGAATGCAAAAGGTGTAAAATCAATGAGACACTACCATTATAAAAGAATTAAAAATATGCTTGTTATACTTGTGTTGCAGAGAAACATGTGCGTCAGTTCTACAACATTATCGGTTGTTGATCAATCGATGATGAGTGCCACTGTCTATTTCATTTGGGATGTAAATAATTCTCATGTTCATGTTCTCAAACTGTATGTATATTTAATAAAGTTTTTTTCGATAATTATTTGTCTGTTTAATAGACTTGAAATGGGAATAACTTCTATCTTCAAATTATAGCAGCAATGATTGCTGCGGATTTCATCTTAATAACTTTCTCTAAACAATCCCTCAACAGGATCATAATTTTAATTTAGTTATTGAATGTAACAAAATATAATATTAAATACTTTAATAATATTTTTTTTATCATTTAACTATCGAAAATGAATTATTAAAAGAAAAATTATCGATTTAATAACAAAAAGTCTATTACTTCTTAAATCTTATTTAAAGACAATTATTTGATAAAATTCGATATCCTATTGAAATCATTTATAACAACGGTCACCAAAGTGTTGCTTCGCGGAACACTTGTGGTCCACGAGAAAATTTCGCTAGTTGTCAGAAAATGTGGAATTTACTTAGTCATCGTGTTAATTCATGTTTTAAGAGGCATTAAAACATAATTCAATTTAAAATAATTCGAGAAAAATTATAAAAACGCTACTTCATAGAATAACGCCCCCATTTTTTTAATTGTTTTGTTTTTCCGGTGTTGTTTATTTTGTTTATTTTATTATGGTTTATTAATAAAGATTTCGTAATGTGGTTACAATTAATAGCTTCATTTTATTATCTAAACAACTAACCTTTCTGCATTTGCAGATGAAGCCTCTGAAGTAGACCTTGCTGAAAAAGACAAGGGAACTCAGAGGCAATCTAGTGAAAGGGCAGCAATGAATCCTTCACAGGAGGTAGAAATGACCTCCAAACCATCTTCTTCTGGTGAAAGTAAGGAAGCTATCGCTAGCATGACTGACTCTCTGATCAGAATCAAGCTTCCGATGGGGGTAAAGGTAGTTCAAGCCAACCTCTACCACAGTAGAAGTGGTAAACCCACGCTAAAAGTATGATATGTGGATCATCAGCGAGGATTGCCTCTGAAATTCTGAGATGCTCTAGGCAGAAGATACGTTTAATTGTAGGCTTCATAACTGGGCACTACTATTTCAGAAAACAACTCCATAAAATGGAACTGTTTCAGCAAGACCCTATCTGCAGGAAATTCATACGCAAGAGGAAGCGGCAAAGCATATCATTACGAATGCGAGGCTCTATCCCCCCCTAGATTAACTTCTTTAGGCATCATCCATACTAGAGAATTACACCTAGACTCCATTAAAGGGTTATCGGACTTTATTAATAAAGTGGGTGACCTGAACAACTGGATCTAGGAAACATTGGGTTTGGAGTTAATAGTACAAAATGCTGATAAAAGCAGAGGTGCCCAATATAATACAAACCCAGCTCTAAGAAGAAGAGAAGAAGAAGAAGAGGTGCATTTTATGTGTTCTTAGATCATAATTTTTTTATAAGATATATTTTACACTTAAAAAATATGTTAGTAGTCCGCTTAAATTTTGTATTTACTGGTTCATGACGTAAAAAAGTTTGGCGCTGAATACAAAATATGCTGACAGTTAAATATAATCCACTAAAATGCGCTGACAGCTAAATACAATTGTCATATTTGCCAAAATGTGAACAAGTGCTATTTTCAGTTAGTTCAGCAAAAAGAATGCTTATTAAACACTGTAAAAAATATTACCTTTATTTTTCTCTCTAAGGAACTTTTAAGTGATGTACTTTCTGCATCTTAATATATATTGAGAACGAGAAAATTGTACATAAGGTGTACTTCCTTTTTTCTCATGAAATTTTTTGAGTGCAGAAAAAGAGTGAAGTAAGATAATTCAGTGAAGTTAAGCTGCAAAATGTGCATAAAGAATCCATGAAACTTTAAATAAAGCACTTAAAAACTGTGTTTGCTGTATAATTTCAAGTATAATCAAGACTATTCAAGAAACAAAATTTAATTTCCATAATGGAAAATATTTTAAAATTTGGCGTGTAAATTGCGTCATGCATCAGTTTAAATACTGTATAAATTAACGAATTAGACACCTCGTCATAATTGTAATTTGCATTTGATTAAAAAGGAACATCGTAAAAATTATCAAAATAAAAATTTCTCATCGATGTCAATGAGTTTTCAAATCTTGTTATGATTTCTCTTTGTTATGATTAACATTCTAAAAATTATTGGAACTAACATCAAAATTTCACAACTATTTTTTATCTAGAAAGTAAAATGTAGATGCATTTTAATTGTTTACCGTTGTTCAATATCCCGACTTGTATAAGAATATTTTGCTATACATTATCTGTAATAAATAGGGATCACTGCCTTACAAAGTGATCTAAAAGAACATTTGAATTATTATCATAATTTTTGATAAATTACAGTATTAATGCAAGTTACTAAAAATAATTCATCAAAAAAGAAATATCTAATAGATTATTCTATTTGAACGGTCGACACAAAATGTAAACTTTTTTAGTTGTTTCAAATCTTGGATTAATTTAATGTCTGAAGCATTTTTCTTAAAAATTTAAGTATTTTAGTTTGAATTTTTACATGAAATCTCAAAAAACTTGATTTCACTATTATTTTAAAAATAATGGTTAGAAGACCGTAAACATAGTAAGTTGCATCGATTTAGTCAATTCGTAGTTTTAAATTCACTGGACATAAATATCAATATTTTCTTAATTTCTAAGTATTTGTATACATTTTTTAAATGTTCGTATCCAATGGAATACAAGTATATGCTTTGTATTAAGATCAGAACAAAATTTTGAATTTTAGACAATTTGATAAAATGCAATACGAAAATTTCATATTATGAATTTCTAAAGACGAAATGTCATAAGATAAACAAGAAATTCTGAATATACAATCGCGCGACCGTAATTAAAGAACTTTTACACTAATTTTATTGTTATAACTCTCTTGAGTTAAATGGATTCCTCTTACATTTATTTTTATTGAGTTATGTAAATATTTTATTACTGTCCATTTCTTTTTTATTTGGAAATGTATATCTTTCAACAATACGTTAATTTATATTTCTGACAATAAGACTTTAAATATGTTTATAATTAACTTTATTTGTTCCATTCCATGTAGTTGTAAAATTGTGTTTATGAGTTCTTTTAAATACGTATAAATTAATGAATGGGACATTTACTAAATCCCTTTAGCGACATGCCAGTTTTCTTCATAAAAAGTTATTAATTTTAAAAAGACTTAAGCAATTTCGAAAATTTGTTAAGGTTACGCAGTGCAATAAATTGGGCCTCTAACATTGAGTATAAATATATCATCAGATTGCATTTATCTGCGTCCCAAGTGATAAGCATTAGAAAAATGTCATATTATCTTATCAGTGACAAAAAAAATTGCATTTTATTTTTTGTCTTGAAAAATACATAATTCGCTAAAGTTTGCTAAATAATTGCTGAATGAATGTATCTCGATTATGTTATTAAAAAATATAACTGTCGGTTCCAAAAGTGATATTCAAGAGCTAAGCTAAAGATATTAAGAGCAAGAGCTTAAGAGGATGGAAGTTTATGATTTGTTTATTTTTACTGACAAGAAGGAGGAGAGAGTTCTAGCAATGCTTATGTGTAATTCAAGGGCGGACAAAAAGAAATGAACACATCAAAACAGTAAGCTATGTAAAAGTTCTAATTGTGGATGTTTTTCTTAACATTTATGATGTAGCTCATCAGGGATTACTCTTACATTCAATCTGAAATTCTGAAACTTACATGAGGCTCCTCACATAAATCATCACCTCAAAGAATCAATCATCATTTCATTTACAAGTTATTAAATAGAATTACGATATTCAATAGAATTAATAAATTCCACTATTTGAGAATTTATCACTTTTTTATCTCCAAGTGATAAACTAGATTTATTATCGACTGACAAATATAAATTTAAAAACAGAAACTAAAACTTTTCTATTATTGAGCAAGGCACTTTCTTTCTTTGATTAATTTTTCAACCCTATTTTCAAAATTGTTAATTGTAATAGAGTTGCATAAGACTTTTATAACGAGGTTGTCCTTATCGATATGATAAAATAAATTTGTTTTCTTATTAGCTGATAATATCCAATAAATATTATATTTTAATAGCCTGAGTAGGAAATATTCCGTGTAATTTATTTTAATTATGCAAATGTCGTGATGAGTGTAAAATATGCATTAAATAACAAGTTTTGCATCGATCAACCCATTTCGTAACCCAGAAGTCCATGTTACTTCAAGACTAAGACTGAATATCCAATTTTGCCCATTATAACCGTTTCCTATGATGAAATCTTTAAAATAAATAGTTTTAAGCAATATCTTTGAAAGAATTCATTTATTTTATTTCTGATAATTTTCACATTTTGAATTTTCAATATAATGAAAGTCAATTGTACTCTTCTTTATGAAAATTTCAAAAATACAAAATCCTATATAAGCTTCTATAAATTTGATGAAACACTTAGAAACAAATGAAGAACTAAAACATTAATTAAAATTATAATTATTTAAGCATCACAAAGTTTAATGCGATAAAGAATTGAAGAGGAGTTGTCATGACAACGAGGCCAATTTTCTGCTTTGCTTTGGTAAATTCTCTTTACTACCTGCTTATTTACATACAATATTGATATTTCAAAAAAAATTTATTTGAATTTTTCAAGTTTTTTAAACATTTGTACTAAAATATATTACTTTTCTATGATACATTACTGCTGGAATCTAATATTAAACGTATCTATCAAAATTTTTACCGAAGTGAAGAAACAAATACGAATTAAAAGAAAGTACAATAACAGTTTTGATTTTATTTTTATTCCCCTGAAGTTCTTTGAATTATGAATTAAAAATTTTTCGAGGTGCATTTTCTAAATCTATTTTATTAGCACATTTGTAGATATATTTTTGAGAATATGCAAGCATTAAATTTAAGGACTGGATTATCCACTCAAATAGGACCTTATAATTAGAGAATGATAGTTACTTTTGATTTTTAGATAATTTATAAATAATCTATGAAGATATTATTTCTCTACTTAATATAGTTTTCCGTGATTATCTTATTTTAACAAAATGATTTTCCACATATTTTTTGACAAGAAATAGTTATTTTGTTTTATTAAATTACTTTCTTAACTAGAAAATTTCCTCGATTCTCAGGTTCAATTTATCTAACTTAAATAGACTCATGCTATTGAATCTCTTAGGTGGTTAAGTCTTAAATTTACTCAATTATATCAATGATTTTATATTTACAACAATATATATTTTGTTTACATTGAATATTATGATTAGTTAATACAGTAAATGGGGAGAATTGTAGGTCGGGACTGTATTTTAAATATTGAAATGTGTATATATTTCTTTGTTTGTAAAAATATTTATGAGATCTAAGTGCGAAATATTAAACATTTATGAGTAAAAACAAAATTCTCATTCCGATCACACATTTTTGTTAAAATCATCATCATCATATCGATAGTGGATTTGAGGTAGGTATTAGGGAAAATAATTTCCTAGTGATTGTATCTGAAAATAACTTAATGAATTTAGGACCTAATGAACGTTTTTGACTTTGTTATGAGTTTTTGCTCTTTTCTTCAAACAAGAATTTGTTATGAAATTTTATTTTCCTTACTCCTAAAAGTAATATAGACTTTCCATGCGTTTTCAAAACTTCATCAAGCAGAATCCATTCATCCAATTTGACTTGAATTGTTTTTAAAGTGATATCTACCTTTTTAAGGTTTAAATAGTTAAAATAACTAATTAATAGTAAAATAATAATTGCCAATACATTAAATTCTGGATATCAGGACAGTTTTATTTTGTGGGTTAAAACTTTATCATACTAAGGAACAGGAAAGATAAGAAAAAAGTGGCAAAACATTTGCTTTCATAATATCTAAATGGTGCTAGGTTTGATATTGTAATTTTTATATTAAATTGGTGTATATTTTTCACCAAATATTTCGTATGTCGATCATTTTACATCCCTATAATTTTCTTTACAGCCATGTGTACAAAATATACTTGCATGTATAATATATATAAACTCTGTTGACAAAAATACTGTTAATATTTCTTGTGGCAACTTACTCGTAAATTAATATATCATTAGTAAATGATAATAGTTAGGATATAAAATTTACATATCTTTAAAACAACATCTCTTTCTAAACTGAAAAAAAGCAAGTTTCCCCAGTTAAGTTATCAACTCGTTTGATAATTCATATGTATGAAATTAAATTTTTCTTCTGTATTTTTATAACGCGCGCGCGTATGAATGTAATATATTTTAGATCGCTATTTTTTCGCGCTTGTTTTTCATGAACGTAATTTTCAACCACTTATACTAAATTATAATTAAAGAATATTTTTTGAATTTTTGTCAGTAGATACTCTGTTTGAAAACATCTTTAGACAAATATTGATAACAAGTGTTCTATAAAATCAGTCGTTAACATTATTGTTTTACTTTAAAATTATTATAGATTAATAAGCATTTGTAGATCAAATTCCATAGAATTCTGTTGAAATTTTCTTGCATTATATTGTATTAACTCAATTTCACACTATGGATGAAAATTAGAGCTAGTATTTTCCTTACCAAAAACTTTTTATTATTTATCCTTCCCCGCTAATATCTTCTGAATAGATATAACATAATGAGAAAAAACTTAGCAAACGTCCATCTCTCGTATCCAATACAATGTTGAACATTCCCCATTTATTCAGAAATATTTGAATTCATTGTATCTCAAGTTTTTAAAACAGTTAAAATATTTCAATATTTATGTAAGTCATACATTTCATTGTTAATAAAATAAAATGCAAGGAAAAATTCAAATATATATATATATATACATTTTTCAAAACTCGATTTGTCCAATAAGAAAATTTGAATTGTCGATGTAGTTTGGTTGGGGTGACTGGATTTAATGGTGCAAGGTCCAAATAAGGACAAGTTGTGCCAAGAATTGTCGATGTAATTACTGCTCCAAGAAACGAAATGTGATTCATATCCTCTTATAAACTAAATATAAAAATTAGATCTGAGAAATGATAACCATTGACGTTGTTTTGTGACTTAAAATCTCGATAAGCGAATTTGTTTATTTTAAAAGAGTGCATACGTCTATCTTTTCTCCACTTCATAAGGCACAGTAATCAATATTTCATGTCATAATAATACTTTGTTGAATGATAGTCAAAAACTGCATCTTTTCGAACTTTATCCATATGAAGGATTCAGGATATAATGTTTGCCCTTTATGGAACGAAATGAAATTGTTTCGAGGAAAAAGAAAGTATTTATAGCGATTATGAAATATATAAATAATGTGCAATTTCAATTCAAGAGCAAAGAAAATTACCCTATTTTAAAAATGGCATGGATTTTTAAATAAAAATACATATTAATTAAGTTTTTTTTATATAATATCAGCCATGGCTATGATGATTTCAATTTCGAAATAGTGAATGAAAGAAAATTTTTCTCAAAAATATAAATCAATGTAGATTTTATATCTTATTTCTTTTCTTTAAAATTCTTTTTGTGATAGCAAATTACAATCTAGTTTCCTTCCACTTCTCCAAGTTATTACGCTTATATCTCTTTTAAATAAATTCGATATTTCAAAATAAAAAATCGACAGTAATATGTAAATATTAATTTAATCAGTTATAATAAATTGATCAGCTTCCCTCGAGAGAGGAATAATTGAATAAATGTCTTTTCTTAAATGGAACTTTAGACTTTTGTTTTGATATTTTCCTTCTATATCATCTTAGTTGATATTATCTGCCATTCTATACATCCAATATCACCCACCAATTGATCGAGTAACACAATCGAAGAACCCTTATACAAGAATGTCTCGATAAGTAAAATTCAAACATTTGTCACATTAAAGCATTTTTCAGAAAGCACAAAAACGCTGTTTGTCCATGGAATTATGAGATATGCTAATTATTCCCTTAGTCCAATTACACAGAATTTTGAAAAAAACTTGAATTGTATTTTCGAATTTAATTCTTTTCTCTATAGGGAAAGATCCTCCATGATGAGAATGACTTTTCAATAAAATTACATTTAAACACACTAAGTTCATTTAATTTATTATAAATATTTAAATTTTCATGAATTAATGATATAATTTTTATACCTTCTAAATTATGAAAGCTCATTAATTTGTGAGCTTTTAGACTGGAAGAAACTTTTTGGATGAAATTAAATATATATATATATATATATATATATGTATATATATATATATATATATATAGTGTGTGTGTGTGTGTGTGACATTATATGTAAGAGAACAGCATTTTATAAATAGCTTTTTATAATGGCAGCTCGCAGCTAAGGGTTACAGGAAGCCAGTCAAACAAAAAATATTGAAAGCTTCTTAAGAATACTTTGCAACTTTATTATTAAAAAAATGATGACATATTTTTATATGGTTAAGAAGATATGATCTATTTCAGAAAACAGCGTTATTTATCCTAGAAAATATTCATTTTGAAACTGACAGAAAAAAATCCTATGTTATATACTAGGCTGTCGCGAGAGTCAAAGCTTTCTTTTCCTTATGCTTATTTTGATGGTATTTCGGACAACAAAATATTACACTTAATAAGAATCAATCTTTATAAAGTTTATTTATGAAACCTACTGTGGTTCACCTTTTGTGAGTAAGAAAATGGTATTTTAAAATAATGAAATAATTTTTGTTATTAAAAACTTCGTTTTAATTAATTAAATACAAAAAACGAACTTAAAATGAAACTACTAGAAGTTAATGTATTTACGACTTCAAGATTGGCGTTCATTGATTACTAAGTTAATTGTGCTAGGAAGAAAGGAGATAATGTATGGGGTGAAAAACATCAGCTTTTCTGAGTCGTTTCTACACAGGTCTCTTTGGCGCTGGTAGTAGTCAATTAAATACTGTTGTAAGGCATTGTAATGTCTACCGCATAAATTGATTTCTAAGAAACCTTTGGTGCCTGTACTCTCATGTGACACAATGGAGGAAACACGCAAAGTTCCCAAACACCCAACTTGACAGCCGTGCATATAGAAGGCAGAAATGCGACCATTTCCCCTAGATCAAGGGTATGAATCCAATCCCGGAGTATTTAGTCTGAATAGCACTATTTAGACCAAAATATGATTTTCTTGTTAATTTAGTAATTTTTTTTTTAATTGTATATGTTTTATGATGTTATACGTTTGCGGCAAAGATCCATATGAGACCACATAATAAGCTGGAAGTTATTGTACAACTTTTCACTATCATCACTATTTTCCAAGAGAGTATTTTTCATATATAGTCAGTATTCATGCGTCACAAGGGAAGAAATCAGGAAAACTTAAAAAATCTATCCTGGCAGCCATATTGAATAATGGGAAATTTTGAATAATCTTTATTGAATAATGGGAATTGGATATCTGCAGGAAAAAGAAGCCCAATATTCATTTCCCCTTTATTCAACAAAAGCTTATATCAAACTGGAGTTTAAAAGTACAGTACTACAATAAAGCCTGGCTAGTCTTTATTGAATTCAAATACATTAATAAAAAATAATTAGCTGAAAATAGATTTTGCGTAATTAGCTGAAAATAGATGAAATACAAGAGACAAGTTACGCTGAATATAAATTTCTCATATCATCCCTTATCTTAGGGCTTCTTAATTATATTATCGTGATCAAAAGTACTCGAAATAGTAATGGGAAAAAGTTAATTTCTTAATTATTTAATTAGTTATTTTGAAAAACATATAATAAATTTTTATATACTTCAAAATAATTTCCTCTGACTTGAAGGTATTTCAGCCCACATCTCTTTTACAATTATGAACTCTTCCAATTGTGTGAAATAAATTTTTCCAATCAAATAATGCATTAAAACCGTTGTTGTGAATGACTTGAAGAATTTATGACATTTCTTGCATTAATAGATTCAAAACTGTGATAGCAAAAAAGCAATCCCAACAATGGGTAGTAAATACGAGGTAATATTTGTTGCCATGTCAGGAGTTTGTGAAGCTATATTTGTTGAAACTAATAATAACTGCCATGAAAGAAAGTTAATTATCATCGTACAAAAATCTATCAGTTCTTCCTCATATTTCATTTCGATTACGACGATTAGCTTCATATAAACGCTCAGAACATCCAAATAATATGACTGCCTGGCCAGTCAGTAGAAGTGCATTATCCACAAAAAACGCGACTGTAAAAGAAAACAAGAAATAATATATTTATCTTTTGGTGGTCTTTTTGGCCTTATTTCCCCTTTCAAGTAACATTTACTTGATGTTTGATCTTGAAGAAAAATTTAATAAATTAATAGATAAAAGGTACAAAAGGTAATAGATAAAAGGTATTCAACTTAACAGAGTCGTACATGTAAAAGGCAGAAATGCAACCATTTCCCCTTGTTCAAGGGTATAAATCCAATCCAGGAGTATTCACTCTGAATAGCTCTATTAAGCCCAAAATACGATTTTCTTGTTAATTTAGTAATTTTTTTTAAATTGTATATGTTTTATGATGTTATACGTTTGCGGCAAAGATCCATATGAGACCACATAATGAGCTGGAAGTTATTGTACAACTTTTCACTATCATCACTATTTTCCAAGAGAGGATTTTTCATATATAGTCAGTATTCATGCGTCACAAGGGAAGAAATCAGGAAAACTTAAAAAATCTATTCTGGCAGCCATATATTTTTTCGTAAAATATGAATATTTTTTATATGTTACGAATAATATTTTTTGATTGAAATTTTTCTTAAAATATAAATGATATACATTTTTATTTTGACTTAAATATTTACGCATATATTTTTGAAGTAATATTGGGACATAAAATTTAATCGAATTCCTGTCACTCCTGGGCAACTGAAATCACTTTTGTTGTCCATTTCGAACATCCCCAAGAGTGTACAAAGTCTCATTTCCATGATTTTTCACGCATCGGTTGTCATATGGGAGAAGGTTATATATCCTGTGAAAAAACATCACGGGAGTCCTTGGCACTACTCAGGTAACCGTGGGAAAGAGAGACCCCCTTTTTTCCAAACAGGGGGCTTGCTTGAATGAGGTCAGGAATAGGTATACTGATGATACCGCGTTTGTAGTAAGCGACGTTTGCCATGGAGCAGATGGCTAGAGAAAGTTATCGAGGTTGTTTGGAACTTTCTCATCCGTTTTACCCCCTCTTTATTTCAAAGGGGAAAAAATCGAGGGGGAATCTGTAATCTCCCGAGCACTATATACGTTGTAATAAATAACCTTAGATAAATGATATTGAAAGGAAAAAATGAATGAGGAAAGAAATTTTAAACTCTTCTCGTGTAAATTTAACAATTCAGGTTTTCACTAGTGAAAATAAATATTTCTACTTTTGCTTTTGTTAAAACAAAATCTTACTGAAAAATCAAAAAAATAATAATGATTGTCATTTAATTATTTAAAATTGTCTTTTCTTATGAACCTGTTATAAATCACATCGATAAAAAATCTCTTAAGAAAATCCCAAAAGAAAAATTATTAAATATATCGTAAACATCTATTATAATTGATAAGTGCATACATCGGTATGTAGGTTCTTCTTCTATTGTAATTTAATTATCAAAATATTTCGTTTAAATTATTAGCAATTTCTTTTTTAGCAGAAGTGATACGATAACTTATTGAATTATGAATTCTCATAAGTTTTCTAATCAACCTATATAATCATATTAAAAAAAAGTGTCGTAATACTTAATTCCTCTAGATTCATTATATGACTACTAAATATCTCATTTACATTGATGAATTTTGGGGAAACTCTTGATACTCTTAAGTTCAATTATTTTCAAATATCATTTTTAATTACAACAAATATATTTCACTGTATATAAGCAATATTATATCTTTTATCATTCTTGCTCATATTAAGTAACTAAAATAATGTATTATTATCAATTCCTAAAGTTTGAATATAAATGCCTTCATTGCACTGTTATCACATTAATAATTATCTTATATTTTTAAATTTTACAGTTAAAAAGTCTAGACAATTGCAGTTGTTTTGAGAAAATAAATTTATACATAATTAATACTGAAAACACTTGATTAGCAGTGAAAAAACAGTCAATAAAATTATAGTATTTCAATGTGGTATTTTTAAATTTTGAATAATAATAATACAAGACCATTTATTAATACTTTCATATGAAAACAATCCAAATGTATTCCATTACAGATCACTTCCTGAGACTTTGTACCTTTCCATGTGGAACATAACTAGTCATAATATACTTCAATGTAAACACACATGTTATCATTAAATTGCTATAAATTACCAAAGACTTCTACTTAACATTGATATTTTGGACAAAAACTTTTTACACTTATATTCCTGAAGAAGTAAATTGTTCATCAATCAATTTTAAATCTTAATAAGAAGTGCTATGAACACACAACCATGTTTGTGCACCTTCCTTCGACCTCTATTAATTTATAAAACTGTGAACGCGTTTGGAAATATTTTAAACGTTTCGCAACCTAAATGAATGATTCTTTGTTATCTTTATTCTAATAGCTGAACAAAATGAGAAATAATGTAGTTTTCTGGTCATTTTTGTAAGACTACGTACGAGCAAAATGTATTTTCGAGCCATTTTGTTTTTTCCAAGAAATCTTCTATTTTTCATGTTTCTTCTGATTAATTCATTGCTTGTTGCCGGAAAACACATTTTAATCAACTTCTTTTCAAAATTGTTAAAAGCATTACCCACTTAATAATCTTTATGTAATAGACGATCCGTTGTCATATGTAAATTTTAGACAAATGTCATCGTTGCAAAAATATGCCTTCTATTTGCAATGATTAAAATTAACTATGTTACAAATATTAAATGCAACTATACAGTATAGGAGAATGTTATTTTGATAAGGGAAAATATAATTAATTTTATCTTGTTTTGTTTTAAGTGTTTTTTATTTTATTTTTCTCGTCAGTTAAGATAAATATTTCTCTTTGTCAATATGTAAAAAGAATAAATACTCGCTTATGGAATGGTAAGAGAGCAATCACACAGTGGAAACTAATATTCTGGTAGTTTATTACAAGTATTTTGCTATTCGATGACCGCATTAAGTGGGAGTTTATGGTTAGTTTTCCATAAAAGGAAACAGTCTCGTAGTCGAATGGTTAGTGCTCTGTATTTTAGTGAGCAACTAGCTGAACAGTGCCAAATTTCATGGGCTCAATTCTCACTTCAGGTTTGAATGACTAAAGTGGTTAAGAATCCTCTTCAAACTGCGTATCCGGGCCTAATTGGTCCTTGTAACCAAGAAATGACTGTTGAGCGGCTAACAAAAAATTTTATTCTATAATTTGTGAAAACAGAAATGGGGTTAACAGGAGATATATAAGAAGCTCGTGACCTAGTAGTAAGACAAGCTCTTCAGAGTGAAAGATGTCAGGCTCAATCCTAGTCGCATTTGAGCATCAGGAGATAGATACTGCACTTCTGCTTTCTGCATGCATGTCTATCGGAATGAGTTTTCTAGATTTGCTACAGATGCATGGGGACCACTGCCTATGAAAAGTCCCAGAAAGGAAGTTTAAGCTGTAGCTATTAAAATGCTTTACAACAATCTTTCGTTGTTAGGTTGTCCGGCTGGTAGTGTCAAGAACATTTTTTCAGTCAAATGACACCAATTAAAACTGACCATTTAAATTCCCCGAATGACAGTACTTACGTTTTGAAAAAATTTCCAAATCTCTCTATTTACACGAAATAAATAAAAAATATTAAAATTTTAGAATCTACTTGTTTTGGTAACGGGAGGACATTTGATTAAAGAATACAAAATTTCATTTTCCAATCAACTTCTTAACAAAAAAAAAAAAAAAAAAAAAAACTGAAGAGGAGAAATTATTGTTTTATGTTTTATTCGGTCATAAAAATTATTTTTCTTTAAGTCATTTGAAAGAAATTTAGGAAATCTCTAGCGTATTAAATACATTTTAAAATGTAATAAATATACATTTGCATGACCAAAGTAAAATTAACATATCTTAACCCCAAAGTCTTAACAAAAATTTTTATATATAGGTATTAAAAAATTTAGTTTCCTATATTAATCAAAGATTTATCTCTCAAATGAATTGTTTATGTAAATATTCAGGAAGTATGAAACGTTTCTCTGCTCGAAAGGCAGTAGTCGTTTGACAGAGAAATGACAGACAGAGAAAAAAGGTTGGAAACGAGTATCTTGGTCATTTGACCATAGGTAAAAACTATGAAACGATTGCTTTTTTCTTCATAAGTAGCTTCTATTGGTAGACACATACAACAGAGAATTTCAAGCAATCATATAGAATTTGTAAGATTTGTGTTTCTTCTTGATTAAATAGTTTTAAAATACTTAAATTTGGCAATTTAAAAATTTATCATTTCGGTTAGTTTCTGGAGACTTCAATCCAATATGTCTTTACTGCTGAGTGTGATCTTTTTGAAATTCTCGAGTAGAATTGGAAAAGTATATTGTTTATTTACTTTATATATGTTAGTTTTGAAGTATATAAAAACTTATTACTTTACTTTATTTCGTTTGAAATGCATAAAACTTTCTCTGTCTCATGAACTTTGTCATAAAAAAGACTTTAAATCTTTGTACTTTTAAGCAAAATTTTTCAAAATAAATCCCTACTTATTTGTAAGAAAAATGGTTTGGAAGAAGGAAATTACCCTCAAAAGAAAAAGAAATCACTTTCGTTGCATTAATAAAGTATTTTATTAAAAGAAAACTATTTTGCAATAAAAAATATAACGTCACATGGTATTCAGTTTAAGCTGACAGCTTGACATTCTAGCCTTCAATTTAATAGTTCATGGATTTGATACATGATTTGATGGATGAGAATGCTTATATTAATTTGGTGTGTATTTGAAATTTTAGATCCCAGGCAAATTAGCCCTTAGCAAAAATTTCATTGTAGATCAATAAAGAAACCAAATCAGTGCTTAAGATAAATATATGTTACTCACACTTATATATATATAATGAAATCTATGCTAATATAATCTAAACTTTATCTTAAAATATTTGAATTCTTATTTAGCATTCCGTTTTTGATCTTAAAATTTTATTCATCATTGTTTTCAACTTTATTTGATTACATTCTTCTAACCTCCTCACATGTTCTAAATCCTCTATATCAAAATGCAATTAAAAAAAACGGTATGTTTAGACTTATATTCATTCTTTAATATCAAACATAACTTCAAATTTAAAATTTGGAAAAAATATTCACTTAATTTTTTTTTCTTTTTACATTTTGATTTAAAAATAGATTATTACCTATGTGGTTAAAATTTTATGCGAATAAACAATACTTTGAAAACCAAGAGTTTTTCTCAATACAAGCAAAATTATAGAATTAGAGTAATAATGATATAATATATTTATAGAAATTTAATTGAAATATCTATAATTTGTTGCAAAAGTGAATAAAAGCCTAATTCAGATTTGTATTTTTTCTCATAATCAAAGTGTCTGAGAAAACTTATGTCGCTGTTTGTGCCGACTTGAAGGCAGAAGAAGCTCCTTAACGCAGATGGAATCAACGAAAATAGCCAGCTTATCCACGTCCCGGAGCCAGATGATCAATATTGGGGGTTATTGATCTTGACCTCAGTGTTCCGGACAGCTGGGACTGAATCTGACTCCCAACTCAGAGAAGGGCTTGCCCTCAATTGTATCTACTTTCCCAATATGGTAGTGTGGTGAATAAACATTTTACATAAGCTAGCTGTGTTGATTTATCTATTAAAATAAATGAAACGAAAAAGGTAACGGCTATGAGTAAAATTTGAAGAGAGCGATTAGTTTTCATTTTAACTTTTCAGAGATTCCATTATTTTATAATATTATTTACATTTTGTTTCAGTTTCTTAGTAGGCTTTTAAAATTGTTTTTTAAGCACTTTACAACTGCAAAATTTACAACTTGACTTTACAACTTAAACAATTGTTCAAGATTCAATATTTCTGGATGTCTTGTTTTGATTAAACTTTTTTAAAATGCTTAATTCAATACATGGATAATAAGACATTGTTCTAGATTTACAGAAAGCAGATTAATAACTAATTTGTTTTGTTTTTTTTTTCTATATTTTGACAAATTATTTTTATATTTTAAAGTTTTTCATCAAATCAGATAGAACATTCATATAATTGCTTTACTTATAATTAATAATTTTTAATCAAAGCACCAAAATTCACGGCAGTAACAATATATTAATCTTTTTTGAACTGTGATTGATTTAAGAATAATAATAATTCCTTTAAATAGAGTTAGAGGAATTTTAATTTATTTGAAATGCCTCGTTATTTTCGTAAATAAAATACTTCTTAGATGCTTTGATTACCAATGGTAAAATAATTTGACAAATCAATAATATATATATATATATATATATATATATATATATATATATATATATATATATATATTGGTTTACATTCTACCCGTATAGTCTTAGTAGATGTTAATGAATTTACCAAATGAAAAAAAAATGCTCTTCAACCATCAATTGCAATAGCTTGCTTGACATTTTCAAGTGAAGAACAAAGAATAATAATCTTAACAGTTATAAGTTTATTAAGTTTTGAGAAATTTTTAGCTTTCTATTAAATATTACAATAAACAAATCTTAGAGAAGGTAATTTGGGTCTATTTCGTCATTTTTAAATGAGAAAATGTCAAAATATTTAGAATTCATTTGGTGAAAGACTGTGAGAAAAGGTAAGGTGTTTGATACTGCTTATCTTTGCTGACACTTTCTCCATCCATTATAACTGCATTTTTTATAATTACATTAATAACTATACTCACATTATTGTCCTTAAACAATATTTATTTTATCCAAGCTCAAATGAGTTTGAATAAAATAACTATTATAATATATAAAAAGAATAATAAATAAATTAAAACATAAGATAAATAATAAAAATAAACTATTATAAATAAAAAATATTATTTAATTTGAAAATGCAAAATTATTTTCTGAGAAAATCTTTAGGTTTCTTTTTGATATTTTTTGACAATTATCCCTTATTTATTAATGTTAGAAGAACTAAATTGATTGTATTTATCAAAGTGAAATACTTGAAAATATTTTAACCGGGAAAAGGAATTTAGAAAAATATTTTCTAATAAGAGTTCAATTGTTGTGCTTTGCTTCAATTATTATTATCAACTATTTAAATTTTTTTTAATTATATAGTTTTGATCTCACTAAACTATGCAACAAAATGTTGACAAACAGGTAATAATTTTCTCATAAATGTGTACATTTTTCATTAATTCTGTGATATGTTACTATCAATCTCCAGTTGAAATAATTTTCTGCGGCAATTTAATATATGATTTAATACCTATGCATTTTAATTCAAATTTAGTAAAAGGTAATAGAAAGTCCTATATAGTCATTTTTTTACATTAATTCCAAAATTCAGCACGTACATCTTAAAGACCTTAAACAAGATCACTGAATTGAACCTGCTTAAGAAAGTGTGTTTAGACTAGTTATCGTAAATATCACATATATATATATATATATGTGTGTGTGTGTGTTTACAAATCTATTTCTGATTAAAATTTTCAAAAATCCTATTTTTAAGAGGTTGATTTATGTTTTTACAGAAAAAAAAACTGAAAATAGTTGCAAATACAAAGTTTCTGATGTACTGTCTGGTTTATAATAAAGAAAATTTCAGTTAAAAGGTATGGTGTATAACGATAGAAAATATTTCCAGAAAGTGTTTTAAATTGTATTGATGCATTTAGAATTCTGCAGTGTAAAAAAGTCTGTGCAGACTAGTATTGTTTGTACATTTTCATTAGAGCACATTGATGTTTTAATTAGTTATAATCGATTCTGCAATATGTTGAAATTATTTCAATACTTGGTAAAAACCAATAATGCTTTGAAATTATTTTAGATTGGAGGAGTGCAACAGTAAGCAATGAAAATATCTTAGCTATTAATTCTTAAAAAAGCAATCCAATTTTTATGCACATTTGTCTCAAAGGGAAAGCAATGTCCAGTTTTCTGTATTTGTTTTTCAAATTTTATTTTCCAATATGAAATTTATTGAAATATCTCCACTACCTGCTCTCCCAACGTTAAAAATTATGTTGACGATAAGCAAAAAAAGCATTTCCTTTTTCTCATTGAACATATTAGGCCTGATAAAAAAAATTTTGTTATTATATTTATTACTCCCTATACTTCAATTTCTTTTTATGTAGCATTCAATTTTATTCAATATTATTTAGTTTAATTAAAATTTGTTTCTTATCTACTGAATAGTTAATATATTGATAATTAATTTAAGGTCAATAAAACAAGTTTTATCAGAATTTATTTTAAAAATTTATAATCATACTTCTGATAGCTCACGAAAAGATTTAAAAATAGTATTGTAGCTCAGAAACTTCATAAATTTGGTAACCACTGCTCCAGAGAGTTTCTTTTTAGTAGAAATAAAAAATAGTTCATAATTTTATCAGAATTATATTGTTTTAACAAATATAGTTATAAAGACATCATTAATATCTCTTGAAGCTTTTGTTTCTGATGATCTTTTAAAAGACAACTTTTTTTATAATGATGAATTTTTTAAACTGTTTCTAAATTTTACTTTATCAATGATTAGCTTAAATTGCAGCTGTGACCAAAATGATGATAAAAAATTTAGGCGATTGAGAAATCTTTTATCATTATAATGGAATTTAGAGGAAAATATCATCTCTAGAGATTGTGTTGAAAAAATGCTCTAATTTTCATATTTAGATACAAAAAATTTTGTATTATTAAAATACTTTTTGTAATAAATTTTATTTTTAATTTCTTGAAAATAAATCTAATAATGAAAATGTTTCTGAAGTTATCTAGCCAGAAATATTTCAACAGTTTTAATAATAACCTAGGAGTATATAATTTGACAGCGAATATTCATTTAAAATGAAAAAGAAAATCAAGTAATCCAACTAGGATTTGGGATCCTAATATATATATATATATATATATATATATATATATATATATATATATATATATATATATATATATATATATATATATATATATATATAAAATAAACCTAATACAATATAGATGAATATAACATCCTTGTTGATAAGTTTTTTTCTTTTGAACTATCTTATTATCTCCAAATTATCTCAACCTCTAAAATCACATCAGATATAATTCTCAGTATAAATTTTTCTTCATGAATGATACTTTGCATTGTATAAAGAAAACACTTATCTTTGAATTTAACTGATAAAAGCGACAAATCAATACTTCTGAAAATAAATTAGAGAATTTAAGGAAATACTATATTTTTTAGTACAAAATCTTGTACGGAAAGTGAGATAGAATTCAATTGTTTCTTCATTATATCTCTTTCCGACATTACAAAATTTTCGCAATGAAAATTTATTTGCCTTCCTACAAAAAATTATCTTTGTCCTGGATCGCAAACTTTTAATCAAGAGAAAAGTTTACTTTCATTGCAATAGATTTTATGCACTCAAAAATATTTTAAGAGCAGAAATACTTTTCAAGAGTGCTATAAAAATGTAATAAGGTATGACAGAGAAATAAGTATTCTATTTCATAAAGTATTTTTGATAGTAAATCGGAGTATGTAAAATGTATATTTATAGAAAATTAATAAGTTTATAATGTGAACAAAATAAAAATGAAATTAGTTAACATTTTTACTGTGATGATTAAGAAATTCATAATTCTAGTTTAAAAAAATTTATAATTTACGCACAATCAGCTAGAATGTCATAGAGAGGATCTTTCTAATTTGTTTAGTTATGGACGGAAATAATTATTAACATATAGACATAAAAATTAAAATAAATTGAATACATAAGTTCTTTAATTTATTTAGCTGAAAAAATGTGTAGGTTTGATTTCCTTTTTTCAATGACGCAATGCACATCGGAATATTATTTTAGTTTGTTTGTCGCTTTTTTGCACACGAGGGTAAAGATCAGATGCTATGGTTTAAAATGTATTTTGAAGCACTGTGAAAACATCCAAACCCAAGGTGGCATTCGATCCTCGAACTGGTCAGAAGGTAAGGGAACTGACTGTTCAGTTCATCGTGAATATAATTTATTACGACATCACAAATCACAATTAATCAATCTATGTCAATTTTCTTGTATTGTTTTTATAGGATAGATAGATATATATTTATTTTAGAAATGAGATATTTTTGAAAAATAATTAAAATTGACATTAGTTAGAAATAATAAATCAAGATATCTTATGACCTTGACAAAATATATTTTTTTAAGTTTTAAACATTTCTCAAATATTGTGAAATATTAAATATACTCAAAATAATATGCAATAAATAAATTTTTAAATGTTGAAAATTAAATTTTTAAAATAGTATTTATTAATTTCAAAATTAAATTATTATTTAAAAAAATAATATTTAATTCTTTAAGTATTTTATATACTAAATATTAATATTAATAAATATGCAAGAAAATTTTTAAAAGAATGTTTCATTTTGCTTATTTGTCCATGAAATAATGAGAAGAATAAAAACTTATTTTCAATGAAAAAAAAAAAAAACAGCATGGTCGTGTTATGTAATTAATTGCTTTCTGTGCCATCTGTTGAGCCATTTCCATTGTGTGAATGGACAGTTCTTACGTGATGAACAATTGCTGATCAGGTATTATTTGAAATAATCTGCTAATTTATCAAGGATTTCAAAACCGTCGTTAACCGTCTCTCGAATACATTCATCAGAATGAATATAAACCTAGACAAAATTATTGAATAACACGCTCATTTTTCAATGTCACAATCAACATCCTTATGTGCGGAGTATAAACATCGGCTGTGAACATGACTTTTCTAAGAAGTAAACTTAAAATCATTTTTTAAGTCTCTTAAAAATATTTATTTGCCTAAAAATAAAAATAAATCAGTAAATATCTTAATCATAAGAAAATAAAAAGAAAAGTAGAAATTTTTTTTATGTGTTGGCGTAAGTAAGGCATTAGTCTATTTAAAAGATATTGTTTACAAATATTGCAATTAATTTAAAATTCTATTAATTAATGAAATTTTAAAAAATTTAAATAGTCCTTGCTGATTTAAACTAACTATAAATTGGATGTTTTTTCTTGTCTTTTTCATTTTGCTTTTTCTTCTGTTCTATTGTCAACGTGTCAATGGCTCGAATCAATGGAAAACGGCTTATCAAACCGATGCTTTGGTCCTTATATAAGAAATCATTTTATTAACAAAATGAAATTCGACAATAATCTCAGACTTTTGATGGTGAATTTCTCCTCGTTTGCTGCCACTCGAAGAATGCGATTACGCCGACGAGTCGTATTTACGACGCCGTCTCAATACGATGTCGTAATAATTGTGTTTGACGGATAAAACCCTATGATCAGAACTGGAATGAAGGAAACAACCACTTTATGATTAATAAATTACTTTTATATATTTTATTAATGTAAGCAATTCAATAAAACCTTCGGCTCGTGTTTAATATATAATAGTTTTCCATGCATGATAATGTTTTCCTTTGAATGAAAATCTTAAAATTTTGCAGTTGCAAAAGATATTGAAATAATAATATAAGGAATTATTCAAGCAGTTATTTTTTCATACAAATCAATAAGATTTCAGAGATTTTATATACAAAACTTTCTCATATTAATCCGGCAAAAGCATCTTTTAAGCCCATTTTTCGAAAAAACTTGGGCAAATCGTCACCTGGTTTATGAATAAATTATTCTGTAGATGGGAATTAGTCATTTTCAAAATAATATAAATTTGTGTTTCGAAATGAATCATTAAGTTGAGAAATTGATCAGAGATAAGAAAATATTATTTCTTTGTAGAAACGAACAAAGAATTTTAATGCTACAGTTGTATCTACAATTCCAAATTTTAATATCAATTTTTCAAGAAAAAATATTTAAACTCAGTTTCTTAGATATAAATATGAAATTTCTCTTATCGTTAAATTTCGTAACAAACGTAAGCCAATTTTGAAACAAGATCAAATTTTAAGACAGTAAATTCTGAAGGAAATATTAACGAAAACAGCTTTATTTGACAACTGACTGCTAAAAAGACATGGAAATGAGGAAAAGTTCCAATAAGCACATGCTTAGGAAACACGACTGTTTCACTTCTATATTTTTGAAATGATATTTTCCATCTGCCGTCTTTTCAGATTTTTATGTCGCACAATTCATGACCAAACCACTACGAACAGGAAAATAAAGGTAAAAGATTTTTCTCTTCTTGCATATAGATACTTAATTTAATTTGTTTATATTTATGAATGAAATAAATACTTTTAATATTTCCACATTCATATATATATGTGTGTGTGTGTGTGTGTGTGTGTGTGCATTGCAAAATCATTACGATTTGTTTCTGGTTGTTCATCTTCAATGGTAATTTTTCACTCGAGTGCTAATTGTACTGGCATTTACATTTTAAAGTGGGAATTCTGAACTGTGACAAAAATCCATGCTCGAGATAGTTATAGAATCCATTAATTGTTAAAAATGGCCACTGCGTTAACCTAACGGCTGCTAGTTCGGCTGTCATCTCATTGGTTAGATAAATCTATTATTAAAAAAATTAAAGAAAACAGTATTTAAAAATGTGGGATTCGAATTGAGTCCGTATTTTATAAGGCTTTTTTGAACAATGTAAATCTTATTATCAAAACAAGAGAGGTTTTTTTGAACAATGTAAATCTTACGTATCAAAACAAGATTATGAATAATTAATATATGAGATTATAATTATTTGTAATTATGAATAACTATTTTAATATATAAGTTATATAATTAACGTAAATTATATATGTTAACAAGATGTAATGTCTCACCATCGGCACTTTTATTTTAAGATCCTATGTTTTTTTTTTTTTTTGTTTTGAATTCAGAGTCTCTCGTTGTACGCGAAGGAGGCGAGAGAGATAGTCGCGAACCCATACATGACTCCTTGTAAATTTTGTTCTTTTTTTTTTAATTAAATGTGTATGTTTCAAAATTGGAGTCATTTATTTGTTTGTTTGTTTCATAACAAACTTATGTTTTTGGTGGCAGTGTTTTGATGCTTTTTTAATGCTTTGCATTAGCATCCACTATGCAAATTAATTATGTGCACTATAATGGATTACGTGCCAAAATGTTGGAATACAGGTAGGCCATTTTGATCAATCTTTCTCTGGCTACAATTGAAAATAAATAGTTTGGAATGTTATATAAATTTATAGAATATTTAGTTCTAATCTTATTTTCGTGGTTTTCATGTTATATCAATTAATTTTGTTTATAAGTTTGTAAATGGTGTATTCCATATTACAAAGCTAATTTCTGTATTTCGTGTATTCGAATTTACAGTGTTCATGCTATATCAATTAATTTTGCTTATAAGTTTGTAAATGGTGTATTCCATGTTACAAAGCTAATTTCTGTATTTCGTGTATTCGAATTTACAGTGTAATATTTTTTATAAGAAAAGTGTATCTTATTATAAATTTGCATTTCATAAATTTTATGTGGTTGATGTATTTCAGTTCACGTAGGAATATGTTAAAATAACTATGTTGTTATAGATTAATGTGTAAAATCGAAAGTACACTTATATTCATAATTTTTTGAATGTTTCACTGAAAGTAGATTTTATGAAAGTAATATATACTTTAGAAAGGTTTTGATTTCGTTATGTGAAAACGAAAGTACATGATTACAATAGGTTTGAATTTAAAGTAATGTGAGATTTATTTATATGTTTTTGATTTTTGTTTGTAAAGTATCAAACTGATTCATTTGGTATTTAAAAACGCATATGTTTATTTTCATTGATAAAGATTTGAAAAGATATTTTCTTACTGTTTAAAATATCGTACGTTATTATCATTTTTATGTCGTGTATGATTAACTAACTAATTTTATTGATTTAAAATCGAAAGCTGATTTCTGGTTTAGATAAATTAAAGCTTTTAATTTATATTGTTGTTAAGAATTGTAGTGTTGTACATTTTGAATAAAATAAGGATTCAAAAATAATATAATTTCATTTTCTGTTTTAATATAGTAGTATTTGTATAAGAATCTGATTTTATAAAATTTATACATTTTTGGTTAATAATTCAATTTATCTGAGTATCAAGCATTAGCTTGGTGATAAAAAAACTTGAAATCGAGAGTAGAAGATTTAATATTAAACTTGTTCTTCTTTTCAAAATATATGATTTGCTGTTTATACACTATTTGTTGTATTACAATATAGTTTGTTTTCGTTTAAATTTTTAAATGTTATGGATATGTTTTATATTAGTAGAGTGTGTTAAATAATTTCAATAGTTATTTACGAAATTTTGTATATAGGTGGGTGTAGTCTGTTTTTTCTCTCATTATTGCATCTCTTCTGAGATAAAGCGTTAATAAATAAAATGGCTTTTTTAGCACGGGGGAAAAAGGGAGATTTAGTAGAAGTAGCTGAAGAGTTAGGGGAAATGGTTCCAGATTCTTTTAAAATCCCGGATATTAAAAAATTAATTTTAACTAGTAAAAATTTTAATGAGGAAGAAGTAAAATGTATATTAGATAGGGTAATCGAGGAAAGAGTTAAAAGGGAACAGGAAGAAAAAGAGGAAAGAATTAGGTGAGAAGAAAAAGAAGAAAGAATTAGACGTGAAGAAATAGAAAAAGAAGAAAGAATTAGACGTGAAGAAAGAGAACATATTTTGGAAATGAAACGTCTGGAAATCTCTTCAAATGCTGCAATTTCGAACATAGAATCAGTTACAAATAGGACTGAACATGCTCAAAAAATTCAATTAATGCAAATAACGCCAAAATTCGATGAAAGGAAAGATGAGATGAGTTTATACTTAATAAATTTTGAGCGTAGAGCAGAAATGGCTCATATTCCAAAAAACGAATGTGTAGTTTATCTTGTAAGTGCTTTACCTTCAGAGATATCTAACATGTTAGCTAGAGAACCTCCAGAAAGGGCTGATGATTACGATTACGTGAAGGAAATTATTCTTAAACGATTCAAGTTAAATAACGGAAAATTAAGACAATTGTTTCTTAAACACCAGAAAACGTCAGACAAATCATGGAGAAATTATGCACAAGAATTGAATAGTTACTTTACGGAATGGCTTACGGAATTAGAAATAACGACATTTGAACAGCTTTAGGAACTAATGGTAACAGATCAATTGAAACGTCGTGTGCCAATTGAAATTAAGGAACATTTTTTGGCGGAATGGCTTAAAATAAATTCGCCGTATGATCTGGCAGAGAAAATAGATGAATATGAAAGTTTAAGAGATAGTTTTAAGACGAAAGATTTTACAAAACTCCCTCGAAATAATTTTGGTTTACGTCATCAAAATGAAAACCGTGCCTTTAAGTTTAATGAAGTAGTTCGGAATCATAAATCTCATGTTCCTAATAGAGTCGAGAATAAAAATTCTAATTATTCACATGAAAAGGAATTCGAAAAAAGAAAACAACTCCGATGTTATGAATGTGGTTCTTATAGTCATTTGCGGCCTCAGTGTGACAAAATAAAAAAGAACTTAGAATCGGTAGCATCCAACGAAATTGCTAGAAGTACATTTAATGAGTTGAAGGCTCCTTACTCTAGTATCGGCACTGTTAATGAAATTCTAATGCCAATCTTAAGAGACACTGGAGCAACTCTTGATTTGATTTGTGGAAAATACGTGAAACCTGATATGTTCACGAAGGAAAAGGTTTGGCTAAGAACACCTCTTGATGAAACTTTAGTATGCTTACCTATTGCCGAGGTTGAAATAAATTGTGAATTAGGTCACATTTTGACAAAGGCAGCAGTCCTTCGAGATTCTTTGGATCAAGGAAGATATTTACTGGGAAACAAAACAGCCGCTTTATTTGAGGAAATTAAAAAGCATGAGGAGGTGAAAATACATATGATAAATGCTATAGAAACTCGAGCTCAAAGAAGACGGAAGGAAAATATCACGAATAAAAAGATTATTGATTCTGAAATAGAATCTTCTATGTCTTGCTTCCAAACTAAACAAAATGAAGAATTAGAGCAAAATACAATTTTGTCACCATTAGAAACCGAAGTTGAAGGGGTGGATTTGATAAAGACATCTCCAGAAGAATTTGCTCGGGAACAAAAGGTGTGCGAAGATTTGAAACCTCTCTTTGAGCAAGCTAAACGACAATCTTCAAAAGACAATAAATATATTATAATAAATCAATTGTTGTTTTATAATAAAATGGACAATGATGGAACTGTAAGAAGATTATTAGTTGTGCCCAAGAAGTTTCGCAACCAACTAAAAGGGATTTGCCATGAGATAACTGCCAGCTCATTTAGGTACAACTAAAACAAAAGATATGCTGTGCAAAACTTTCTACTGGCCTAACTGCTTTAAAGAAATTGAAAATTTTGTTAAATCTTGTGACAAATGTCAACGAGTAGGAAAGCCTCAATATAAGAAAAGGGCTCCTTTGAAACTGGTTCCAGTAATTCCGGAAATATTTACAAGAATTAACGTTGATGCATGTGGTCCTTTACCTATAACTTCCTGTAGTAACCGGTATATTATAACAGCCATTTGCATGTCATCCGAGTATCCAGATGCCATCCCAGTACCAGATATACGTTCTACTACTGTGATTGATGCTTTTCTTCAGATATTTAGCCGCATGGGTTTTCCTAGGGAGTTGCAAAGTGATCAAGGAACATCTTTCATGAGTGTCCTAACATCAGAATTTTTAGAAAAATTTGGTATTAAAGTTGTGTATAGTTCCGTTCCAAAGCAATCCTGTTGAGAGATTGCATAGAACTTTAAAGAGAATACTGAAAGTCCTTTGCTTAGAAAAAGGTACAGATTGGGAGAAGATTTTACCTCAGGCACTTTTTGCTCTTAGAACTTGCATTCATGATAGCATTGGATATTCTCCTGCAGAATTAGTCCATGGTCGGAACTTAAGAACACCCGTAACACTATTATATGAAAATCTAACTGGTAAAACCATTGAAAAAGATAGTGTGATTGCTTACGTTTTTAATCTTTTAAATAGAATGAAAAGATGCCAAGAATTAGCTGTGCAAAATATGACAGAGGCTAAAGAAAAACAAAAACTTTGGTATGACCGTAAGGCTACGAAGAGAGAATTTAAAGAAAATGATCTTGTGTTAGTTGTTGCACATTCTAGATCAAACAAATTTTCTGTTCATTGGATAGGTCCAGGAAAAGTAGTAAAACGACTATCGGACACAAATTACGTAATACAATTTCCCGATAAGGAAAAATTACATGTATACCATGTAAGTATGTTAAAACCTTATTTTCAGCGTCCAGAAGATGTTAATTTAATTTTTACCTCTAATTCTGATAATCAAGATATTAATTCTGAGAAAGAAGATATCCCAAGTTTTGAAATTAATTAATCTACCCTTTTAGAGACTTTTCCTGAAAGCTGTTTTAATGAAAAGTTAGAGGACGATCAGAAGAAACAATTGAGTAGACTTTTAATTCAATTTATTGATATTTTTTCAAATGAACCAGGTTGTACAGAACTGGCTGAACTGGACATCGAGTTAGAATCTAATAAACCTATTATAGCTAAACCATATCGAATGTCCCCACGACAGACAGAAATTCTGAAATCGGAAGTAGACAAGATGTTGAAATTGAAGGTGGTGGAACCAGGTGAATCCGATTACACATCACCTTTAATATTAGTTGAAGCTCCTGGAAAAGAACCTCGTCCGTGCATTGATTATCGCAGGTTAAATGAGGTTACCAGAACGCAATATTATCCATTACCAAATATTGAAGAGCGTGTTGAATCCGTTTCGAAAGCGAAGTTCATATCTTTATTAGACTTAACACGAGGTTATTGGCAGATACCTTTGAGTCCTAAGGCTCAAAGATATGCTGCATTTACGACGACATTTGGTGCTTATAAACCTTTGAGAATGGCATTCGGTTTGAAGAATGCTCCTTACTATTTCAGTAAGTTAATGGCTGATTTATTAAAAAATTGCGAACATTTTGCTGTGCCTTATTTAGATGACATAGCTATATATTCACTTACCTGGTCTGATCACATCCAACATCTTAAATGTGTTCTGGAGAAGATTCGATTTGCGAAATTGACTGTAAAACCCCTAAAGTGCAAATTCTCTCAACTTCGTGTTAAATATTTGGGACACTTTGTAGGACAAGGTCAAAGAACACCAGGTGATATTAAAGTGAAAGCCATTACTGATTTCGAACGTCCCTCAAACAAAACCGAAGTACATGCTTTCCTAGGTCTTGTTGGGTACTATCGCAAGTATATACCAGAATTTTCGGTAGTTGCTGCGCTTTTATCCGACCTGTTAAAAGGGAAGTCCAAGAAGGGAACTGTAATATGGAATAATAACTGCGAAAAGGCATTCATAGAATTAAAGAACACTTTAATAAAGAAGCCTGTACTTTACAGTCCAGACTTTCAAAAACAATTTATCATTCAATGTGATGCCTCAAACTTAGGAATAGGTGTAGTTTTATCTCAGTGAGATCAAAATGAAAATGAACACCCTATCCTATTTCTGAGTAAAAAATTTTCTTTTTTTTCAGATATTAAATTAAAATGTTTTTTTAAATTCAAATTTCAATTGTTATTACATGTGTACATAATAAAAAAATGTTTTTTTTATAATAACAATGTGTCTATTTGTAAATTTAGTTAGTGTTGAAGATTCTGTTGTGTTAGATAATTATTTTGTGCTATTTTGATATATTTTTATTTAATATTATATAATTCCATATAATTTTTGTGTTTCAGCCAGAGTCCGATTGATCAGGGCTATCTGTAATACTAAATTTTGCTCTTTGTTGTTTGTGTGTGTTTTTTTCTTTTTTATTTGCAGGTTGATTTCCTTAGAATGAGAAAAAAAAAAAAACTCCGGGGAAGGAAGGAATAATTTAGTCTGTAATGTCTCACCATCGGCACTTTCGATTTTAAGATCCTATGTTTTTTTTTTTTTTTTTTTTTTTTTTTTTTTTTTTTGGAATTCAGAGTCTCTCGTTGTACGCGAAGGAGGCGAGAGAGATTGTCGCGAACCCATACATGACTCCTTGTAAATTTTGTTCTTTTTTTTAATTAAATGTGTATGTTTCAAAATTGGAGTCATTTATTTGTTTGTTTGTTTCATAACAAAGAGAAGAACTAACTTTTTAAGAATCAGAATATATTCGAATCTATGAAATTAGCAAAAATCTGAATCTTATTACTTTTTTCTTATTTGATTCATTTCTCGATATTTTTGATTCAATCATTCATACTTTGATTCAATCATTAATTCGATACTTTCATAGTTTAACTTGCAGCCAATAAATCAGTTAATTAAAAATATAGCCTAGTAAAAATATATGATTCAATGTAACTACATAATCAATGTAAATAAAAAATATAGTAATGGGTGTGTCTCATGAACCCTCTTGCTGTGATGGGTTCATAGTTTGTTCTTACGAGAGAGACAGGATTGCCTTGAGGGCAATAAAAAATCATGGATAGAGAAAAAGATAGATTTGAAAATCCCGGATGTGAGATTTGAATTCATGTTCTTTGGGATTACACAATAGTGACACTCTTGAAGCCTTTTAAATCTGAAAAAACTCTTCAGTAAGGGATTTGAAAAATAAAGTTTAAAAAAATTACCATAAAGAAAAGATTTTTTATGATACTAAGTTGGTTAGTAGCAATCAGATATCAGATTGCTAAATCCAAGTTTAAATGAATATGATTCTGTGAACTTATCAATGAGAATGGCGATTCTTCAAAATGAGATGGAGATGATGAATATAAGAATCTCTTACTCATTATTTCTCGGGTTATAGCAAAGATGAATAATAATAAAACTGCAGTATATTTTATAACAAGTTCCACCTTCTTCGACATAATGGAAAAGATAACACACAAGAACTTGTATCAATTAACCAATAATTATCTTACCACGTCAAAACTATTCCATGATTAATTAATATTGAATATTTTTTCATTAAATTAATATTATAAAAAATATATAAATCATTTCGTATTTAATGACTTTGATTGATCAAAATGAGCTGTCGTATACGTATCATCAGAATTTACATAACCTAAAATATTAATGTAAATCTTAAAAAAGAAAAATATAAATCTTAAATATTTTTTATAAGTTTTCCTTTTAAAAAAAATGTATTTTTTTATATTTCTGGAATTAGTCTAGATATTATTTTAAACTCTAATTCCCAAAAGGCTACATATTTATAACGTTGATTCAACATCATGAATACGCAGCTTTGTATCCCACAAGATCTTGAATCTTCTAAAAAAGTTGAAAACTTTGGTTGCAATTTAGAGTGGTTGATTAAGGTACTAACTGAATCATACCTAGTATTATAAGAATTTATTTATTCCAATTTCTTAAAGTAGCTTAAAAAAAGCTACATTGATAAATATTGATAAAGTATTATAATTGAAAACACTTTTTTGAGTAATGATCAAGTGACGAGACATGACTAATTCACACTAAACAAAGAACATTATATCATATGAAAGTTTAATCTACTTAGGTCCTCTCTGCATAAACCTTTTTTGGCCGAGATTGGTGCTGATTCAGCAATCTTCCGGGGGCAAAAGAGAGAATTACCCATTTTTCACCATGTTATCACGTTCTCGTTAAAATTTTCTTTTAATTTCGAATGACTTGGCAGTCCACTTATCATGGGTTTGTGATTCGATCATGTTCTATGAGGGTTAAGATCTCAGGCTCGATTCCAGCCATTTTTGAGCACTGAAAAAGAGA
The DNA here is from genome assembly GCA_037975125.1 of Latrodectus hesperus. Lineage (NCBI taxonomy): Eukaryota > Metazoa > Arthropoda > Arachnida > Araneae > Theridiidae > Latrodectus > Latrodectus hesperus. The sequence goes on along the minus strand of CM075853.1, from coordinate 76,678,896 downwards.
TTTTGAGCTTATCTTTTCGGCATGCAAGTTTTATAGTTGTAGATGCTTTGATATTACGCCTTAGGCCTCATGGCGTATGGCATAAGATATTTTAATAACTACTGCATAAATTGCTTTCAGGGAAGACTCTTCGAAGTTAATGACCATATTCATTTGTTGCAAGGGAGGAAACTGGAGAAACATTCAAGCCCCTCCTTGACAGACAAAAATGTAAAAAGCAGAAGCAAAACATTCAGCCCAGTTTTTAAACTGGCAGGGATCGAGTCTGATATCTTTTACTCTGAAGAGCGCTGTCCCATTTCTAGACTACAGTGAGTCCTATAGGGTAGGGTCTTTGATACCACATAATAGGATGCCAAGTGCTAGGTTGTAAGGTTTTTAACATTATTTGCCTTCCACGAGAATTATTGATAGTGGGCAGTATTCACGAGTCACAAAAGAAGATATTTGAAAATTTCCAAAGTTCCAACCCCGATAAACGTGCGTGTAGAAGGCAGAAATTCAACATCCATCTTTTCTTGTTCAACAGTCGCTGTGATCGAATCTAGTACTAGATTTGGTTTAGTTTGTTTGTCATTCAATAGTCCTTTTTTTGCACATAAGAGCTAATTAAGCAGAAACTGATAGTTTAAATTGAGTTCCGAACCACTACAAATATCTGACCTCAAAATAGGATTCGAACTTAAGAATTGTTGAATCATGGGCTAGAATGCTAAGGAGGATATGAAAATCCGCTCAAAAAGTAGGACACAACAGATGTTCAAATGTCTTCGGTGGTTAAGTTATCCATTACAAGCTATAAAAAAGGATTTATTCTTCAAGAAATAATATTAAAAACATCATTCAATTCGCAAAGTAAAACTTAAGAATCATGACGTAATTAAAGACGACGTAAATTAAAAAAGCATTTAAATATCGAGATTTTTTAATATAGTTAGCTAGAATTTATATTTATCCTTGTTCTCTTTTGTATCCCTATACTAGAAATTTTGTTTCAAGTTGATATGATTAATCAGAAGAATTCAAAGTTATAAATATATGATGTTTTTTTGTGTGTAACCTGTAGGCAATGGAAATTGCTTATAGGATATGCAGTAATCTACAAGTGGTGTTCAAATGAAAAAGTACGAAACGACACTATGGGTATAAATGAAGACTTTATTCAAAGTATCCACCATTGGCCTGAGCATAACGACCCCATTGATAAAGAGCCGAAGGATTCCTTGTTCTCAGATTTTCCGGGGACATGACAAAACCCCATCCTTCACACCGTCCTTGAGTTCGTCGTCCATTTCCCTTTTAAATGTTTTTTCATTGGTCAAAACACGTAAAAATCGCAGGGCGACATGTCTAGATTGTGGGGCGGATGTTCTATCTGCTCCCAATTGAACTTGGCCAGTTCCACGTGTGTGATCCCGGAGGCATGTGCACGCGCGTTATCAGGGAGCAAAACCACGCCTTCCGTGAGCTGCCCAATCTTTGGTACTTGATGGACTTGCTTAGGCGTTGGATGAATCCTTGCTGTTCCTCATTTGTCGAATTTTGCAGTGTGGACGCCATCTTGTCCTCACACGTACTGCCGCACCAATTTCGACGCCGCAGGCGGACAGCCTACTCGCATTGCGAGTGTAAGGCTGTTGATGTCCGCTGCGTAGTAAACCTATCACAGAGAGGCAACGAGACCACCCAGTCGGGCCCGGAAAACAGAGCCGCTCCAGTAGCCGAGTTCCGAACAGACGGGTTATCACTCTGCCTGACCGATGTTCTGATCAATCATCTAAAGCCTCTTGGCTCGAAACCGGAACAAACCAGGCAAGCCAATCCCCCAACCCTACGTGTATGCGTCACTTCCCACGTTTATTTAACTTCTTCTTAACATGTTAAAGCCTGGACGCAAGGTGAGGCCCACGCAGTGGACGTCACCTTTACATGCGCGAGCTGGGAAGGGAATGCCCTCATGGGGGACTTTGTGGGAAGATGGGCCGTATTTACGTAAGTCTAGAGGGAAACCATGAAAGCCTCTAGAAACCACCCCAAGCTGACATGCAACTCTACTGCTGGTTACAGAATGCCGCATCAATGAATCGACGCTCTTGATAAGAGCCTCTGCTCTTTCCTGCGCATGCTCCAATCCACGACGGAGACTTATAGCATCCACAGATGCCTCGCCACGTTCTACCATAGCGGCATAGATAAATATGTTAACGGTTACATTATTACGACGTTTCCTGCATTTTCATTTGAGCAACACTTGTATATAATTTATACTAACTTCACTGTATAAAGCAATTTTGAAAATTATAATCACAATATATTTAGCTGAAGTATTATACTTTTACTTGCAATGAATTTATTTCAAAAATCAGGTATATTAACTTTATAATATCATTATCTTATCAAGTCATGTGTTAAGAGAGTACATTCAATGTAAACAAATTCCATTCCAAATACTATGAATTTCCCCTAGTAGGCAAAAATGGTGATTGACATATAAAAAAATTAACGCTAGATTAAAAAATTGTGAAAATATTTGACATTTTGTGTCTATAAGGGCACATTCGACAAGGAATTACGATACGAAATAGATTTCAAGCTACTTCAAGCTCTCAGGCCTGCAATGAGTTTCATTGTTTATCGTTCTATGCTCACTTTTTGGAAACAAAAGCTGATTCGAACGAGACCTATTAAATTTTATCTGAAATCCTACATTCATGACAATAGGGAAAATAAACTTCCTCTAATTAATCAATACCTTCTGAGGGACGTTTCAAAGTCAATGGCATTGAGAAGTCTACAAAACATTATTTAATCAAATAAGTTTTCTCAGCGTGCAATTGGCATCTAACCTGCTATTTTATGGTTTCAGTATCGGATTCCCAGACTCCTGTTTTTGTTGCAGTTGCACCAGCATACTATCCTGTACTTAGCTCTGAGTTGGGTTCTACCAGTTAAATAGAAGCAGGCGGGCGAAGTCATCGTAATTTTGAAGCACGGAATAAGCAGAAGATCACCCAATGCTTCACTTGCCACCTATAGAGGTATTATCTCACTTGACAGACAATGCGACCACTATACATTTAACGTGCCCTAGCCGCTTATAGTGAACACGACAGATCTTCGATTCATTTGGGATTCGAATTCACAATTATCTGGTATTGAGAACAATACCCTAATTAACTAGGCCACCACTGACCGTACCCAGTCTCTTGTTTATGATGGTGAGGCTTTTATCCATTTTGCTGGGGCTTTTTACATCCTTTAATAACATCTACCAGACACACATTATAATCTGACGTACCACATAATACTTAAATATCTCAGATTTGTTGTAATTTGATGGATAAGCTGCATAGAGTTGGTAAATACTTTTCCTTCAACGCTGATTTTGGGAGAAATGTACGAATATTAATACACTTAGTACTGCATTCAAACATGTGTTCGCTATATTCCATACGAATTAGTATTTTCTTAAAATTAACACTTCTTGTGCATGAACAGAGAAGACACATATTATTTTGTAATTCAGCAGAAGTACACATTGACATATCATTATTTTTACAATATACACATATATATTGGTGTGTGTGTGTGTGATATATATATATATATATATATATATATATATATATATATATATACAAGGGTTACTCTGAAATTTTTGAGATACACGCAGACGAGAATTTACAAAATAAAAAAATAATGGTTTAATTTTAAAGTACAAAGTATTTTAACACAGAAGACGATTTTTTACTGACTTACTTCAACTTGTTTAGCGTGGAATAAATTTTAAACAAAAGAGAAAATGGAGTTGACGCGAGAACGTTTTCTCGCTATGATTTTCTACGATTTCAAAGCAGGATTAAATCAAGAAGAATGCGTTCAGCGGTTGCAATTAGCATTTGGTGATGAATCTCCATCTCGTGCTACTGTATTCAGATGGTTTAGAGAATTTAGAAGAGGTCGCAATTTTCTTCAGGATGAAGAACACACAGGAAGGCCGCCGTAGGCAGTAATCCCGGATAATGTGTCTGCCATACGAAAAATGTTAATGGATGATAATCGCTGTACCTATCAAATGATACAGAAGGAACTTAACATTGGATCCGCAGCCATACACAAAATCATTCCTGAAGAATTACATATGAAAAAGTAGTTTGCCGTTGGGTTCCCCATAATCTAACTGAGCATCAAAAAGAGGAGCGTGTCAGAATCAGTAAAGAAACTGTTAATATGCTGAATGATGGTGGCCACCGCATCATTTCTAAAATTGTAACAGGTGATGAAACGTACATACCGTTTTTTTGAAGTTCTAACACATCAAGAAAGCAAACTATGGGTTTTTGAAGATGATCCCACGCTGACAATGGTGAACGCGCACTGAAAAAAGTGATGTATGCCGTTTTCTTCAGAAGTACGGGTTTGGTCAAAGCCATCAAGTTGGAAGGACAGAAGACAGTAACAGCAAACTGGTATACCATTAAATGTCTTCCAGAAATTCTACAAGAACTGAATGTTAGGGGTCTAATGCTTCACCATGACAATGTATCTTCACATACAGCCGGATTAACAGTTGAGTTTCTTAAACAAAAACAAATTAAAGTGATCGAACATCCGCCGTATTCACCTGATCTAGCAATGTGCGAATTTTGATTATTCTGTAATCTAAAAAAGAACTTACGTGGACGTCGTTTTCATTCAGAAGAAGAGATTGATGTAGCTATAAATGCATTTTTTTCATCTATTCGAAGAAATCAATGGTTTGAGGCACTTAATTTGTGGAAAATTCGTCTACAAAAGTGCATTGATGCTGGAGGAGACTACTTTGAACACACCTAAAATTTTGTAAGTATAACTTTAAAAATCTGGTTGTATCTCAAAAATTTCAGAATGACCGTCGTATATATATATATATATATATATATTATGTGTGTGTGTGTGTGTGTGTGAAGCACATGGGGTAAACATATAAATATAAGGAAACAGAGACATAAATAAGTAAAACAATGATAATCAGATATGTCCTATTTCACTTCTTTAGCTTTGGAATCCAACATTTTGATGATAAAAATGAGGTTATTATAATTTATATGTCGATAGAATATGCTGGCCGAGAGACCGTGAGATAAGAGTTAGTTGTGTTATGTGGTGGAGAGCTGCTGGCTTTTTCACATCACTTTCTTAATGGATTGTCTTGCTGATAATATCTGTGACAAAGTGCAAGCAACATTACGTAGCAACAAGTATAAAATAGTTTGTTTATATCTAAAGTGAATGAATAAATATTCTTTGATATAGAAAATTTTTTTTATGAAAATGTTAATGTACAATGATAAATTCTGTGAATTGGTATTTAATAAAAAAATAGCATTTTATTTCTCAAGGCAGTTATAACAAATATTGACATTCATGTTTCTTCAATAACACATCTGCAAATTTAAATATAATATAGATGTCAAGAAATGCCACAAAAAGAAATAAAAAATTATATTCACAGTTATATTTTTGTAATTGTATAAAATTATTCATGAATACAAAATTGCTTTCTTTACATAAAATGTTATTTCACCTTAATTAATTTATAATTAAAATTACATTATATCCCTTGAAAACAAATTAGTCAAAAAATGTTTATTATTTTGTAAATTATAATTTTCTTTCCCGAGAAATATAAGGCAAAGAGTTTCATTTTCGTAATGGATTCGCACGCATTTATTACATAAAAAAAATTTATTACATAAAAAAATTAATTTCTAGCTCCTCCAGATCTAAATTCAAAATTGAGGAAGTGAATTCTCTGGTGGAGCCATCTATCGGAGGAGTCTTAGAATAAAGACGTACTTTCACCTTCGTGGTTGCTCTGGTTGAAACAAAAGACGCACCCTTCTGACTTTAATTTCGTATACCCGTCGACTAGCGAGCTTCGCTTGTCTAAGTGTCATTAATAACAATTACAACAACTTATTTAAAATTGTTTTGAGGTTATTCTGAGTTTAAAGGCATTTTTACAAATGCATTTTCGATTATTAAAAGGTATTTTTATAAGCATTTTCTTGTAAAAAAAAAAAAACTATGTAGTAAATATTTACCTATAATTTTTAATTTTTACTGTAGACAAAGGTTTTAGTAAAAGATTTAACAAACTTGGGTAACATTTGCTTCTTGTTAGATCAAGACTTATAATATTCAATGTAAATAAAATATTTAAAAATGTCTCTTTTGAGTAAATTTATGAAATGTAAAATTTAAAGGAAAAAAATAATTTTACTAACTTTAATTTAAAATTTACTTGAATTAATTTATTCATGAATTAGTTTTTTCATTAAAATTTATATTTTAGAGAGCAAACAGAAAAACCATTTAAGTAATAGAATATAATGAAAAAAATATTAATTTGTTGGATTAATAATATTTTCATTATATTCTCTAACTTATTATATTCTGTAACATTTCATTATATTCTGTTTAATTTAAGTGACAAACGACACACAAGTCGTTTAAGTATAGAATAGCTTTATTTCAATAAAAGAATTTTTTTATAGCACTAATAAATTCAAGAAAATTTTAAAAGCAAGAATTGAAAAAATTTATGGATTAAATTAGCTCGACTGATGGCTGAGTGGTTTGTGCTCCTGGTCTTATGTTGTAGGTTCCTGTTTCGAATACCGGTTCTGACATGTTCTGTGTTTATCTCTCCTATCTTCTGAAATAATGAGTAAATGTGGGTCCACCCTATAAACGGGTTTGTCGATATAAGAAGTGGGTAATGTTGCTTTCCTCCGTAATCTAGTTCACAGGTGAGCACCCGGTAACTAAAAATGAGTAGCAATTTTATGGCCTTGTTGTGGCTAAGGATTATAATCAGTTAGTGTCCGCAGTTAGAAAATAATAGATTAAACCAAAAAATAGATGCTAATATGTGGAAAAGATTCAGATTTTTTAAAATATGTTAAGAATATTTTATGAATGCTTTTTAGAATTTTATTACAATAAGAGTATAGTAATAACAATTTAAAAGCCTTTCCAGATGGAAGGCCGATGCCCTAACATTAAACTAGTAACAAATATCTACTTCACGCACTTTTTCTGTCAGAACTTAAAAAATCTTAAGTGATAAGTGGGATAAAACAATAAGTCGTTTATCAATTTCAAGCGCAATTATTTATTTCTTCCAGGGCAATTTAAATAAAAATTATTCATGAAAAATAATTTAACTATTTTGAGATTTCAGTATATCTGTATTTTACGAAAATATTGTATAGTACTTATCTTTAATTTTAGAGGTTGTAATATTATGTAAGAACATGCTATAAATCGAGTAACAAAATTGTTCCAAGAAATTCTTAAAATATCAGTATAACAGAACAGTATAAATAGATTATATATATTTACCGTATGAGACCAAAGAAGAGCTTTGACTTCATATTATACAGTTAAAGTATTATAATCCTTCACAATAAATTTATTGAGAATTTCCTGCCAGATTTGATATATGTATACCACTCAATGCAAAAGCAAAATATTTCAATTATTTTGTTAAACATATTCAGAAAACTAAAAAGTTTATCATAAGTATCTTTCAATAACTGTTTTTTCTGTCAACCCATAAAAGAAATTTAATTCCATAAATGAATTTTCTTTCAATAATACACAAAATATTTCATAATGGAATGAATGCACTCTAGATTTTCTAAAAGCACAGATCGAACAATTTGAATCTAAAAGCAATTGTTTTAGATATTTTTATAATACGTTAATACATTTTATTCTTTCTTTTGATTTAGGAAGCATGGAAGATTGCTTAGTTCTCATTTTCATGGGATTTATAATACTGTCAATTATTTTTCTTGGCATTGTCGTAAAGAAAATCACCAATAGTTCACAGAAGAAAGAACCACTTTACTTATTGTATGAATCACCAGAAATATCAATACATGTACTAGTGGATACATCAGAGCATCCTTATTACCGTATATTAGAAGAATATCAAGGTAAAACAAAATTTATGGGAGCGTCTACGACAAACTTAAAGTAATGATAACTGCAACTAAATAATGTCTTTTGGTTGATAAATTGGACTTTGAGCCACAAAACCGAACCAATCATTAGTTGGTAAATACAGTCGGTACCTAATATCTCTATATTTAACGAAATGAGTAATATATTCTGTTCGTTATATGTAAATGTTTGACATATTTTATGATAATTATAAAAAGTATTAATATTAATAATTTTATGTTTCCATTTGTTTATTTATGCCATCAAATGATGTTACAGACAACCACAGAATTTTGATTTAAAATCACATGATTAGATCAAGAATAATCTTGTACTCACTTTTCCAGATATTTATTACACTACCTGTGGATTAATACTTATTAACAGCTTTTCAGACCAGCAGCCTTTTGTTGAATTTTGTACTGAGCTCGCTGTCTTCCAGACTAGAAAGTAACTCCTCTCCTCGGGAGAATTACGAGATTTGTCATCCATTTTCCCATACTATCATTAAATTAATTTCAGGATTTATTGGAACACAAAAGCAATTTAGTTAATGTATTTCGGTAGAAATCACTTTTGTACAAGCACAACAAACTTGGCTGTTGCTTCCTCATCACTATAAATCTCTTGGGGGAAAAAAATTAAAAAATGGATTCCAAATTCAATATCAACAGAGTTGAAGGCCGATATTTATCTGTAAGTATATTTGCTTAATGAAGTGGCCAATCAGACCTAGAAACGCATCGACTTAATAGGATTGTGCGAGTCTCACTCCTATATATTCTATTCGCGATTTATTATAGCCATTCCTAGAGCCACCTTAAAGTCACTCTAGGAAGGGTAGTTATAAATCGAAACCCTCCACACTTAAAAATATACTAGTTGAATGAGATGACCAATTACAACAGTGAGTAAAATTGTCTTACTTTCTAGAATGGAACTAAAGTATGAGACCTGTCTATTTGCAAAAGAGAAAACTATAAATTCTATAATCCAATTGAATGTTACGTGCAGTTGTGGGTTTATTATAATTGTTGGCTGATTACTTTCCTTTTTGTATTAAAAAGTATAAATGTAAGCCCTCATATTTAAACATTTAAATAATATATACCACGTTTAATATTTTACTTTTAGCGTTAAATACTCTAATTTTATCGCATTATGAAATTCTAAATATTTTTAAGTTTACTTGAAACATCATCAGTTGGTCTAAGAGGCCGTTTCTTATTCAGAAACGAGTGTAATGTGCGTGTAATAGCGATTTACTGCAGCGTACATCAAATTCTTGTGTTTTGAAAATAGCGTCATATATATAATCAACATATCCAATCGCGCCAAGGACTGCCATGTTGACAGCCTACCCATGCTAACGCTTGTAGGGTGTAATGAAACCCCATTTTGTGTTTAAGAATTTGTTTCAAAACTAGTAGAGAATTATTGTCAGCAGGCTCAATCAGAAGAAATACATTTATATAAACTGCTTAATATGTTTAAAACTTATTTCTGTCCATAGAGAGATTGAAGTTAAAATGTCCCATTTAAATAAATATTAGGAAGAATAAATACAAATAAATATCTGAAAGCCCTAATTTCTGTTGACTTAATTGCTTGAATGTTTTATTAATTTAATTTTTGAAATTGTCTTATCGTTTATTCTATGAAAATAGCGGTTGTAAGAGCTGAGTAATGTGGAATTTAAGAGAGCTAAACATAAAATCCTAAGTTAACAATTTCGAAGTTTGGAATCGATAGGACTCGATTTACCATATAGGCTAACTATATGAAAACTTCCAGGCCTTGTACTCAAGAGATATAAATATTGGATCAGTTCTGAAAACTGTTGTGAATCATAGAAGTTGTATAGATAAGCAGTACAATCTTCGAGCTGAATTGTGAATTAAGTGTTTATGTAAAATAGAAAATAAACGTATCTGGATAATTATACCCTCATTGACATGAAGAAAAAAATCATTAATAGTAGCTTACCAGTTTTTCTTTGATCATTTTGTGTCCAGAAAGAATTATTTTCTTAGCATATTTTATTCAGCAGATATTTCAGAATTTATGTTGCAAAACTTCAGAATGAGCTATTGGCAATTTATACTCAGAAGATAGTGTCTTAAATTATCTATTATATATATAATCAGTTCCACATAAGAATAAGAAAACTTATAAATGCACAAAGCATTTTATTTTTAAATACATCTGTAAAATGTGTAAATACTTTTCAATTAAATGGCCACACACGAATATTTTTAAAAAACTAATTATATGTTATAAAAATATATAAATTTAAAAGTTTATTATGCTTTTGACTAGTTTGTTGCTTTATGATCATTTTTTGTACATACAAGTTTATTTGATTGGGATCTGCAATTTAAAAGATACAGAATTACTGTGCAGGTATTTATCATCCAAATAGAAGTTAAAGAAAATTTTTCAATTAGAAACTAGAATGCTAATCAATCATCGATAATCTGTCCAGTTAATTCTGAAAGTTATTCATTTCACATGTTTCTAATTCTCAAAATTTTAATGGATCTCCACAGAACATAAAATATTACACTTATCATCAAGAATATAGCACAAATATAATATTTTTAACTAAATTTGGAAAGCACAAAAAATAAAATCTTTAAGGTAAACTTCTAATGTCCATGTATTTAACAATTTATACTTTTGCTGTTTTTACAACAATATACTTATAATTTAACATACTTAAAATGCAGTAGTTATAGCCTTTCCAAAAAGGCTATGAAGTACAAAAATATTGATTCGTACTGTTCTTTGAAAAATAGTTTACATTGAAATACAAATATACTGATGAAGTTAAATGCTGCTTGTGTGTATGAGCTACGCTAGGAATAGTTTATTTATTTGTTGGTCAAAAGTCATTTGTTGGATGTGAGGAATAACTAAACTGACACTTAGTTTAATTAGATTTTTAGCAACTGCAAACATCCAGTTAACTGCTAAGATCAGCAAATGCAATAGGAAATTGAATAAGCAAATATCGTGTGCAATTTTCTCATTATTTTATCATATATTATAACAAGAATTTGAAGTGCACAATTTTCTTAAAAACAAATGAAATTGATTCAACAGATGGCATTTGTATTTTCTTTATTCTTTATGTTGATTGCTTTTCCAAAAACATTTATAGGCAGAACTTTTTAGAAATTTCAAATTAAAAATAAGAATTTTTGCTTGCAATTTTTGAATTAAAAGTACAAATCCTTACTATTTTTTATTGAAGTTCATTCAAATCAACAATATTTTTTTCATTTTATTAAGAAAGTTAAAGAGTATTTAAGAGTTGTATCATTTTAATAATATATGTGTGCATATCTTAAAACATGCTAAAGAACATTCCTAAAATTAATGTAGAAAATATAACGAATTAAATATTTTGAAATTTTTATTTATCTTGTAATGGTTACAGGCACTTTTACATGAAGATCTTAAGACACATAAATAATGATTTATAAATAATTTTGTAAAACAATTTTTCTAAAAAATATAGCACTCAATTATCACTTCACAATGAATATAAAATGCAGTACAATTTTTTTCTTCATAATGAAGAATACAACTTTTGAAAAAGGACGGCAATAAAATATCTAAAAAATGGCATATAAGCTGTTTGGCACTTCAGGCATGGCTTTTTTTCTCTTCTCTAATGGCATTAAGGCAATAGCCATGATATTAAAACAAGGCACCATAATATGAGATTCTTTAGAGGTATACAAATACTCTTTATTATCACACAAACAGGAGATTCTGCATTGAGATATAGGGCATAACTGCACAAGTAGATGCTTTCAATCACAATGATTTTGTAATATGCTTTCAATCAGCAGGTTTTAAGAATTCTTTGTCTTTTTTAGAGGTGACACGAGGATAAAGCTGAAAACAACAAATTATTTGTAACATTTTTACATAATTTATTTCATATAAAATATTTTACAACCTATTTTCTTATATTAATGATAAATTGACAAACTTTCAATACAATATTCACATATTGTTAAAATTTTATATAGAAATTATTAAAATACAATAAACTTACTATTGAGCAAATTTCAATTAAATACATCTTTAATAAATTACTCTTCCTCCATTTTTAAAACTGGTAAATTTGTAGAAATACCCAATTTCAATATATAATTTTACTAAATTTTAACTACCTTTGTCATTTAACTACTTTATCAATTTAACCACCTTTGTCATATTAAACTTAAAAATATACAATATATAGCTAACAGCATATTAATCATACATTGTTTATTCTATAAAACTATATATAAATATTGAAAGTAAGCCTTTAAATTATTAGAAATATATGACAGCAATTTTTCAGTAAATATTATTATTTAAATGGCAAGTATTGTCGTTACATTGTCCAACTTATCAATGTAATACAAAGCCAATACTGCCATGTCTCTTGGCTTTCGCAATTTGATACATAATTTCCTGTTACATATTTTATATGAATAAATTATTATTTAGTAACAAATGAACATATAAGACCTATATTACCTGTATGCAAAAATATTTGTATATTTTTACAAAAAAGCATTATACAGCATTATTTCTTCCCATCATTACAATAAACTACTATTAGTGAAAATCAATTAGTACAACATTGCAGGAGATAGTATAAATATTTGATAATTTTCTTAATCATGTTAGAGCATAATACTAACTCAAGTTTAGTGCAATTTATCCTATAACGTAAACAGAAATTGCATTATGAAATTATATTACTGGCAAAAAAAAACAATTATAAATCTAATTTAAGAAGTTCAGAGTTTTAGATTACTTACAATTATAGGAAGTCATTTATATTTTTAATTAGAAACAGAAAAATGTTACTTACTCCTAAAAGGTTTCGAGGTACATAGCCTTCTTCGTCAGATAAACGTGACCACCACCATTCACTTTCTTCATCATCTCCTTTTCGAAGAACAGTTAACATGTCTCCATCACGAAAACTCAATTCATCAGCATTTTGAACTTCGTAATCATACACAGCATATACTATACTATTGTTCATCACGCCTAAATTTTCTTGCAGACCTGAAATTGAATACTTCATTTAATAAGATAAGGACTGTAGTAAATTATCTTTCAATGTAATTTCTAATAATAATTATTTTCATGTTTACAATTTAGATAATAAATGGCTTTTTTGAGCCTATAATGTATTTATTTAGCAACTATTTTGACAAAATCAATTCTTTCGCCAAAATGAAATCAATCTTTGCACACATTGTCATTTTCAATGAATATTTCGTAAATATAATATTTTAATTGCAATCTATATCAAATATTTTGGAATTACATATCTTCTGATGCCATTTAAATTCCAAAAGAATTTCTTAATGCTATTAGTATAAATTTGTATATTAAAACTTTTTTTAAATAAATTGAGAAAAAGGAAAAGATGAATTGTTATTTGATTTTAAATATACTTACCTATTGGTAAAATATTGAAAAAAAATTGGAGAAGAAGATTTCTAAGAGTGAAAATACGAGGGAAAATAATTCAATTGGGAGGTTGTATCGATAACATTTAGATTTTAAACATGCCTTTTATTGATTGATTTATTTTTTCTTGACCACAAAAGTTAGCATTAATTCATTTATGACAAGCATTACTTTTTGAAGCAAAAAACTTATAAAGAATAATGATGAGTGAAACTAAATGTTTGTAGTTATAATATATAATTCAAACATTTAATAAATTATTCAATAAATTTCAAAATAAAAATGTGAAATATGTACAACTACAAAGTAAAGCTAGTATGTTTCTTATAAAGATCATTTTCACCTATTATTAAATGGATTATTATATAAAAAAAATTACGTCAGATTTACAAAAGCTTTCTAACATGTTTTTTCCCATTGCATTACAGAATATTTAAAAGCATGAATCATAACTTATCACTGAAAAACTAAGCATGTTGTAATATGTGTTAATCAGAGTCCTGCGATGTATTTAACATTAAAAAACTGCCAGGGTTTGTACAGATTTTAAATAATTAAATTCCATGAGTTTAATTTATTATTTTATTATAAAAATTGTTCTTAATCAAAAATGCATATATAACATTTTTTAAGTTATTTTTATAATTAAAAGCTTTAATGAATTTACAGCTATAACAAAAAAAATTTATTTAAATTGATTTTAAAAAATAGTGCTGATTTACAAACAAAAACTAAAGTAAATATAAATAAATTGTTAATATATATAAAACAAATTAGCTTAGAAATAGAAAGCTTGAAAAGACTTTTCACATTTTTTTCAAACAGAAATTTATTCCCATTAAAATAATATACAATATAAAATGTCAACAAAATTTATCTGCTAAATCACAATTAAGCTGACAAATTTTGTGAATAATTTTGGCTCACTATCATAAACAAAATTAAAGTAGTCACCATAAAACTACAAACAGCATGAGCTGAGATAGTATGTTAAGTGCAATATTTTAACTTTAAGAAAAGAAAAATAATAAACTCAGACTAATTTTATTCATATTTCTGCATTGAAAAAATGAAAATCATACTTTTGAGCATTTGACATATCACAGAAAACTGCAGCAAGTCATTTGTAATAGGTTGACAATTTATAACAATTGATGTGGAAGTGGCATAGCAATTATCACAAAAATTCTTAAATAATGGTAAATGAATAAAGAATACTGTGTTATTACATATTTGCTCTTTATTATTAAAGCACTTTTATTTGTTTAGTGGTCAACAATTACTTTTGCACACAAATGTTATTTGAATGCAGATGTATAAAAAATTAAAAAGTTCCAATACCATACCAAACATCCATATCAAAAAATTAGGGATTCAACACAAATGATATGTTGAAATGAAGGCAACATAAGGAGCTCTTTGAACAAATATAAATAAACATCTTATTTTCACTGATGAATTATAAATATTGTTTGTTTTTAAAATATGCATAGTTGTAAACTGTTAAAAATTTTACATGATTCAATTAATAGATTTTAAATGAACTAAATCTTTATTTCTTTTAAAGTATAACTACATATTGAAGTATGTGTCATTGATAAAAAAAATTAAAATAATTTTAGTGGCAGTTTAACATTACATAATCAGCCTTTATGGTTATTTAATTTTTTGAAACAAATAAAAAATAAACGTTGCTTACTATATAAATACTCTGAGCATCCATCAAATCCCTCTTCATCTTCTTCACACTTTTCTGCTGCAGTTTCATGATCACTGAGAGTTGTTGCAAAAATGCAAGCACCTCTTTCAACTAAAAATTTAACCATAGGCAAGTTATTACAAGAAGCAGCACAATGAAGTGGGGTCCTATGGAAAAAATAGAGTTAATATGTGGTAGAATAAATTGTTCATTTAAAAAGTGATAATAAATTTTAATTTATATTTTTATGATTATATTTATGACATATTCTATTAGAATACAAAACATTATATGTTTTTACATTTGTTGGTTGCAAAGTATTTTTTACACGAGTACTTATTAGACAACATATAGCTTAAAGTAACCAATGCAAACATAAAAGCTGAATATTTAATTACACACTAAAATTTATGCCCAAACCATAATTTATACACGTACATAAATTTTCTTATAATAAAAAATGCAATTCCATTTTGATTTGACTATGAAATCCTATGTTAAGAATATAGATTTATTTAAATACAAAAGCACATACATATGTGTTTACAGTTATCCATTTATTTCTGATAATATTTAAATATGAATCTGTATCAGCAATATTTTTGCTTCTAATGGATGCATTTATGATTATGTACACTTTTAAGTAGTGCAAATATTTACACTCTATTTAATTTGTCCAAATTCTTGATAATTATGCATCTACATTAAATCGTGGAAATATGTGCTATTTAATATGGATGAAATCAAAGTCTGGATGTCTTCATGCATTGCAATGAGCAATTAGAGATATATTTACAGCCAACAAAAACATTTTCATTTTCGGAATAATATACAAACTTAGTGAAAAAAAATTACCATCCATCACTATCCTGAGCATTCACATCACAGCCAAAGTCAACCAGAAATGTAACAACCTCTATATGACCAGCACAAATAGCATTATGAAGAGCAGTAATTCCTTCATCATTAGCAGCACTTGGATTGGGTACCTAATATAAGTTATAAGCATTAAAAATATATAAATATGCATATATGTATATTTTTACATATATGCAGGCCCATGTTTAAAATGTACAAGAGTTACTTGCAAATATTTTGAAAAATTTAGAAACTGCACTCAATTTACACATATTTTTTATAAAAAAAATATTTTCCATATTTTGGCGTCTTATTATATTAATCTTAACATTTTGGCAACTACAACAGTCAAAGGTTAAGAAAGAAAATTCTTTAATTTTTTTACAGAAAATATTAGTTCATAAAACAATATCATATATACTAACTATGCTGCTGAGAAAAATAAATTGAATTGTTTTTTCAAAAACTAGGAATTGACATTTTTTTTGTTTTGAAACAATTTTCTATGCACTACTCTTACTTTATTAATATAATGGAATATTGACATGTGTTTTTGTTAATCTAATTAAACTAATTTATCATTTTAATTAAATATATTTATATACACTCAATCCTTATTATTCTTATTATTTTTTTTTAAACACCTCGGAAAAATACAAAAATCAGCAAAATTTTTAACTGTATTTTTTAAATTAAATAGGTAATTTCAAAGTACCATATTTTCCTGTATATAATCTGAAGCGGTGTATTATCTGCAAACCCCGTTTCCCGAACAAAGAAAAAAATACCTTCCATAATACGCGGCAATTTTTCCAACAAATAATTTGGTGTCAAATAAAATAAAAAATGCACATTATGATTAAAAATATAGTAAATTCTACAGAAAAAATATTTATAGTGATAAAGATCTGTTTGAATCCACCTCAACAGAAAGTGTGATTAACTGAGATGAAAGCACAACATCGATCAAGATCTGAAAAGATTCTAGTAAATCGTATCGATTTTTAGATTTTAATAATAAACTATATTTGTTTGGTTAATAGTTAAATAAAAGAAATGGATTATTTTTTTACTGCACATAGAATACATTTTTTCTTTTGTACATCATATGCTTTGTTTTCCATCTTAAATTACATGTTTGTCGTCATTTTTTTTTCATTTGCCTTCCCCTATAGCTTTCAGTTTAAAATTTCCTCAGTAACTTAATTTCATTTCACTAGGACGATAAACGAATGTGAATGTCTTCACAGCGAAAAAGTTCAGGTCAAGATAAAAAGCAAAATGACACTAATGAATTGGAATTTTATTATCATTCAGAGGAACTGAATTCGTTCTTGAACGTAACTGGACAATGTTGATTATAATTAAAATAAATCAACCAAGTTGTAGCGCCATCTATTATTTATTTTATGAAACATAAACGATATTTTTTAAAGTTTTATAGTAAGCTTTACTGATGAAAAATATTTTTTTATCAGATTATCCGCGGCGGTGTATAATACGCACAACAAAATTCAGAGCTTTTTTAACACATAATCCGCGGATTATATACAGGAAACTACAGTAATAGCTTACAGAAAATTATGCCATTAAACTTTTGAAATATTCTAAAAATATTGATTATTTTAATAAATAAATATTTAATATAACTTCACATTTACTTATTAAAAAAATTTTTTTTAAATAATTTTTATATATTTTGGATATAATTTTGTAATACTTTTTATAACAAATTTATTGAAATTTTATGGGTATCTCCTTTGTAATTAAAATGTCATTTAATTAAATTTCATCATTATTCACTTTCTAAACATATAAACTAAATATTGATATTAAAATCAGCACTTAATATTTAACTTTCAAAATATTAAAGATTTCATTAAATAAATTCTGAAATAATGTATAATAAAATTTAATTTTCTTTAGGTTGAAAATATATTTATATCATTATAAATAAAATGGAATTAAAAAATAAAAATAAAAACTTGTATTTTATCAAAGAAAATTATTCTTAAAAGGGTAATATTTTTTATTAAATTTCTGAAAGTACTTTTTGTTCAAAGAATAAATTTATTTTCTATTGCAAAGTTAAGAGTAATTATGCACTGTATTTCATAAAATGGAACACTAATTTGGAATATATAATGGATTTTCTGAATGGAACATCCTTAAATTCTTTTTATAAATAACACAGAGATAACACATGAAAGTAAAATCTAAAATGTATTTCCAAACAAACAAGACTATTTTTTTTCAAATGAGTTACATTTATAATAAATTCAAGCAAAGCAAAAAGCATTTTCAATTACACTCAATGCATTTTGATAACATTCTTCTCTATAAAACAAATTTTTGCCATTTCTTTTTAGCACAATTATAATACAAATTAAATTAGTAACTCCATTTTTTGTCTTGAAAATAAAGGTTATCAAATATTGATATTTTAGAAACTCTAGCACTTAAAAATTATTTTTGTTGACCCTTTTTATTCACAAATATTTATTCAATATAAAATAACATGAATTTGAGTAATAAACTTTGTTGCAAAAAAATAAAATATCAAGATCAAAATACTTTACTAAACCAATCACAAAAATCAAGTCATAACTTACATGCAGAATCAAAAGACACTCATATATACACATATATATTTTTTAAACTGAAATTTCTAAAATTAACAATGAAATTTTCACAAGCAATTAAATAGTTTGCTTTTTAACAAACTTTTGTTACCTTATTTACAATAAAGAACTTCTATTACACAAAGAAATTACAGTAATCACATAACAAATATCTTTATATAAATGAATACATCATAAATTAAAATGTCTTATACTAAATGAAATTATTTACATATATACACACTTCAACAACTGAGGAGAATACTCACTTCACTAGCTGTCTTTTTAACCAATTCCAATTCTCCTTCAAGAGCTGCATCTAAAAGTAATGCCAGTGGATCAAAACTAACTCTTCGACAGTTACGAACTGAATTTTCTCCTTTCAAATTTCCTTTCCGCATTCTTCGAAGACAAGCATTTTGATATACTTCTTCATCTGCTTCAGAATCAGGCGTAGGAAATTCACTGCACTCTAATGCAAAAATTATATATACTTAAAACCCAACTTATATATAAATTATTGGTTATTACAAACTTAAATACTTAAGAGTTAACATAAGATCTATGAGCAAAACATTATCTTTTAAAATAAAGAGTTGTTACCTTAATTGAAAACTATCTTCCAATTTCTTGATAAAGCTGAGAAAATTTGATGGCATAAATAATTTTTATAGTAATTTAAGCGGGTGAGAGAAGTTCAGTATTTATGGAATTAATATGCATCCATTTTGAGAGCATAAAAATACATAACAGTTTTAAATTATATTTTAAAGTAAAATGAAAGCTGAAATGAAAGCTTTATTTTTAAAACTACATTTTAAATTTAATTAATAAACATATATGGCAGGAAATCCAATTTTTATAAAATGAATAACTTTAAGCATCCTTTGCTTATGAAAAAAATACAAAAAGATCATGCAATCAAGCTTTATAATTTAAAATATTCAACATTTATTAAAATGCTTGCTTTTTAAATTCAACCATATATTTAGACAAAAAAAAAATGCATTTTTCAAAACAAATTGTGTGCATTGGTTAAGACAAAAAGTTGAAACTTGAGATTAAATGTTTCATGTAGTATTAACAAGATTCTTTTGAATAACAATATTATAAAATAATTGATTCCCTTATATCATTCAAGAAAAGTGTTATCATAAAAGTCAGCTTTTTCTCTTTAACAAAATTAAAAAACATAAGTTTTTATTTCTGGAAATGTTAATCACAATTCCATACATATAGAAATTTTAAAATGTAACAGAATAAAAGGAAATAATTTACATTTACATACATCACACTTACATTATTTCATAATTTAAGTACAGGTAACCCTCCTATAACACGGTTTCGCTTTAACACGATTCG
Organism: Latrodectus hesperus; assembly: GCA_037975125.1. Taxonomy (NCBI): domain Eukaryota; kingdom Metazoa; phylum Arthropoda; class Arachnida; order Araneae; family Theridiidae; genus Latrodectus; species Latrodectus hesperus. The sequence goes on along the minus strand of CM075853.1, from coordinate 76,658,871 downwards.
TAAATTGCGGGAAAATTCCTACAACACGTCATCCTATAACACAGTTTTGTTTCAACGTTAGAGCTTGTTATTGGTCGACGGAAACATGTTCACTCCTTACTTCTTTTCTAGGTTAGCGGCGACTCTCCGCGTCTTTTCTTCCGTCTGGGCCCTCTTCAGTTGAAACAGAAAACAAGCGTGAAACATCAGAAAACGAAATTGGTGCCATATTAAAAGTTGCTAAATCAATCGGAGGCAAAGTTTTGTGGATATGGCTACTGAAGACATTCAAGAATTATTAGTGGAAGAAGTTGACGAAGCGGATTTGATGGAAAAGGCATCCCTGGATGCAAATCAAATAGATTTTGAGGACACTAGCTCTGATGAAGATTGTGCAGTTAAGAATTTAACATTAAAAGAATTACAAGAAGGCCTATGCTTAGCGGAAAATCTCGAGTCATTTTTCTTGAAAACAGACCCTTCCACGGAAAGAAGTCGAAAATTCAAAAGGGAGCTGTAAAACTGTTTAACTCAATACCGCGAAATTTACAATGACCTAGTAAGAACTAGTCAGCAAAGTTCGATTACAGATTTTTTTAAGAGGGGAAAACATACAAAAACTTTAAATAGAGAAAAAAGTTCTGAAAGTGAAGGCGATATCGTTCCACCCAAAAAACGTTCTCGGTTGATTGTACTGAGCAGTGACGACGAATAAATTCATTAAATTAGGGTTGCGTTAGATTAAAATATTTTTTTTCTTACTTTGTGTTGGATATACATTTATTATTTAATAAAAATTAAGTTGTTTATGTCGAATTAAAAAAATATTTGTTTTTAATAAGTTTTTGGAATGTAACCCCCTTTTTGTACTAGTTCTGGGTCTTATACAACAAGATTTCACACAACACGGCATTTTCTAGGAACCTAACTACCGTGTTGTAGGAGGGTTACCTGTATTATATAATAAAGATAACTTAAGATATCACAAAGTTAATATATTAGAAAAAAGTCAATCTGTTTTGATAATCAATTAAGAGTATTTTATAGACTTTATAAATTATATAACAATTAAAAAAATGAAAGAAAATATTCCACTCTTTATTGGTGTAACATTAATCATCACAAAAAATTTTATAATTAATTTCTCAAAACAAAGAAAAAATTTACATTAAGAGTATTTTATTAAAGTATTCACTCAATTTATCAGATTTATAATGGTATAAATATCTGATAAATTGAGTAATAATACAAATCATACAAAAGACAATTTTCGAAAGCATTGAACAATTACCTTCAGTTTTTGGACTTAATGCAGCTTTTGAAAAGTCTGTTTCATCGACTACTTCATTTTCTTGAGATGTTTCTTTAAACCAAGATTCTGAAGAATTCTTTTCAACTGCCTTCTGAGAAGTATTTTCCAATAAATTTTGTAGGGGTGCCACTTCAATAACAGGAACAACACCTTCAACATTCTTAGTATCTACAGTCTTGAATGAATTATCTTTCTCCGGTGAGGATGGGTAAAGGGTTTCAGCAGTAGAGATTGAAGTTTGCAATTGTGAAACAAAGAGTTGAGAGTCTGTACCTTTTCGATAAGAACTGGAACTAATTACAGGCTGAACTTTTAATTTAGGAGGTTCTAATCCAGGTGTTTTCCTTATCGTTAAGGGTTTGGGTTTAATAGGAAGTTGTCCTAAAGTAGATTTGCGTTTCAGAGCATCAGTAGAATCAGCATTTTCAGGTTGAAGAGTATCAAAATGTGCATTAGAATCAACATGAGCTGATTTAGGGAAGTAGGTAGCAATTTTGCTTTTAGAAAGTGAAGTTTCAGATTTATCTTTTGAATATCTGAAAAAAATTATAAAATTTTTTTATTAATTTTTGCACTTAAATCTTGCTTAAGTTAATTAAAAATAAAGACATGCAAATAAAGAATCGTGCTAATAATATCTATATGCTTAGTATATACGCACATTTATGTTAGTAAAACAATTTTATTATAATTCAAAAGATTAAAAATATGAAAGACAAATGTGTTAAAACTATATAATACAACAATGCACATTAGAGATTTCACAAAGGGGTAAATATGAACAATTTAAATTAAGCATATGTCACAGGGGAAGAAGTGGGTGAAAGCAAATCAAGCTATTATTCCATGCAAAGCAGCACTTTGCAAGATATACATAGTCAACAAATTTTACCTAGGAATACATTGGTAATACAGCAAACGTTCTCTGTAGTTGCTGGGAATGAAAAATTTATTCATTTAGCAGAACTTAAAAGATCAAATGGAATAATATTTTAAATATTACATTTTTTAAATTTCAAATAAAGTCTGAGAAGAACTAAATAAATGAACAAGTCATTTAAAAATATTTAATCATGCACCTATTATAGAATAAAGATTATAAATTTTAATACATTTTCTGTGTGCATGATTGCAGGTAATTAAATTTCCAAGGCTTTAATATTAAACAATCAAATTTTCTTTAGCAAGTTTTTTCACGCAATTAAATAAGCCTTTTATTAAAAAATAAAACCTTCCTGCTTATATATATTTGTGCTAGTGTGTGTGTGTTACATATGTAAGTAAAATCATATTAACAAGGTTGTCAAAATATAAAACAGAAGAAAAAATAAATATAAATTTATCATATATAAGCATGGTATTAATATAATTAAACAAGACATATTTATTATACAAACATTAAATTTATTACAAATTGCTGTTAATAAATAAAAGTATAATCAATATATTTTTTAAAAATTATCCACTTTGACATCAAGAGAATAATTGTATTCAGTAAAATCTCTACTTTTGAAACAGAATTACTTTGATCATAATTTTCCATTATTTTTATTAATACAATATTCACAAAATAAATGTATTTGTACTTATACACTGTTTATATTACTGCAATTGGTTTATTATAATAGACGTAATTAATATTATAGAATGTGCAAAAAATACCAAAATTGCTTAATACAATTTCATTGGCAAGTCAATTTCTTTGGAAGTCAAATTATCAAGTTGTTCTTCGAAAAAACTCAAGTATTTTTTCATGTTGAGAGCTAATTTCATATTTTAAGCAGTGGGAAAAAATTTTATTTACCATTACAGACAATAACAAAGTTGACAAAAAATTCTCTCTCTCTCTCTCACACACACACACACATATATGTGTGTGTGTGTGTATATATATATATATGTGTGTGTGTGTATATATATATATATATATATATATATATATATATATGTATGCCCTAAATATAAGAAATTTCTAATTTTTCAAGAATGAAATCTTAGAAAAGTTTACAGTAAACATCTAACAATTTAATTTAATATGATAGAAGGAGAAATCAAATAACAATCAATAAAAGCATAAATATTAATTTCCTGCCACACACATTATAAAAACAATTCTTTAAGCAATGTCTGTTTTTTCCCTACTTCTTAAAGTAGATGAGCAATATATTGTAAAATTCCGAAAATAAAAACAAACTTTAAAATATTACAACATTTAATTGCAAGAAACAAAATATTAACATATAAAATAAACTTGATTCCTAATAAAAATTTATACTCAAAATATCAATCAAGATGGATAGCTTTGAGTCTAATTATACAATATAAATATAAATTTCCAAAAGATTCTACATATGATTTCTTCAAGACTATTTTAATGATAATTTTAATTGCTTTTAATAAGAATAAAGCTTTTCAATGCTTTATCAAACACTTCATTTTAAGCTTTTATTATTTATAGGCAATATTATCTTGTTCACAGAATTTGAAGTAAAAAAAATTGCTAGATCATATTTTCACTTATCAGTTAAACAAAAAAATTACTGCAATATTTTTTTTAAAAATGCAAATCAAATTTTGTGGCTGAATTCATTTTAAAATACAATTTCAAAACTAAATTTATAGCATTACTACTTCAATTCATTGATAACTTAAGTATTTTATAAGTATCATTCAATTATAATTAATAATTTTCAGAAAAATGTTTTGTTAATGCTGCAATTTAAAAAATATTGAAAAATAAATCATTAAGTTATAAAAATTAGTTGGAAAGTTTCATTTCTATAAATTTAAGTAAAAATAATTATTTTAAAAAATCCTTACATAAATATCATTTTTTCAGTATTTTAATATTGTGACTAATATGATGAAGGATTTGAAACTCTCTCATTTTACAATCTAGTACTGACATGAAATTTTTATTATAATTCTTATGCAATTTGTTTTTGTAAATCAGTGTCATATGAAAAGCTCCAGTCTTAACATAACTTTCATACTCTAAGAAATTGCTATTTATCATTTTAATAACAAAGCTACAATATAATAAAAAATTACATTCATAAAATAATTTGCAATTGTTTGAGTGCATTTTAAACAATCGTGCCCACTTTCCTTTTATTTTAAAACATTCATCCTCATTCATAAAACTAAGATGTAATACATTTTTTAAGAATCGCTTTATAAAATTTTGTTCAGTAAAATAATTTAAATAATGTTTGAATTCTACATTTTTTAATAAGCTATTAGTAATACATTAAAATTTTAAATGTTCTAAAAACATTTTCAAGTTCTTAAATGATTTAAATTTTTAATGCAGCTCAGAAATGTTGAAGCTGAAAATACTTAAATTTTTTTTAAAAATTGAACAGAGCTAACAAACAATAAATACTGCAATTTCTAACTTCATTGAGAAAACTGCAAATTTTAAAAATTGGTTTTAAGTAAATAACCTCTTTTCATCTCACAAATATAATAGTTTAACACATAATCAACGTTTACGAAGTTTTTGCTTTTTATTTTCTTATTAATTAATTGCTTGCAAAAAATTATAATATACAAAATTAAAATTCAAAGTAAAAAATTTAACTAATATAATATTATATACTATATTTTCCTATATATAATCCACAAACCCATTCTCTCAAGGGAAAAAAAGGACACATAATCTATTTTATAGTTTGCGACAATTTTTCCAATGAATAGTTGAAAACTTATGCTGCTGATAATTTGTAGCCAAATAAAAAAATACACATTATGATTAAAAATATAATAATTTCTACAGAAAAAATAATTTATAATGATAAAAATCTGTTTGAATCCATCTCAATGCAAAGTGCGATTAACTGAGGTGAAAGCATGACATCGATCAATATCCGAGAAGAAAAACTTATCTTTTTTAGATTGTAATAACTTTTAAAATGAGGTTAGACATATTTTAAAAATAAACTATATTTGTTTTGTTAATAGTTGAATGAAAGAAATGGATTCTTTTCTAACTGTGCATGGGATACATTTTTTTCTTTTATACCACACATGCTTTGTTTTTCATCTTGCATTACATGTTTGTCAATATTTTTTTCATTTGCTTTCTCTATAGCTTTCAGTTTAAGATTTGCTCTGTAACTTAATAATTTTCACTTTAATATGATATTATATGTATTTGAATGTTTTCAGAGCGAAACAGTTCAGGTCAAGATAGAATGCAAAATGACATCAGTGCATTGCAACTTTAATTTCGTTAAGCGGAACTGAATTCGTTATTGAGCGTAATCAGACAATGCTGATTACAGTTAAAATAAATCAACAGAATAGTGGCATATAAAACAAACATTTCTTTCATAACTTTATTGTAAGCTTTTCTGATGAAAAATATTTTTTTTATCAGATTATCTGTGGTGGCGTATAATACACACAAAATTCAGAATTTTTTAACACATAATCTGTGGATTATATACAGGAAAATATAATATATATTTCAGTTTTTTTTTTAATAGTAGAAAATAAATCTTCAGTATTTAATTTTGTATTATTAAAAAAAAGTAAAATTTAATAGAATTTTTCCATCAACTTAAAATAAATAATTTATCTGTTTGATATGATTGAGATTTATTCCTCTGATTAAAACCATATTTTTTCTTATATATAAATTATCACAGTACATTAACTATTAATATGATGTTAAACATATAGTAAATAAAATCAATGTATACATAATTTTAAATTTCTTGAATTAGAAATTCCAAAAATAAGTTATACATCAGAAACATAATATTGGCCTTTTTCCATAAATAAAAAATGAAAGAAAAATTTTTACTCAAACTTTTTAGTAAATTAAGGCATTTAGAAAATAAATATTAGCATGTTTTCTTATAAATTAAATTTATTACAAAAATTTGGTTTTCTTTCATTGTACTGAGCAATGATAAGCAAATTTTTTTATTCAAATGCTGTATACGATCATAAATATATCAAACCTATATAATAATATTCTCAAGTCATAACAGAATTATTGTGCATATTATTACCAACAATCTATAAAAATGTTCCTTTTTAGAGATTGCACTACATAGTTAAATAAAATGATAAACAGCAACACACAAATTTTTTTAAAAAATTTTAACAAATTGTTGGAAATTGAGTTAAAAATTTGGTCACATTGATTTAAGGATCCAATGTATATTTTAACAAGAACTGAATTTAACAGCAACTGTAACCATATATAAAATCTCTATTATATAAAGTTACATGCATACTCGAGAGAGAATGTGTGGCATTTAAATGGCCAAGTTGATCACAGTTATTATATATTACATCTAGTTTTCTATAATTTTAAATTGTTTTATCAAAAGTTATTTCTTGCATACAATGTGCTTTGTTAGATTATTTTTAGAAGAATTTTTTCATATTTCATAATTTATACAATATTGTTTCATATTTTAATAATGTGATAACTTTATTTACATAAAATTGAGCTCAACAGTATGATCTTTTTTTTTTATTCAAAACAAATTTTAACTGGATACATTGAATTGAACTCATGATTAAATTAGTTTGTTTTTCCTAAAATAAAATTCTGCAAAACAAATTCAAAATTTATAACCAATAAGTTTAATAATGAAAATAATTGTTTTAATATCTCCTTAATCTCAAGAATTATTAGAAGCTCTAAGAATGTAAGTGAAATTAAAACTATGAAACTATAAATTTGTTCCATTTTTGAATAGACATAGTTTAATTTTGCAAAACAAGTTTTTTAAAATGCTAGAAAAATTGTTTGATAATTTAGAATTTCTAAAAATATAAATATACCTAACACATATTATAAAATTTAAAAAATTCATCATTTTAAATATTTTTTGTTTAAATAATTATAAGAAAAAAAAAATCAATACTAAAATAAGATTTTTAAAAATATCAAATTATTTGTAAATTATTAAAAAGGTTGGATTATACATAAAACTAAAATAAACAATAAAAAGGAATATAAACTAAATATGAAGATATAAAACATACTTACAGATTTTGCTGCAAATAAATTATTTATCATTAAAATGGAATAACAGTTTGAATATATTTGATAATGAAAATCAAAAATTTAATAAAATTAATATAATTTGAAGAAAAAAGAATAAGCCAATCATGTCTGGAATATTAATTGCTTATATATAAATTACTTTTCTAACACAAATATTATTTTATTTGAAAAGTCTATGATACAATATTAATATTGATAACAGATTTTGAAGATTGCACATAATTCTATACAAAATTGCTCATAATTAATCAAAAAATATAAATTATTAGAGTGAAAATTATGTTTTATAGGTTAAATTTTGAGTTAGAATTTAAAATACATATTTTAATTTTAAAATCATGATGGTTCACATTCTATTGGATGATAATTAAGAAATTTTAAATAACAGTACATAAACAAAAATCTGAGATTTTAAATTTTACCAAACATGAACTGTAGCCAACAATTATGTCTAATTCATATTAGCAAAATTTATAAAATTATAATCAATCAAGAAACTGATTTTAAACAGAAACCCTTGATTTAAAATTATTATTTCTTGTACTATGTAAATTTTAAGTTGTTTCTATTAGATGACTGCTAATGTTTAAATTAAAGCAATATGAAAACTCTTTCATAAGTTTCTTGAATGTGACTGCAGGTGAATACAAGGTATTAAAAGGTCACTTAAGTAATATTAATATATAATAGAAAAACTTATATATTAATTTATTTTTATAAAAAACTATTTATAGCGTAGGTTATAACTTGGATTACAGACTATTGAAAATCTTGCCATAAGATTGTCATTATATGCATATATGTATATTAGTTGCAAGCAGTATAAAATTCATGACTAAGATTTGTACATAATCTAAAAAACTGTATAAATCATTTTTCTCCTAATGATCGTTTTTAAAACAATTTTTAAATTATTTCATAGAATCTTATATAGAAATTCTAGAATTCTTATAAGTTAATTTTGGTGAGTGGTGTATTATCTGCAAGATCTTTTTTTTTTTCTTGAGTAAAAGAAAAATAAGCGTCACATAATCTGCATCAATTTTTCCAATGAATAGTCGAAAATATATACTGCTGATAATTTGGTGTCAAATAAAATTTAAAAAATACAAAATATGATTAAAGATATAATAAATTGTCCAGAAAAAAAACATGAAAAAGATCTGTTTGGATCTACTTCAAAGCAAAGAGCGATAAACTGAGATGAAAGCACGACATCAATCAAGATACAAGATGATTCTAATAAAACTTACCGATTTTTAGTTTTTAATAACTTTAAAATCAGGTTACATATATTTTAAAAATAAAATATATTTGTTTATTAATTAAATGAAAGAAATGGATTATCTTTGAATTGTGCATAAGATACATTTCCTCTTTCATACAGCACATGATTTGTTTTCTACCTTACATTATCATCACTTTTTTAGTTTGCTTTCCCATAAACTTTAATTTTAAAATTTGCTTGGTAACTTAATACTTTCACATGACTATAAACGAATTTGAATGTTTTTACAATGAACCAACTCAAGTCAAGCGAGAATGTGAAATGATGTTAGCCAATTCCAAGGAGTTAAATTCGTTCTTGAATGCAGTTAGACAACGCTAATTACAGTTTAAATAAGTTAGCAGACTTGCAGTGCTGTTATTTAAGAAACATAAAAAGCATTTTTTTCAAAACTTTATTGTAAGCTTTTCTGATAAAGAATTTTTTATTCAGATTATCCATGGTGAGGTATAATACACAAAATGAAATTCAAGACTTTAACATATTGCAGATTATATACAGGAAAATATGATATATTCAATATTTTTGCAAGTAAATCCTCAATTCCTTAATACTTGACGACTTTTATCAATATTTTTGAAACAATGTTAAACCGCTTAAACTCAAGAGGAGAAAAATAAATTTGCACTGAATAAGATAATTTGCAATATTCATAATTTCTCAGAGATTCTAAGAAAATACAAAGGTTTCTCAAAAATTTGCAAACACAAGTGAAAGCTGTTAATCATCTAAATGCATTTGCATTCCCACATTTAATCAGAGTGAAATGTTTTTAAATTCAATGCAACAAACTAATGTATTCTTTAACTGATAAAAATAAAATTTTTAGTTACTATTTCTTCCCTTTCAAGACAGGCAAAAATATAACATGTTTGAAAAATATTAATTTTCAGGAATTAATTAACAAAAAACGATAAAAATGAAAAATGCTGGAACAAACTAAAAAAATGTATAATACAGAAAGAATTGTATAACAAAACAAAATACTATCACAATTCAGTTTGATTACAAGGGAATACTTTAATTCAATTTCTTCCCAAAAGTGACAATCTTAAAACATTAATGATGTAAAAATGAAAAAAATCAACAACAATGAATAGCTTAAATAAAAAGGAGCATTCTTCATTATAAAAAAGACAATAAATCAAAGTTTTTAAAAATTGATTCATATTAACTGAAAAATCTTTTATTCTCTGCATTCGACAAAACTAATCATGCAATTATCTTCACATATTTGTCCATAATTTGATTATATAAGTTCACAAACTTATTTTTTCCTTTTGTCTAAATCAAATTTTTATAATAATCAGTTATCAAAATATAACAAAAATATTTTTTTAAATTTATTGTATGCTATAAATATGTAAGTATGTGTACGTTTGGCACAAATTATAATTCACTATACAAAATATATATAAATATCAAATTACCTAATAACATTTTTTTCTTTTTCAGATGACTTGTTTTGAAGAACAGACAAAGCCATGGATACATCTTTTTCAGAGGAGCTTTTATCATTATTTGTATTCATCTTAGGTCTATTAGCGATCATAGGTTTTACGGGTAAAGCTGGCTTGGGGGGTACAACAGGTTTTGCAGGTCGGGAACAAGGGAGTGCAGGTTTCTCCTTAACTTTTTCAATCAATGGTAAACAGGATGACTGTGAATTATTAACATTGTTATTTCTTGAATCACTACTTTTACTTGCTTCCACATCTTTAAAATTACTGCAGTTTTCCTTAGTTTCCTAAATAAATAAAAAATTTAGAGATAGCAAAAACTGGAAAAATATTTTTAGGCAAAATTTAATATAAATTTCAGATGGTTCGACATCAAAGACAATTTTTGTAAAACATAATTTTGCAAAATTTAGTGAAATTGTTAAGACCTATTAGAAATAATATCTGAAAAAGTTTAATAGCAAGATAGTAAAAGATAAAAATAGGATAAAGAAGGTTGATATTAACTCCTAACTCCAAATAAGAAAATAAAAAATCTAACCTGAATAAGAAAATTTCTTATTGAAAAAAGAAAATTATATCAAGAGGACTCTCTTAAAAGATTTAATTTAAAAATTAATAAAAATTCATATAATTTTTTAATTAAAATTTAATTTGATGTGAAAACACATATTTTCCAAATAAAAAAGAATATTCAAAATGAAATCATTTATATAAAATTTGCATTTAAATCAATAGTTTCATATTCTTATTTTTTAGTTTAGTTTCCTATTCTTAGTTTATTCCCTTTGTAAAACTGCTTGAAATTCATTATTGTAAAAAATTTCAACTTTTTATAAATGTTTTTAATGTGTTTAGTGCAATAGAAACAATAAAAGATTTAAATAAAAGCCTTTTTAGGTTTTTCAAAGACCATTTTAAGCTATATTTTACACAATTAAAAAACTATACTCTATTTTGCTACTTGAAAATACAATATCTTAAAAATGACAGATGCATAAAAAATGAGCAATGAAAATTAAGGTAAGAGCAAAGTCATACTTTGTTCTTACCTTAATTTTCATTGCTCATTTTTTTGGTGAAATCTGCTTGGAGTGCTTGGAATGCTTGGAGCATCATAAAGGTGAAAGTCATACTTTCACCTTCATGATGCTCTGGTTAAATGAAAGATGCACCGTACTGACTTAAATTCGTATCGCCAACAGCATAGCTAGCTTGACTTGTCCAAGTGTCAAAAGTAACAACAAAAACATTTATAACAGATAACATTTGTAATTTAGCTCACTTTAATCTTTAGGAGCTGAAAATATTAATAATTCTTATAATGTCCGATTTCTAATTTTTATTTAAAAACTGCATAAAGCAATTGATGACTATTACTGACCAGTGATTAGTTGTAATTGATTGTTATAATAGTAGTAAACAGCGATTACAATTAATCATTTTCCTCGTCATTAAAATTTTAACACCTAAACAATTGATACTCATACAAGAAAAGTTACAAATAAAATTATTTAAAAATAAAAATTTAGGAAATACTTACAACTGGGTATGTTGAAGATATATTCTTATCAGAAGCATTTTCTGAAAATATTTGTGCATTATCATTAGACTTATGGCTGTTGAAAGGACGAGGTGTAAGATTGCTAACATTAGAAGGTTTAATAACAGATGAAGGTTCCATTTTTTTAGAATTGGATGAATAATCCAAACTATTGGGCAATGAATCATCTTCTGTGGAGGAAGACATAGACTCATCAGATTTACCTTTTAATGTAAATTTAGTATTGTATGGTAAGGTTTGATATTTTGGATCATTTTTAGTCAAATAAAATTCACCAAGATCACTCTGATGGGAAACACCTATTTTGGCAGACATATCATCTTGAGTATGTTCTGGTTCAATGTTTTCTCGAGGTAAAGGTTCAACAGCTGCAATAGTAGCTGCATGGTAGAGGCCATTATTAAATACTGATCTGCCTACATTACGTGAAAGGGAAGCATTATGGATTTGAGAGGCTAGTTGTTCATTTAAAAGACGTTTGCGATGCAGTCGCTGAGTGAGTTCATTAATTTTCTGATCATAAGTAGAAATGTCTTTTTGACGAAGAGCAATATTCTCCCTCTGCTTACAGATGTAGTTATTCTGCTGTTCTGATAGCTTGGTGCGATACTAAAAAGAGATATAGTCTTGTTTTAAAATATTAACCACACATAAAATTATATTACGTTAAATCTTTAAGAATACTTGATTAATAATCTTTAGTTATTAGAGAAAATAAAGAATTCATTATGATACTAAATAAATGTATTTTACAGATCATTAAATCAACAAATAAATATGGTTGTCTGAAAAAATCATATGTACATATTAAACAAGTAAAAAATATTTAATTTGCTTTTATGATCTACTTAATCAATAAGAGGGATTTAAAACAATTGGCAATACTAAAGCAAAGAATGCAGACCATTTAGATAAAATTAACAATTTAAAACATTTAAAAATAGAATTTTTTAATTCATTAATTTTGTAATCTTTATAGTAAAATTTTGTGGAGTAAAATGTTTAGTTAGATACAAACTATTAAGAATTCTACATACATAATTAAGTACATAAAAATACTATTGTTTTATCTGAGTAATTATAAAGCTCTCCAAACTAGGACCCACTATTAAGCAAATGATATTAATTTTTAATAACAAAATTGAAATTAATAATTTAAAGTTTATTAACTGCTACCCAACTTGTCTAGTGGCCAGCATGCCTGACTGTGGATAGGGAGGACCTGGGTTTGAATATTAGTTAGGGCATGGATGTACTTTCTATCTATCCTATCTTTGTCCTTTCCTTGTATGAAAGGTTGTGAATGGTTGCCTACCCTATAAACGGATACCTATGGCATGTGTATACTGAGGAAGTCGGACTCCACACTAAAATAGGATTCAGTTGGAAAAGTGGAACAACGCATCCCATAATGCCAGCCTAGCTAGCACACGTCAACAACAACAAAGTTGAATAATTTTATAGTATTTTTATACACAGAATTAAGATTGTACTTTAAGATTTGATTATGAATATAACAGCATAGCACATTTAGTTAAATCATTTATATTAATTTTTTTATGATCTGTACCACTTGAGAATTTGCTGTTAGTATTAACAATTGAATACAATGACTTGATTTCACATAACAAGTAAATAATTCTTATCTGCTTTATATTAAACATTTAATTCAGTAAGTTTTTTTTTTAAACTTTTTTTTGCAATTATCATGGATTATGTTGACATAATTTTTTTAATGAAATAGAATAAAAAATAACTAGCGAACAAATGTAAAACAGATATGGAGAAAGAAATATAAATTTATATATAGCTGTTCTTATTTGGAAAAGATGATTCTACAATTAAAAATAATATTTATGATATTATACACATTATAGGCAAATGTCTAAAACAAAGAAATGAAAATATATATGAAATATTAAATTACATATAGGTTCTAAATTAACCTTTTTTTATAATCTTTTCCAAACATGGGTGAATATAATGAAATTTTAGACCTTATGACACACAAAGCAATTAACAAAACTAGTTTTCATTTAATCTTCAATGTACCATTGTAACAATAATGTTCTACATTATATGAAATTTTGACTTTCACAGCACCTTAATTTCAGAATAAAGTTATTAATACTGGAATTAAAAATTTATTTAAAATGGAATCATAATTTATTAAAATTTCACAAATTAATTTAACTAGTTTTTATTTAAATCAAATAAATTATAGAAAACTTAAGATTTTAACCTCATCTTATGTTTCTATTATATGTGTTAGTAAACAAGATAGTTATAAAATTATTATGATTGCTATTTAATAATTATTGGTATGTAATGACTAATCTTATTTCTCATGAGTAATAAAACTTTATATATTCTTATATTTGATGTTGAACTTCTTTTGACTACAGAACATATGATAAGAGCATGCAAAAATGTAATCAAACAAATCAGCCCATGTGTTACCCAAGATGCTACTCTAAAGCAACAGACAAGCAGAATCCTTACTTATAATGCTTAGGTAATTCTAGAGAAGCTAGCTTGATTTGCATTTTACCATATTCTGATGATGAAAATAATGATTCAGGTGAAGGTCAAGTTAACTTTGAATGAGACTATTACATTGTGTTTGGTGAATACTACCATTAGACATTAATTTTATAAACATAGCAATAGTCATTCCAAAGTTTTAGGTGCCACAGAACTTTAGAGAGCATATGTTACATACCCTATAAAAGTCTACATTTCAAGACTAATTTCACTGAACTGTTTATACTTACAAGGTAAGTTTGGAAACCTTAAAATAGGAATAAATTTTTTGTGTTATTCATAGAAAAATGGAATTCAAATAAGTTTGAGGCCCCTATGCCAACTTAGTTACCAGGATAAAAAACACATTTAGTTCGCGATGGCTATATATTAAGGGTTGCTTTTTTAATAGTTTCAAATAAATTTTATTTTTTCTGCATCTTTTGGACTGCCAGAGAAGATCCAATGAACATACTTCTTGTAAAAGACTATTCCAGTCAATTAATGTTTTATTGCTAATATTCAGTAATATTTGTATAACTTAATTGAATCCCTTTGCCCAAGATATAATATACAGTGATGCAAGCAAGCTCCAGGCTGTACTTTAAGGTTAATGGGTTTGGAAATACTCACCCATCACATCATAATTTTGAACCACAGTCATGTGAAAATGTCACACGTCTAAACATCCTTGCCAAACAAGTGGACAAGGACTTTGGACATCACTGATTAATGTGGATATGTCTCCAACCCATAAAGGGGGAGAAAGTAGTCACCCACCCAATCACTTCCTGTGGTAAATGATGCTTCAATTTGTTGATCTTAACAAGAAGTGGCATAAAGCTATTAAATAATCAAAGCTCCTTCAGCCCAGTAAATAAATAGAAACACTGTTGAAAATGCAATTCATGATCTACTGAATAAATTATCAGATTCAGTGCTTGTTTTAAGCTTGTGATTCTTCACTTTGCAGCTCCACATGTTTCCCTTGATGCAAAGTTTCATTTTCTATCCATTTGCACAGTGATTTAAAATACTTAATTATTAGAAGAAATTATCTCTTCACACTGTGATAAATTGAGAAAAATATTGCTGCAATAATGAAGAAAAAATTGTTACAATAATGATTTGAAAATTATCTATGGGAATTTATTGTGAAGGCTGCAAACTTCTGTAAGTACGAATCATTTTATTAAAGATATTTAATAATATTTCACTAGGTGTGTAAAATCATTTATTAGAACTGCAAAGCATATACAAACAAAAGCTTTGATAGTTATTTTTATCTACTTCAAAAAATAAGAATGATGACCTTATCATTTTTTGAATAGGTAGATGTAATAACAGTATCTTATTCAATATATCTACTTAATTAAGAAAATACTTAATTATTTCACCAATGAGATTTTTCCAGCAGTAACTTATTTCATTAGTTATAAAAATACCCACCTATGCATCAAAAAAATGTTACGAAACATGATAAATTTCTTCAAAATATTGTAAACAAATAGGTTGAGAAGACTTTCTCTCACACATTAAAAAATTCAAGTAAGTTGAAATTAATGTTAGTTTATGAAATTATATAACTTACAATCAATTCTCGTCTCAAATTTTCAAGTTCTGCAGCAGCAGAAGACATCATGCAATTTTTCCTATTGTTATCATTTCGAATTTCATCTAATTGTCTAGTAAGTTCTTCAACTTTATTTACAGCAAGATTTAGTTCCTTCTCTTTTTCACCAAACAAAGCTCTGATAGAATCCAGTTCAGCACCTAAAATATGTAATTCATTAAGAATGTGTAATAAAATAATGCTAATGCTGTAGAACAAAGCTACATTTTAGTTTAATTTTTAACAATAAAAACTAGAGTCTTTGTAAATTATTCTATATTATATATGTAAAGATACTTGAACTTTATAAATGCAAATTTTTAAAAAGGAAAAATATGATGCATAAATATATTTTTTTCATATTAGCCAAAGGCATATAATAAAGTCACATTAATAAAAAAAATTACATATTTTAAAGAATCAAGTTTTTCTCTAAAAATGAAGGTCACTAAATATTACACTGAAACTTTGCAAAAATATTCAACATTTAAAGGACAAAATCCAATTTTCTATAAACAAATTAGTGAAATTTTATGGAATTAATTTTTTGAAACATAGATAACACCTCAGACTTTGTGTCAACATTAATGTAATTTTCCCTTTACTCTTTTTTTTTTAATCATTTTTCTTCCAAGTAAGTTACTCAAAAGTCAGGATTGAAGGAATACTAAAGGGAGCTTATATAAAAATTTGTAATATAACTGTACTTTAAAATTTTATAGAACTGATTTTTAAAAACAAGAAAAATAAACATTGCTTGTAACAAAAATTTTTTTGTAATCCCTTACAAGAATTCTTTAATTTCAGCCTGACCACAATATCAGATGTCAGGCAAATCAATAAAGAATAAAATATGCTTATTTATCATGTTCTAAATATTTAAAAAATATGCAGTTTTTTTAAAGGGAAAAAAAGAAATGAAGGAGCATGCATTTTTAATATTTCAAAAAATTTTCTCAAAAATTAAAATCGTAATATAAATCTATAAAAAACAAAGTATTTAACTTCAATATCCTACAAATTTAAATAAGGTATATTTAATATTCAAAACCCTTGACATTTATGTGCTAAATCCTATTAACTAGTGTATATGCTAGATCTGTTACTTATAACAGCAGAATGTATCTTTTGTATGACAAATTTCAGTCACATGTGATTTGGAGAACATGCTAAAATGTGAGGAAAGGAGAATTCAATTAGAATTTTTTAATCCTTGGGTCATTTGAATTCTTATAAAATATTGGTAAGTTATCCATAAACTCATGTTTTGAATAAATTGTGTAAATTTTTTTAAAATTCTATTTGAAATTTTTTTAGAATATAATTTGCCAATTCTTTTTACAATCCTATTCAAAAGTTCAATTTTAAACTTTGTTTAAAATATTAAAATCTATTATCTTTAATTGCAAAATTTCAGACTTATTGATTTGATTGGAGAAAGATACATAATGAATTGCCGTAATCACAACAGATTCAAGGATTTTATACATTTGATAATTTTACATTGATTAACTGAAGTGTACAGAGTTTTTAATTTGCTTAATTTAAATATATAAGTTATGATTTTAAATTATTATGATTATAAAAAATAAAATAAAAACAAATTTTTTTACGCTATTTTTTTACTATACATTTAATATTAAGCACAATTTTTAATAAATTTAAACTAACTAAATAAATAATTTTTTATTAAGATAACTCAAAAGAAACAAAAAACTCCAAATCATTACAATTCAATAATTTAAGCAAGCATTTACTGTATTAACATTTTTTTCATTAAAACACCAGATGGTATCAGGTACATTAGAAAAATTCCATTATCATCATCAATCATTAAGGTGTTAAAAACTATTTATAATCTAAAAAACTCATTTTAAAAATCAATCCCTTAAGTAAGATTAATCTATATAAAGTTATACAAAATAAAAATTGTTTATCATAATTTTAATTTCAAAAGGAGTGAAAGGAAAAAGATCTCATTTGGTTGCATTTTAATGAATGAGCAACTGTTTTGGGAAAAGAATTAAAAACAATTTCAGAAAACTGGTGGGAGAGGGAATTTGAAATAAAAGCATTTTTAAATCAATAAATGCATTTTGCTCTGGATTTTGTGTGCCCATTAGCTTTACAGTAAGTCACAAATAATTTAATATATTTATAATTATTATAGATTTCTTTTAAAATTAAAATTTTTTAATATGACAATCAGTGCTTAAGTGTTTAGAATTAAGCAAAAACAATTTTCAACACAGATAGTTTTTAGCACTATTGGAACCTGTGTTGTGGTTGAACTATTTAGATGTTTTTAATTGACCTTAGCTTGAAAGTAGTTGTTTACACTAGTTTTCTAAAGTGACTGCTGCTTTTTGATTTGTCATATTACAATCATATCTTTGAAGGATCATAGAACACTTTTTTTCTTTAGTTAAGCACATGTTTGACAAAAGTACTAATATAATAAAGAAAGGATACTGAAGCTTTAAAACACAAAGTATCTGCCATTTTAAAAAAATGGCATTGTTTTAAAAATTAGCAAAAATTAAAGAATAAAAACATATCAAAACTATAGAAAAATATTTTAAGTAGCTACAAAATACAGTCTTGATATGAAATTTTCATATAACTTTCTAAGAAACTTATTACCTTTCATATTTTCAGTTTTTGAGCATTTATTGTTTATCAAATTAAAATTTTTCTAGTATTTATGATTTAAATTAATATCTTACAAAATCTTAAATGAGAATCTGAATTCCACAAGAAAAAAAAAAGAATGGTGTTTGAATTTCGGTAAATTTTAGAATATATTTAGAACTAAATAGAAATATAGAAAAATTTAGAACTAAAAAATGTATCAGTAAATAATCTTTTTCAATTGGCTTAATTTTTTTAGACTGGTAAAGCCTTATTTTCAAAACTAATTTATTATCTTACATGTTTTTATTTCAATTGTATTCAAGTTTTTTTCATCAGTACAAGCTTAATCTACAATGTCAACAGTATTTCAAAAATTGTCATTGACATTTAATATCTTCTAATTTCATTAAATATAACATGCATTTTCCCATTTAACTCTTTTGTATTCATGATTTTATATTCCTCTCCATGTATTTGCAATTTTTTGAAAGTGTCTTCTCTTGTAAAATTCATAAAGAATCAAATTCCACAGCTAAAGGAGATAAGATTATCAAATAAATTACAATGTTTAATTTCACTAAAAAATTTATAAAAGTTATTTATTAAATTATTAAAAAATATCAATACCAAGGTTTCCATTATTTGTTTTTTGCTGTTCAACCTGGCCTCGTAAAGCTCTTAATTGTCTAAGTTTGAGTTCTTGTGATTCAACTTTATCCCGAAGATTTTGCAAGAAAGAGGCATCTATCTGGTGCTCTGCTAAATTGTGATGTCTGGCTTCCTGTTGTTTCAGGAATTTAAGTCTTTGCTCCTTGGCAACAAGTAATTGTTGTTGGGCTTCAATCTGGTGCTGTTGCCTAGCAGCCATTTGCCTCAATTCTGCAAGTGTCATAGCTGCTTCTTCTGGTAGCTAAACATAGCATGAATAAAATTTTATATCATATGATATTAAAAATTTTCATGTCGTAAAGAAATAAGTACATATCATTAAATCACTGAGACATAATTAGCAATGTATTACATAATTATTTAATCTAACTAACAGCAAATTCAAGTTAAATTTTGTTCTTATTCTCTTAGTCCAAAAATAGCAATTAATTTGAAATTAGATCTATCCTATGACAAATTGAATTTATACTGCTGTTTGTTACGGTGAGTATCACTGCAAGGTTAATTAAAATCCAAGTTTTCCTAATCCTGCATATTATTTATGTAATCAATTTAGATTTATATCACAGTTAATATCTGCTTAGTATTGTTGCCATGCATGCAAACATTTGGGGGCAACGGATGAAATACAAATAATCAAATCTACAGTTAGTCTTTAAAATTTTACCTCTGGATATAAGCATTTTGAGCATATTATGAACATTTGAACAAACATTTCCAAAATGTTTAAAAGTATTAACATTTTTAAAACACTAGATAATACAATTTTGCAGTTAGAGATATCACCAGCACTGATGAAATGAA
The DNA here is from genome assembly GCA_037975125.1 of Latrodectus hesperus. Classification (NCBI taxonomy): domain Eukaryota; kingdom Metazoa; phylum Arthropoda; class Arachnida; order Araneae; family Theridiidae; genus Latrodectus; species Latrodectus hesperus. The sequence continues at coordinate 76,638,995 of CM075853.1, read as the reverse complement.
ATAGTTACAAAAATATATATTATTCACCATAAACTCATATATATTTGTAAATACAATAAGTTTTATATCTTACATTAAAGCTAGCATAATGCAAGGTACCTACAACTGCCAAAATCTAGTATGTTTTAATATGAATATTATTTAATAGTTAATAAGTAATTGATAAATACATTAATTATTATATACATCACAGTATTAAACATTAAGTGCATAATTTGGTACAAAATATACTTAATTCAAAAATTAAATAGCATGAAAACTTGAAAAATAGAATTTAACCCCTTCAAATACAAACGTTTCAAAATTTTATGTAACAGCTGCATAATAACTTAAAAAAATCAAATGCTAATAACAAATAATGCTTTATATATTTAAGCTAAATTTATTAAAATTCTGTAAATACAGTTATCAATATAAAGCTTATCAAGCTATAATTTCCATTGTATTATTAATTTTTATTTACAATTTTGGAAATTCAGCTTTCCATTCAATTTAGAAAGAAATTGCATCAATATTACATTATAAAAATTTTTTACTGTAATTTAGTATAGAAACAATTATATAAAAATTTTGATGAATATTATAATAATTATCTATACTTAACTACTATATAATTAATTATAGTAATATAAAGTAAACATTTTAAGGGAATTAAATTATTTAACTATTCAGTATACTAGTCACAACGAACAAAACATTCAAATGGAATAAAAAATATAGAAATATTTTAAATTTAATTGAATTAACATTAAGTGGAATTATTTAATACTCATAACAAATGGACAAAAGGCCAAATAAATATGAAATGTCTAGATTATAAATGCAATACAAAAAAAAATTTCTACTCACATGTTAAATGAAAAACAGATATCTGATTTAATATGTTTTAGTAACATACCATCTACAATAGATAGAAAACATCTCGATAACACATTTTTTTCTTTAAAAGGCTATAATTGGATTTTATTTTTTCCTTTATTTATACACATTAATAAATATGCACCAAACAATTGAGTGTATCATTTCAGAATGAAGACAATTTTCCGTTACGAAAATTTCGTTAGTTACAAAACAAATTCATTAAACAAAGTGATATTAAAGACAGTCATTAAATAATTACATAAAGATAATTCAGTAAAAAATTAATTTCTTTGACACGTAAAGGTCATATATAACGATGAATTAAAAAAAAAACTTAAAATACTTACAAGAACCATATTAATACACAATTGAATAGGGAAGGGTTAAAACAGAAATAAATAAATTTTAAAGATAAATTAAACACATCCTTGAAAAATCTAGCCTACAAAAAAATGTAGAGAAAAAAAAATAATAATTCTACTTTCTCAGTTTTCGTTTACATGATTTTTTCCTCCACCGAAACCACATTCTAAGTTAGTGTTGCCGATAATTTAAAAAAGTCTTGAAACTTTTCAATAATAAAATTAAAAGGCTTGTCTCCAACAACTTTAAAATAGGGTTTACTATTGTGTCACAAAGACGTTTTCACTAATGAAACAGTACCACAACCAAAAATGTCTGTTTGATTATCTTTGAGGGAAACTTATTTTCATAATGAATTAAAATTTAGAAACAAAGAGCTGTTATCATATATTGGGAAAACAAGTGATATATAAAAGTTCTAAAGATTATTTGGGCTCAGCTATTTGAAAAGCACTAAAATACGAAATGTATTATGTATTTCAGTCAAAACTTTTATAATAAAAACGTTTTATATGTATTCAAATAGAAGTCTAATTTTAGCTGTAATTAGAGATCAAAAATAATAAAAGACTTAACTATTGGAATAGGAAAAAACCATTTTAACATTGGGCATCAATCCTTCTAGTGAAAGGACAAAAAATTATTCAATCTGTGATCGAATTAAGATTTCAGTTCAAATTCATTATCGGTGTTTGCAAAATACTTAAATATTTAGAAAAAAAAATCTTTTGAAATTACATCAAGTTCATTATCATGCTTGCTTTCATGTTCAAGATACAAGATTCAATAATAGCGAAGGGAAAAATTAAATTACTACCACTAAATTTATCTGATAATTTCACAAACAAATCTTTCTACTTTTATATACATGGTAAAGTTAACCAAACAGCTTGCCCTGTCAGTTTCATTTTTATTCATATAATTATTACATTTTATTGTTATATATATAATGTATATATAATGTGACACTAATTCATATGGAAAAGAGTATCCTTTCTCATTTATTTTCAACTCAGTGCTTTTATAAACAGACAATTAGTACTCTCCTTTCTATCTCTATCTCAAATATTATCATATTTCATTTACTTGTAAAATTTCTGTATGAAAATCTTTCAAAAATGAAGATGGAAGCATAATCTTTTAGACCTAACAAAATCTTAACATCCTGGGTTAAACTGCAGCCTTTGCTAGCGAAGTTTGGTTTGAGCGGGCCAATTGTAAATAAAACAAAATCGCATAAAGTAAGTGCCTTTATCTCAAAATACACTGCCCGACAATAAAAATGCGACACCAAAAGGGGATGACCAGAAAATTATGTAAATTTCCGGGCTGACGCAACTTAACGAGTTATACAAAACATGTTAAATGCGCAACTCTCCAGCGCACGTAGGATAATACATAAGGAGAAGAACCAGCAGAGTGGGCAATATTCACGCCGTTATTTCTGCTTGGAAAATAATCGTTGAAAGTTTGTTCTTGTCGAAAAGGAAGCCTGTAATTGCAGAAAATGCCAGACCATCGTTGAA